>ML789997.1:7959-35658 GCA_009831015.1 Picea engelmannii | reverse complement strand
ACCATCATGAAAGGATGTGTCCCTTGAATAATCAATAACTATTTATTATTATCGTTTAATTATTATATATGATATTTAATAATCAGTAATTATATTATTAATTATTATTCTAAGAGAATGTCTTCCCGATGTTGTTTAAACATGAACGCTCCCTCTCAATGAGGGAGACATTCTGCATCATGCCAATCTTATCTCTAAAGTATACAAACTTCACCCTATACTCATGACACTTGTCTGTCAGTCTTGGGAGACATCTCTCTCCCACCTGAACCGAGGAGAAACTCCTTATGTGGCTCTCCCTATGAGCCAATTATCTCTCTCTAAGATCAGGCACACTCTGGGTCTACATGTAATATCATATAGAATCTTGAGTCTTTATAATTCCTTTTCAAATCACCATGACTAGGACAAAGACCACACTAGGATATTTCACCACAAGTACACACATATGAGTGAATGTCAGATTGATGCTAATTGACACGTGGAAATCACTTCAAGCACCTCGAGTCCATATTATTCCTTGTCATGATCAAGGAAGGACTACCTCTAGGCCCATTTAGCACAAGTGCACCTTTATGATAAATGTATCCTATCTCCCTTGGTATGCAACCCAATATAGGAGAAGGTCTGCCCAATGTTGAAAGATAAACACTCCATATTAGCTAGGGAGGTATCTTTCCATAGTAGTACACAACTACTGTCGAGAGACACAAGGCCTCCTTTAGTGGTACACAACCACCATAATAGAAAATTTTTGTCACACATGGCACTCCCATGTGGACTTTTAGAGGCTAATCCCTCTAGGAATACTTAGGGTCAACTCCCCATAGTTTATGACATCAAGGGTCAACTCCCTTGACATGTCCTCATGTGCTCTCCACATGGGAATTTGGGATATAATCCCAAATTCACTTATCCCTTCTCGAATAAGTGTTCCACTTATTCCTTCTCTAATAATTGTCCTCACAGATCAACTCAAATCAATTCACAGAGGAGTACGGTCTAGGGAAAGTTAGTCACACATGGTACTCCATGTGGACTTCTAGAGGCTACACCCTCTAGAAACACTAGGGTCAACTCCCATAGTGTATGACATCAAGGTTCAACTCCCTTGACATGTCCTCATGTGCTCTCCACATCGGATGTTGGGATATAAGTCCAAACACACTTATACCTTCTTGGATAAGTGCCCCACTTATCCCTTCTTGGATAAGTGTCATCACAGATCAACTCAACTAAGACACAGAGGAGTATGATCCGGAGAATGTCTCAAGAAGATGCAAACATCAACACTCCCTCTCAGCGAGGGAGGCATTATCTGCCACACCAAGTCTGTCACATAAGTACTTGAACTTCTTCCTAGTTTGGTAAGAACATCAGAAACTTGCTCATCTGTAGGAAGGTACTGCACCAATACTTCCTTCCTCTGCACCATGTCTCGGATCTAATGGTACTTGATCTCAATGTGGTTCGATTTTTCATGAAACACTGGATTATTAGATATCTTCCCACAACTTTGGTTACCATAATGAATAATGGTGGAATCCATCACATGTTTGGATAAATCTGCAAGGATCTTGTGAAGCCACACTGCTTCACGGACTGTCATACTTAACGCAATGTATTATTCTTCTATTTTTCTCAAAGCCATAGAAGTTCGTTTCTTGCTACACCATGAAAGAATGGAAGATCCCAAAGTGAAGCAACACCTGAAGGTGCTCTTTTTATCCACTACACTCCCTGCCGAATCAGATTCAATATATTCATGCCATATCATATCAATACTGGAAGTATATCTCATACCATGTCCAACTATGCCTCACAAGTATCTCAACACATGCTTCGCACAATCTAGTGTGTCTTTCTCAACTGACTTATAAACTGGCTAAGTGCATTCACTGCATAGAAAATATTTGGTCTGGTGTTAACCAGATACATCAATTATCCAATCAACTGTCTATACAAATTCAGATCAATTTCGTCACAATTGGAAGAAGAAACAATTAGTTTCTTTAGATTTGTCATCATTGGTGTAGCCACGGGCTTCAAGTTCAATATCTCAAACTTTTTCAATATCTCAACAGTGTACTTCCTCTGACTCAGGAAGATCTCAGTAGTTCTCTGCCACACCTCTAGTCCCAAGAAGTAGTGCATCATACCAAGGTACTTCATCTCAAACTTAGAGGCCAATGCATACTTGCATTCAACAATAAGGCTCTCTGTATCGGTGAGGAATAAATCATCAACGTAGAGGACCAAAATCAGGGACTCGCCATTAACAGTCTTGTAGTAAAGGCTGGAATTGACAACACTTTTTTTGAAGCCCAAAAATCATCAGGTATCTATCAATCCTTTCATACCAAGCTCGACTTGGTTGCTTGATTCCATACAAGGCCATCTTCAACCTGCACACATGAGACTTCTTCTCATGTATCATGAAACCATCGGGTTGCTCGATGTATACTTCTTCCTAAATATCTCCATTGAGAAAGGTTGTATTTACATCCATTTGATGTACTCTCTAACACATGGATGTTGCAGAGGAAATAATTTTCTGGATAGAAGTGTATCGAGAAACAGGAGAAAATGTCTCCTCCTAATCTATTCCCTCCACCTGAGAGAATCCTCTCGCAACAAATCTAATTTTGTGCCTCTCGATGCTCCCATCAACTGTGTGTTTGATCTTGTAGATCCATTTGGAATTCACTACAGACTTCCCTTCAGCTCTTGGAACAATATCCCACACATCATTCTTCATGATGGATTGATACTCCTCCATCATGACATCTCTCCATATTGGATGACTAGTTTCCTCCTCATAATAGGAAGACTTAGAATCAATGATGTGGCTCATAACTGCAACATTGCATGAATATCTCTGAGGTATCTTTCTCTCTTGAAAGGTACCATGAGGAGTTGCATGTCCTTCTGCCTCTTGCAAAGTATGATGAGCCCATTTAGGTCTCTTTCGACCTACTGCAATATCTATGGGAACATCAACTGGAGCTACAAGATCAACATGATCAATTTGATCAATAGGCTCAATTGTCTCCCTCTAAAATTTCGGAGTGTGAGGGGGAGAAGGAACCATCTCTTTCTATCTCTCACTATCAATCTCCATGCGAGATCCTCTATATCTCCAGAATTCTATATCCTCCTCAAAGGTAACATCTTTTCTTACCTCAATTTGTCTCTAACTAGGGATGTAGATCCGGTATTCCTTCGAAGACTCATTGTACCCCACAAACGTACCCTTTTTGCATGAATGGTCTAGCTTGTTCCTTTTCTCCTTGGGTACATGAATGTATATTGGACACCCAAATATCTTAAGTGTCCAAATTCATACTTCACTCCGGTGAAGGCCTCCTCGGGAGTCATGTTCCTCAAAGTCTTATGAGGACCTCTATTCTGAACATACATTGCATTCATGGAAGCCTTTTCCCACAGAAACGTAGGTAAATGCTAATCATACTAAGTAATCTTGGACCATACTTGATATATCGAGGTTTCCCCATGAAACCAATGTCACAGGAGGTTGAAAAACATCAACACTCCCTCTAGATCTGGAGGTGACTCCTCCTCTGTCTCTGCTCCCTCTGACACTGAAGGTAGCTCTTCCTCCTTATCTGGAGTTAACTCAATCTCTACTCCCTCTGGATGTAGTACCACCTCCCTCTCTGGGAGTTCCTCTACATACACTGGAACTGTTGCCATGCTTGCTTCCTCAACATCTCATGGCTCGAATCATGTATTGGGAATTCTACACCTACTCCCTCTGAGTCTCATAATGTGTTTGCCTCCTCTACTAGATATACCATAGTTGTTTTATAGTCAGTCTTGACTTGTTGTATCCATTGTCATTGGAACTGTCTCTGCTATCTGGGATGATCCTGTATTGGAGGTACACTTCTCCTAGATACTTCATGTCTCTAAGCATTATGTCTGGCAATGTCTCTTCTTGACATAATGTTGGAAGGTATTTCCCTCCATGTGTGCCTCTCTGCATCTTAACATATTCGCGTACTGGGTGAAACTGCATATCCACACTTGGAATCCATCTAGATTGGCTCTCACATAATCTAAATGTAGCACACCAAAGCAAACATTTAAAGAGAATACACCACTCTTCAAAAAAATACATGATCCATGCTCTTTACAAAGCAAGATGGATCTATAACTCCTCCTCTAATGGAGACACCTTTCTCATATTTTAACTTGGCACATATTATACTTGCAACGTTTGCTAGTTTTTCATGATCTTTAAAAGGAATTCTCACAGGAAAAGATGATATGTTGTAGTAATTTATTTTCCCAGTGGTCTATAGCATCATTTTAACCATAGAACATCTCTAAGTGTTTTTCGCATCTATTATCAACCATGCTACACAACTTGAATTCATCACATCATGGGATGCTCTCAAGCCTCATTAATTACAATTCCCATCAATCACATGAAATTTGTCACTTATCAATGGATTCATTGAACCTCTGGGCGAATACCATGACGTCACTTCAATAAAATTCATTGGGCCAAAGTGCAGGAGATGAGGAGAACCTCAATATGCAAACCCTGGTTCATTTCCAGTGGGTTGGGTGTATTTTTACCACCATTTTCATGTCATCTAGAATGATCCAAGAGCCCACGTGAGAGTCATGTTAAACAATGCTACACATCCAAATTATACAAGGTTGAAAAATAGTGTGTCGTCCCGGTGTGAACATTAAAGCCACAATGGTGGCGGAGAGAGAGAGCGTGAATACAAACATTGTATACGTTTCTCATCATTTTAATGGCATAGGGTGCAGGGCTCGTGAGGCACACCGCCCATTTGAACCGATATAAGTAAATTTTAACCGATTGCATTGCCCATCACTGTCTGTGTAATTTGCCTCTCCTCCTCTCCAAAATAGTTGTAGCCAATAGGCTAGGTCTGACTAATAACTCTCTCATTTTCCTAGGCCCTCCAGTGAGGGAGTCAAACCTAGTCTGGCTTTGATACCATGTTGGTTTTCCTTATATGAGATATGATAGATATATTATTACAATGATGAGTGTTCCATATATAGGGAACATATGGTGACCATCCATGAAAGAATGCGTCCCTTGAATAATCAATAACTATTTACTATTATCATTTACTTGTTATATATGATATTTAATAATCAATAATTATATTATTAATTATTATTCTAAGAGAATGTCTTCCTGATGTTGTTTAAACATCAACATCTCTTAGGGTTTGATGATCCATCATGTGATCCATTTTGGATTTGATATTTTAGTCCTTGTTATAATATAGAGTTTGATAGACGAATCATAAAAGAGGAACCTAGACTTGGATGAAAGAGTTGCAACGCCAACTTTAGGTATAATATATGTGTTGTCAACTTTTCAATCATATTAACATAGATCTTTGTTTCACCCACCCACCCCCTCTGCCCGACCTCCCTCAATTCTTATTATTATTCAATGTCATGGTTTAGTGTATTTGAATTATAGAATTGGTGATCAAATTAACTTATCTGAGGTTAGGTAGGAAAATTGCATTCAATTTTATAGTATTTATTTGAAATGCTTATAAGGGTTTGAGAAAGGTGAGTTTTGTTGTAGTTGTGTGAAAGTATCAAGGAAAATAAAACAAATGGAAATTACATGACTTACCAATGACAAAGGCCAAGACTCAAATAGCTTCTTCCAAGCGTTCCCCCTTTCCTTCTCCATGCATTTCAGTGATAAAGAGTTTTCTTGGGAAAGAATAGTTTAAAGACTATCTTTGCTCTATCAATGGGAATGCCAACCCTCTCATTGGGGACTTACATCCAATTTAGGAAAAATCCCTCTAACAATATGCTTGGATCGTCTATTTTCAAATCTTGTTTTGTAACGACCCCCATTGTTACGACTACATGCAACGCAAAGCAGAGAATTTTTTTATTTTTTTATTTTTTTTATTTTTATTTTATTTTTATTATTATTTTTTAATTTAAGCAGAAAGGAAATCAATGACAATAATTAATCAACACCACTTGACGACGAACACAACTTACACATTCAGGCAAAAGACAACAATGACCCAACATACTAGCAAATCAAGCAACTGGACGAAACATACAATAATCAATAGACAGATAAAAACGACTACCCGCCCATCACAAGCAAGACAACGTCTATAAGTTGAAGGACAACATCAACAACACGACACATCGGCTTAGAAAACCAGTAACTAGAAACCTCTATGGTGCACAAAACCAATCGCATTAAGGTGTTACAGAACCAAGTACCAACATCAATTACAACGAACAAACGCCCACATCACGAAGCACAAGACTTCGGCCAGGTTATCATTTGCATCTATCCATCAGGGCGTGCAATGATCCCCTCATCAGGAATCACGTCGTCACAAAGCGATAGGCGTGAAAGTAACCATGGCACAACATAACATATGTAGACCTTTAACCCAAGCTAAATCCCTCATGCTAGGAGACCGAATTATCTGTCAATAAATACATGAATACTATACCCAAGCACCCAAGTAAGAAGTCGACAAGACACAAGGTGACATCACTCAAAATTAAATTGCGCAACGGACCGAAGGATTTCTTGTTTCCAACAAGGAAAACCTGAGTGGTGAAACAACTATAACCAACCACCCTTTACAGTTCGACTTAAGGCACAAGGTGCATAGTAACCAATTAATTGTTAAACTATTAATAGTTTTAGCTAATAAAACTAATAATCCCTCGACCATTAATCTTGCGTAAACTATTAAACTATTATGTCAATAAACCATTATGTCTAACAAATCCTATTAATTCAACATTTATATCTTTGTCTAACAAATGATAATCCAATTATTTTTAATAAAATTCAAATAAATTTTAAAACTTTTATATCGTTTAATATTAATAAAAAATATTATTTTCTTTGTATAACAATCTACTTTATTTTCTTCAAAGTTCATTTCACTTTAAAGGGTGTTAGTTAATGTACCTACTTGGACATGTTAGTTAATGTAATTAAGAGTATGTTAAAATATTTGATTAAAAGTTCAATTATGAAGAAAAGTTTATGTGAAGTTTGTTCACCTTTGATAAAGCAATATTATTTCATATAAACTAAACATTGAAACATTGAAACTAGAAACCAAACATGATGGTTGTAGAAGGGTTTACCTTTTTCAGTGCACATGTCACTTAATCCTAGTAATATACCTATCTTTTCTAGAACACAAATAAATTCATTGCCTATTGAATACATTATGTGGTTGTCTATTAAACATATGACATGCTGTCTATAAAAGTATGATATCACTCACTATTAATACATGATAGCGCTGTCATACAATATATTTAAAATCGTTGTCAAAATATATATTGTCAACAATATTAAATCGCTATCCATTAATAAACGTTTGTCTAGAATTGATAACTATGTCTAACACATATATTTCTATCGGTGTCAAAACGCAGTTTGCATACAAATGGTTGCTTGTATATAAATGGTTTTCAGGCATTGATATTTTTGTCCAATGAATATATCGCTAACTGTTAAGAAGTGGTTGTCTAGCAATAATGATATGTTGTTTATTAAATTTGTGTTATCGTTGTCTACCAATTATATGTTATTGTTGTCTATTAATATATGATAATGTTGTCTACCAATTATGATATTGTTTTCTATTAAATGAATGGTATTGTTGTCCATTCAATACATGATATGTTGTCTATTAAACACACGACATTGATGTCTATTAAATGAGTGTTATTGTTGTATATTAAACACATGATATCTATGTCTATTTAACACATGATAATGTTGTCTATTAAATGAACGATAGCGTTGTCCATTCAATACATGAAATCATTGTTTATTAACACATGACACAGTTGTCTATTAAATGAATGGTATCGCTATTTATATATATTAAATTCGTAGTCACACAATATATATAAAATCGATGTCAATATATATTAAATTCGCAGTCACAAGATATATATAAAATCACTATCAATATATATTAAATTTGTTGTCCATTCACAAGTTTGTTGAATATATGATATTGTTGTCTAATAAATATAATATCGTTGTGTAAATAAAAATAAGATCCCTAACTAAGGAACAAGAAAATCCAAACCAGAATGTTGTGTAACAACTGGGTGAAAAGGTTGTGTAAAACGCCAAGAAAAACGCGGTGTGAAGGCTGGGTAAGATGCCAAGAAAAACGCGGTGTGAAGGCTGGGTAAGATGCCAAGAAAAATGTGGTGTGAATGTTGGGTAAAGTGCCAAGAAAACTAATTTTTCCTCTTTCCGCCAGGAGACAAGGAAACGGAGATCAATACTTCAGAGATTAATAATTCAACGCAGAGATAATCATTCAACAGTGAATCAATCAGAAATGAAGAGATCCTCATTCACAGGAATGCAAGGATTAATCATTCAGCAATGAATCAATCAAACGCAGAGATACTCATTCACAAGGAGGGTGCAAAGATTAGAGATTAATAATAAAAGAAAAAAGCAGAGGTAAGTAACGGATAGATAGTTGGTGAAAAATTATCCTTCACTTATTATCCATGCATAGGAAAGCAGGGCATTTAAATCTCAGTCTTAAACATCAGAGTGAAGACAGTCGATTAGGCTCCTGGCGACTGATCACGCACAGACTAATAACTTAAAGGATAAGGAACATAAGATAAAAACACAATTTTTTTCGTATTAAATAAATAAAAACAAACGTAGAGATGTCATTGCAATCAGAGTTTGGGTTTGCCATGGGAAATCAATTCAAAATACAGCGAGCATAAGGCTGGGATGACATTAAGTTCTCTGATCATAAGATGTTGGGCTCATCAAGACAATTTGTTGAAGATAAAAGTGAAATCTTTGGATAGTGTTACGTTGAATAAAACATAAACTTTAGCACAGTAGAAGTACATTATTGAAGGCACGGGAAAAATATTTAAACTACCATTCAATACAAATATACACATGCGTACTATAGCCAAATGTGAAAGCTCTGAAGTCGTAGTCTCACGCGCACTCCGTGAAGCTCCTGCTTGCCAATCGATGTGACCTCACCAGTAACTCTCAGCCAACACTAGGGGTACTCTTATTCCCCTTGAGCCCCCTGAACTACAAATTGGCCATGCACACAATACTAGAGAATGCTAGCACCCATCTCAACTCGCATTTTCGAGCTACCACTCATTACCCGAGCTGGGTATCCTAACTCCCACAAGAGAAAGTTCAGTCAAGATAAAATTTCACCAGTGTAATGTTGCGTAAAAGGATGAGATCCATACTCCTCCTCCTCCATCCTTTTTATAGAGTTTTTAAGTAATTAGTTTCCCAAATTCTCATTAAATTCCTTTTTCATTTAATTAATTTCGAAAAATCTCCCCTGTACACATGTCGCCCATCCCCTAGTTGCACCAAAAAATCAATTTTATTAATTAATTAAATATTCCTATTTCCCTCACCCACCAAGAGCATTCCTAAAATCGCTCCTCGATGTCCCAATGTTGCCTTACAATTCTTAAATGACTTACGCCTTACTTAATTCCTAGTTGAGTTCATAAATAGAAAGTTCCAAAGGCTAGATTTCTTACTAAGTTAGACATTCAGCTTTTTCTTTAAGTTTAGCCTTTTTTAAGTTTCACTATTTCTTTAAGTTTCTTTTTCTTTTAAGTTTACCCTTTTTATAACTAAGTTCAGAATTAGTAGTTTAGATAAACAACCATTTACTCTTTTTATGAATTTAATCCTCCATTATAATCCCCCCCCACCCCCGCTTTTTTTTTTTTACTTTATAAAAAGAATCTTAGTGAATTAAAATTTTATAAAAAGAATCTTAGTGAATTAAAATTTCCACTTTAATCCGGTTATACGTCTAATTAGTTTTTTTTTTTTTTTTAATGTTCTACTCAGACCTAGCTTTTTAATTCACTAGGCTTGGTGACAGTTCTTAAGGGAAAAAACAATCATTAAAATTTACTTATCACATCATTCATTTTAAGGGGTCGGTGGCTTGCTAAAATTCAATAATTTGATCTAGAGGTGAAACCGACAAAGCTTGTAAGAGGAAAAGGTCTAGCTAGGCTCTTAGATGAATCAAATTTCAAAGTACTTGGAATAAATAACCTGCAAGAGTACGGAGGATGTGTGGACATAGATGAATTCGATGACCAAATAACTGCAACCAGAATCGAAGAGAATTTTGCCTCATTGGGTTGGTATAAAGACATAGTATCTTACCTTCTGACCCTGAACTGCCCAAGTGTTTTATCTCCATCTAATGCCAGGACACTAAAATTGCATGCGGTAAAGTACTATATATACGAACGCTAATTGTATTGGAAATACCCTATAGGATTTCTATTGGTTTGTTTAGTAGAATCAAAAAAAAAAAAGGTCATAAACGAATTTCACAAAGGAGTATGCAGAAGACATCACGCGTGGAGAGAAACAACTTATAAAATCTCGAGGGTAGGATATTACTGGCCTAAACTATTCGCAGATATTAACGCCAAAGTCAGAGCCTATAACTCTTGCCAATTGTTTGCAGGCAAGCAGAAACTCCCTACATTACTTGTGGTCCCGGTTAAAACAAAAGCCTCATTTCAACAATGGGGGTTGGATTTTATAGGCGAAATTAACCCACATTCTAGCGCTCAACACAAATGGATCATGACCTCTACAGATTATTTCACCAAGTGGGTGGAAGATATTCCGACTAGAAAAGCAACAGATTCAGTGGCGATAGATTTCCTGGAAGAAAACATATTATCTAGATTTGGTTGTCCCTGAAAAATAGTTACAGATAATGCCCAGGCATTCAAATCTATGGCAATGGTCAGCTTTTGACAAAAATACAATATTATAATGGGTCATTCTACGACATACTACCCCCAAGGCAATGGGCTCGCTGAATCATCAAATAAAAGATTAATTACCATAATTAAGTGTTGAACGAAAACAAAAAATCTTGGCATGTGCATTTGAAGTACGCCTCGTGGGAAAATTGGATAGGCACCAAGAAATTGATTGGCACTTCTCTGTTTAAAATGGTATACGGGACCAACATAGTGTTACCCATAAATATGGCCCTACCCGTGATGAAACTTTGGCAAGATGAGAGAGAAGAACCAAATCACATCACAAGGAGAATAAATCAGTTGATCGAAGTTCAAAAAAACAGAATGGAAGTGGATGAAAGGCTGCAGAAATATCAAGACAACATGAAAGAATTGTTCGACCATAAGGCTAAAAATAGGGAATTCCTCCCTAGCGAATTGGTTTTGAAATGGGATGCTAGGAGGGAAGACTCGGCAAAACATGGCAAATTTGATCATATATGGTATGGACCATTCAAAGTCATAACTTCTGAAGGGAAGAACTCGTTTCGGTTAGAAACTTTGGACGGTAAAATCCTCAACGCCCCTACCAATGGGCGTTATCTAAAGCACTATATGCAATAAATGATCTCCAAAATTCCACTGTATATACTGGTTTGTGTTTTCTTTTTTTATAGCTTTATAGTGATCTCCTAGAAGTAGAGATATGAAATATTTAACACATTGAATTCCATAAATCTTAAACCTTGATACTCTTCATGTGGTTTTCTTACAGGATTATGATTTACAACCCAAACATCAAAAATAAGAAAATGGATGGTCATGTATCGGGAAATCAATTTGCCCGAAACAGGTGATAAGAGATATTTTACTAATATGAGAACGAAAATGGTAAGGCAAAGGTATGAATTCCCGAAATGTGTAGATTTCAAATGAATATCACCTAGGTGCAACAACGGTCTCATGAGTATGAACATATTCACCCGATGTGTTATCAAAAAAACATTTTTTTTTAATGTCGATTCTAAAAACTCCTAACTCTCTTAATTATTTCAACAAGTTTTAATGATTATTCTTGCTCAAAAGAGAGCCCCTGGAAATAATTTCTCCCATAAGTTTTCCTGCGGACTAAGATGTTTTGAAAGTCAAAGGAAAATTGATCCAGAGTAATCAAAGTCAGTTAACAAACCTCTGTTGCAAAATTATACACAGATAGCATCCCTGGTATACTTTATACTAATTGATTTCCCCCACTTCATGTCAAAGAAAAATATAAGACAGATGGTGAAAGGAAATTCAAAAAATTGATTGCCCCCATCTTGTCCAAAAAGAGATGATGAAAGGAAATTCATAAAATGATTGCCCTCATCTCATCATTTAAATGCAAAGTTACAACTTGAAGTGTTGAAAGGAAATTCAATAAAGGGAATCGGATAACTTCACCAGGGTACTGAACAGGATCACTGGCAGTGAAGCAATGTCTAAGATATCTGTGAGGTTGTTATATATGAATTATATTGTACTCTGGCAATTTATTTTCCTTGAAACCAGATCTACATCCCAAGTTCGTGCAGGATTCCCTGATAAAAAACGTTGAAATTACTTCACCTTGATGCAAGCAAAATCAACAGAACCTGCTAAAATTCTTAAGGTTGTTTTGATTATCTTAAATAGACCCAAATTCAGTTTTAGGGAAGAAAAAGTCAAGTGGCCCAAAGTTTGAGATTAGAAAGCGATTGAGATTTGAAATCTTTCAGGGGATAAGATGAAACCTCCATTTTTCTCTGCACCATTTTCTGAACAGGTTTTGCGGAAGCAAACTAATGACTCCATTTACCCAATAAAGGCACTTGGTCTACTGTTCTTCTTGTCTCGCAAGGGGACGAGATCCCTATTTGGAGCCTATGTTGGAACACTTGTATTTTTCAAATACTCCAGTTGTCAAAGGTTTATATCCACCTACTTTCTAAATAACAAAACGATACACATAACCCTCAAAAATTGGGTTTCGAGATTTCGTGGATATTACGGTTTTACATATCAACGCTCTTGATGTCCCGACACGCGAAATAGCAAGATTGGTTCAAGTTAATCACAATTTTTGAACCGTTAAGCAAGGATTATCACCTTTTAACACATCGTTCTTTTGCATTTTGGGAGTCACACTTTGAATTCCCTTCCATCTCCCGATGTGCGAAGTTGCGAAGTCATTTTTAAATAAGTCTGGTTAATTAAGAGAATAATGATAACTAAGCCATGGTTAATCATTATCATGATTTCGCGATTCGACAATTTTTGCCTTGAAGCAATGCGTTTGTAACCCCGATACCCAAGGTCGCAAAATTGATTAATTGATCGTGTTTAATTAAAAACTTAAGTCTAATCAAAGTTAATCAACCAAAATGCAATATCGTGAATTCAGGGTTCATGGTTCAAGATTAAGAGTAAAATCATCTGAGACTGTGAACGTCGAAAAAGGGATTAAGGACTAAATGCACTTAATTAAATGAATAAAATGGATTAATTAATACATTAAACAACTTTTAACCTGTCCAGTCTACGGATAAAGAATTAAATGTTTTAGCGATTTTCCCAAGTCACGAATTATTAAACATTTGTGGCATTTATAAGAAAGTTAGTGAAATGATTGATAGTAATATCTTGTTTTTATCGCTAAATATTTCTATTAAATGTTTTAAATGCTCTGTCAGCAAAGACTCGCACAGACTTGAGTGCTCAAAGCGAAAGGGTTTCCGTCATTATCTTAAAAATTCCTTTCTAATTTTCACAGAGCCAGTTTACCGAGATAACCTTTGTCTATGTTTTCATTTTCTATGACAGGAGACCTAATTGCAAGGTTCTATATCATGGATCCACGGAAAGCGCCCAAGACAACTGGTGGAAATTCAGGTCAAGGTTCAGATATTATTTCCGATACCTCGCCTAGAAGCATAAACATTGTCAAAACATGGACACATGTCTCTAACATTCTGCAATTCGAGATGATAAATTGTCCAGACGATTCCAGTGATAATGAAAAAGACAACTTATCCAGCAAATACAAAATTGTCCCTCAGTCGGAGATACACAAGGCAGCAGAAAGACCGTTGATTTTTCCCTATTATGATATGATCAGATGGGTGTTGGACCATGTAGATGTCCCAACTAGGACAATATCCAATGAGAAGAAGAGGGCGATTGGGACATTCTGGCCAGAGCATCTACAAGAAATGTACAAATTATCTCCCACAACAAAATTTACTCACAACGCCGAATTCATAAAGGGCTTATAAAAGAAGGAATGTGAGCAATTCGGGAAAAACCTATCCGACCCGATCAAAGATTGGTGTTCGCATCCTGCGAAATTCAGAGCCGACTCTAATGGAATTTATTCAATCTTATCGTTGGAGCCCCAATTCATGTATATTGCGATGATGTTCTGTAGACTGTATGGGAAGGAGGACACCGCTCACTTTTTTCTCCCATGGGTACCGCTCATTCACACAGTAGCTGAGGGATTCTCTTTCGACTGGGCCAAATTGTTGTCAGACAGTCTGGTCAGCCGAATTGCATAATATCGAGCACAAATGGTGAGTGGGAAAGCATCTTCATTCTTTATGTCTGCTTACATTATGGATGTTATTTTCTTCATGACACCTTTCCCATTAATGAGCTGGAGCTGGACTCCAACCAATGAAGAGCATATTAATGTGTACCACTCGAAACTCTGGGAAGATAAAGCCAAAGAATTCATCTATGAGATTTTCAACTGGGTAATGGTACCAATGCATGCCACTATTTTCGGCCATCCGCCTCCCAGGATTTTAGATAAAATCATGGCCAACCTAAGCAGTGTAGTAGAATGGTATATAGAAGCATAGTTTTCATACATCAAGGTTTTTGGCAGCTTTGTTCCCCCATATGCTCTGTCGTTGTTCTCGCCAGATAAGCTAGTATGTCACGAGATCGCCAGGGAAACTGTGCTCAGTGGGATAAGCAAATATCTCAAAGGAGTTCACAAGAAGGTAATGCCACCCTTCCCCATTCACATTGGTACATATTATTTATTAGATATCGACCATGCCAAAGCAGAGCCCAGTGCCCTGGAGGAAATTAAATTAGTAGACATCGAGTTTAAGAAACACGACCCTAATATGGTTGTGAGTAATCACATGGTGAGTTGTGGTCTAAAACGATTCGAGCATGAAGACTCACCTCAAGATGAAATTTTCCGAGGAGTGAGGTCCTACTCAGAAGTCTTAAGTCGGATTCAAGCTTTGTTGCCTGGAGATATGGACGAATTCTATAAATTTGAGGAGCACTGGAGAAGTTGACTCCCCAAAGTCTTACCAGGCAAAACCTCAACACCTCTGGGTACACAACAAGCAGAGGCCAAAGGTTCAACAGACGCAAGCCCTGGCAAACAAGAGACTCAGGCAAAGACCGAGGAAACTGGGACCTCGAATCAGGAAGTCGAGATCCCTAATGAAGAAGAAGGAAACCCAGAGGCGGTTACACCGGGTAAACAGGTTGAAGGTCAAGCAGATATATCCTTGAAATGGGTAGGTGACATATCGTCACTTACATCAAAGGAGCCGGCCACAGACGCTACCATGAAACAATCATTCCAAGAAATCGGCAGTCCCATTCAATCCATCACACCCTTACAATTCACAAAGGGGAACACTGATGCATAGATAATATTCAAAGAGGATCTGACACCTATCTCTGTGGAAGAATTTCCTCCTAGCGATTTATTTTTTAGCAAGAAGAGGAAGGTCGTGGTGAAGCAAGTAACATACCAAAGAGCGGGTGCAGGAGCTAAAAAATACAAAATATTAACGGATGGAGAAGCCTTGGAAGAGGAGGAATTTGTCGATGAGATAATAGGAACATTGGGGGCATGTGAAACAACCAACCAATATTCAGTTGGAACCTTGAAGGGACGGTTGAAACAATAGAACCTGTTAATTATCAAATTGCAAACTCAACTAGCAGTCATAGAAACGAATTCCAGGAATGAGGCAAACAAGGATTTCGAGCAAGCCGGAGCAACTAATCAGCAAGAAATAGAACAACTCAAATCCGATCTTGAGAAAATGCATTAGTCGACACAAATAATCTAGGCACGGGTAAGTCAACAAGAGGAGTTAATAAAACAACTGCAATATAAATTGAATTTTACTGAAAACCAGGTCATAGACATAAAGGTTTTCCAATCCCAAGCCACGGACATACGAAAGAAGGTAGAAGTAGCTCAATAAAATCTACTTCCCAAAGTAGAAACCATCCAAAACCATTTTCAAACAACATATCAAGCACTAAAGGATATCTCTCTGAGAGAAAGAGAAGTTGGGCAGCCCAGGTTGCTTTCCAGGAGGCAATTATAGCAACAGCGAAAGAAGATATGGTCATTAGTTCCAGGTTGTCCATTCCAGAGCAAACCAGAGGTAACATCTTACTCAAGGTGTGGGAACATAATATATCTGAGAAAATAAAAATGGATAAAGAGATGAGAGACGTTGGTGAAGAAACTTTTGGCTTGATAAATAAATAAAAAAATAGATCTCAATAAGGAAAGTAGTTCTGGAACATTGGGCAAAATCGACATAGCCAAGCATATACTAGATATCAAGAAAAGTGTGGAAAGAGAACAAGTTGAATTATCCCAGATAAATCAGGTCGATATTGTCCAAGTGGATAAATGGTTAATAAAACAAAACTTACAATTATTGGCTATTGTCACATAAGACAGACAAGTAGGAAAGAGATTTCCACAGTTGGCAAAGAATTGTTACACCTTCAAGGCGAACAACCAAACAAAACCTTCCAAGTTGATAGCCCAATTGATAGAAAGGTATGTCAGTTGTATTGAGCAGGGGAGAGCGAAGACTTCAGGAGGTGAATAATAGCAGGTGCTTATTTCTTTCTATTTTTGGAGCTAGAGAACAGAGAGAAGGAAACACCCTGCCTAGAGGAAGACAATAGACAAGGAAATGAAACGCTTCATTTTTCATTTGTAACCGAAACTTTTTAGAATGATTAGAATTCGAAGCATTTTAATTTTTGTATAAATATACATCTTGAAGATGAAACACGAGGTTGTTTCTTCTTTGGTCGATTGTAATAGAGAGATTTCTTTTTTCGCCCGAACTAATACAAGTCAAATCGCAAAACTCCAGATTCCGTCAAGACTGAGTTATGTGTTTCCCCTGTTATCTCACATTTAGAATCGTTCCCTTTATATATCTTTGGTGAATGTTTAGTTGCATTTTAGTACAACCTCTACTACGATGATTGATTATTTTAGTCATCTAATCATTTACAGCTTTTCCTCTGTATTGGCTATCATCATGTACAAGACATGTGAATCACTTAGATTTCTATGTCTCATGCTTCATTAAAGTTTTTATTGTCTAATTTCTTCTTCTGTCACAAAGTAAGATTATTCCTTGATTGATGCCTCACATTGTTCAAAAGCTTCATGTTTTCTTTCGTTTCAGGCATGTGTTTTCATATTTAACTCAAATATGGGAAAAGGCCTTTGATTTTGTTATGCTATTAATTTGAAATTGGGGGAATTTTGTCTCATATAATCTAAAATAGAAATAGAAACTTAAAAATAAACAAATCCCTTAAAAACCTTGTTCCTCCAAGATTGTGCATGTTACAAGACAACCCCATATTGGACCTGGTCTCACAGATCAAACCAATATCGCTTTAAACCTTTTCGATGCCATCTTGAAAACTGTCACCACTCGGGTTGAACTCGAACGTTCATGGGAAGCCATTGAACAGGACATAAGTGTTCAAGAACAGCTAGAATATAGACGAAGGCAACTCAGAAATAAGCCATAGCTTCTTTTCCTGAGATTGTTTTGTTTCTTTTCTATCATTTACTCTTTACTTTATAGCCTATACTCTTTACTTTATAGCCTTAAGTATAGACTCTGGAACAACATGCATAAGCATGTATGACAATAGTATATGTTCAAAACTGTAGTCCTCATCAGATCTTGAAGAACATTACTCCAGAAGAAGCATTCATCAAAGTGAAACCTGAGATCGAACACTTCAGAATATTTGGATGTCCAGTGTACCTTCATGTACCCAAAGAAAAAAGATCCAAACTATAACCTTCAGGAAGAAATGGTACATTTGTAGGATACAGTGAATCCTCAAAATCATATCGAATCTACATCCCAGGTCGGAGACAAATTGAAGCAGAGATGTTACTTTTGAAGAAAAGTAGCCTTCTAGAAATCCAGATAAGCTCAGATAGAAATTGATAGTGAAACAATATCTCCTCCTCCTTCAATAGTTCAGAGGGAGACAAATATTATTCCAGATGAGCCAACAACTCCAATTGACCTAGTTTCTCCAGTAGATTCAGTTTCCCCAAGCAACATACCCGGAGACATCACAGTTGGACATAAAAGGCCTACTTGGGCTCGAAAAACTTTAGAAGAAGCAAAAGGGCATAAATCCCCACAAGAATCAACCAGAGAAATCAAGAGCCCTAAGAGATTCGCAAGCTACCTTTCAACCACGATCCACATTATTGATTCAGATCCAACTTGTCATGGAGATGCTTCAGGAGAACACGTATGGAAAGATTTCGTGACTGAAGAATATCAATCTATACTAAAAAATGATGTATGGGATATTGTTCCAAGAACATAGGGAAAGTCCGTAATGACTTCCAAATGGATTTACAAAATTAAACATGTTGTTGATGGAAGCATTGAAAAATACAAAGCAAGATTCATGGCTAGAGAGTTTTCACAAATAGAGGGAGTTGACTATGACGAGACTTTTGCACAGGTATCCAGATATACCTCCATTTGATCTATCATTTCACTAGCTTCTTCCATGGGTTGGAAGCTACATCAGATGGATATAAAGACAACTTTTCTAAATGGTGAAATTGAAGAAGAATTTTATATTGAGTAGCCAGAAGGTTTCGTTATACACAACGAAAAATCACATGTATGCAGGTTGAATAAGGCCCTATATGGCCTAAAACAAGCACCACGTGCTTGGTATGAGAAAATGGATGGATTTCTGATGAGTTTGGGCTTCAACAAAAGTGCAGCTGACCCAAACTTATATTATCACATTGATGGAAATGAGTGTCTGATTTTGTTCTTATATGTGGATGATATTATCATCACAGGTTCAGAGAGACTCATTGTTGAATGCAAACAAGCATTAACTGCCAAATTTGAAATGAAGGATTTGGGACCAATGCATTATTTCTTGGGACTAGAAGTATGGCAGAGATCAGATGAGATTTTCCTAATTCAAGGAAAATATACCGTGGAGATACTAAAAAAGTTCAAAATGACAAATTGTAAATCCATGCCTACTGCAATGGTAATGGATTTAAAGAAGATGAGTGAAATTGATTCAAGAGACGTAGATCCACATTTGTATCAACAACTTATTGGATCTTTGATGTATCTGGTTAACACTAGACCACACATTTTCTATGCAGTGAATGTGCTTAGCCAATTTATGAGTCAACCAAAACATACACACTGGCTAGCTACAAAACACGTATTGAGATACTTACAAGGTACAATTGGTTATGGCCTGAGATATGCAGCTAATGTGGACCTAAGATTGGAAGGATATGTCGATGCAGACTAGGCAGGAAGTGCAGAAGACATAAAAACAACTCGGTTTGTTGATTCACCTTCGGATCGGCCATGGTTTTCTGGTGTAGCAGGAAAAAAATATTTGTAGTTTTAAGTACAGCAGAGCCAGAGTACATTGCAGTAAGTGTGGTAGTTCATGAATCAGTATGGATTCACAAAATCTTGACAGACTTGTTTGATCATGAGATGGATCTAACTACAATTCATTGTGACAACCATAGTTGTGTGAAGCTCTCCAAGAGCCCAGTGTTTCATGATAAATCAAAACACATTGAAATCAAGTATCACTACATCAGAGACATGGTGCAGAGAAAGACAGTACATGTGTAGTATCTTTCTACTCATGAACAGATTGCAGATATATTCACCAAACCACTTTCCAAGACAAAGTTCGAGTATTTCTGTGAGAGACTTGGCCTGATGGAAAATGCCTCCCTATCTGAGAGGGAGTGTTGATGATTTTTGCTATGTGATAGATTCTCTAGATTACAAACCTATGAGGTATGGATCATTGCAACTATGTAAGTCTTTATCTTAGCTTACAAACCTGAGAGAAATCCCCTAAGAAGGGTATGTGGTTCTTTCCTGAGACAGAGCTAGGAACGTAGAGATGACCTCCTCCATTCAGAGAGTTGAGAATAACTCTAGATGATTATCCAGTGGGAAAGGTGATCTGTTGAGTTAGACGTGCATGTGGTTGAGCACAAGGTGAACGTGTGAAATCCCAAAGTGATGGGTGCATCATCATGTGAATAGAAATGAATATGATGTATTAGCCTCCTTTGAGCAGTAGAGTTGACGAGAAGACTCCAGATGATTCTCCTGTGTGAGGTAGTGGGAAAGAAGATCTGTAGAGTGGACGTGCATGTGGACGAGCATAGGTGAATGTGTGAAGATCTGGTTCTTCTATGTAATGTAGTGAATCAGATCTATGGCATCCCTATGGATGTGCCCCTAGTGGATGAACACTAGTGGGTGTATCAGATCCTTTGCTATATATTGTTCAAGAGTCATACCTGCATGTAACCCTAATTTTCATGTAAATGGTACAGGTCGGCCCTACCTTAATGTGATTAATAATAAATGTAAAAGCCAATTAATCTGGATAATATCAATTATAATAATAATAATAATTATAAAGTGACTTAGAGAAGTCGGACCTATTGAGCCAATAGACACTTCAGTTGATAGGACAAGTCTAATATAAGTAAGGGAAGATTCCCCATTGTGGAATCATATCATTCAAGCAAGTTTGGAAGTTTCATCAAGTACATTTACTTGGGAGAAGTGAACACCTCTGTTGGGCACTAGTATTCTAGGGTTTAAGCACCCTCTTTTGTGCTAGGTCTTTCTTGGTGGTGAAGGTCTTTTTCCTGAAGAATATAACAAAGGATTTGGTTGGGTTTTCTTCTCTTGTTGAGAAGGGTTTCCCAGAATACTTCTTGTGTTCTTGTGCATGGTGTTTCTTCTTGTGATCTTGATTGCTTCAACATTCTTGTTTATGGTTAAGACAAATGCAAATTGAAATTAACTACATGCTTAACCTATCATATTGAAAAATCAATAAGGATCCCCTTTGGGACTTTGGGACTTCAGGAGTCCTCCACACTCTTTCCACAACTCTCTCGATACTCCTGGATAGACAGACATCCAGACTACCCTTGATCTGTGAACACATGTCCCTCATTTTTCGACGGTCTAGATTGATTTCGGACTCTCGAACTTTGGGAGATTTACTCTCTCCGCGACAAATGCACAAAATTGGCCAAACTTGTGAAGTTTGAAGGACTTCAAGAGTTAAAACTCATGCTTCTTACCTAGATCCAATGGTTGTTTATCCTTGCATCTAGATCTGACAGCTGGGTCTATTCTCCCTTCTTTGTGCACTCCTCCTCTTGTCTAGACTTAGATCTGATGGTCCAGATCTGTTTCTGCCATCAATATGACGGTTATTGTAGCTCCCTCCTGTTGTGTAACTCTGCTTCCTTTGAAAGGAGGATTTCTCGATATTTTAAAAGGATTGCTTTTGACTACGTTCACTGTAACACTTTCCCTCCTGATCTTTTATGAATTCCTTGGAGTTTCAAAGAGACTTGGCCCTTTGTTCCTTCAAAAAATCCTTCTTCCCTCCTGGAAGTAGGATGCTCTTTCTCCTGAGCTTTCTCACTTGGAATATTTGACCTCTAGCACACTTCTTGCACTCATCCTCCCCTGACAAATTTTTCTTTGAAGCAATTTCCTATGCACTCTCTATGCTCCTTCCTCAATATAAACCTTAAAAGGTTCCCGACCTCTGCACACCTTGCAGGGACTATGTGCACACTGGTACTATCTCTCATAAGATCGTAATTTCTCTAACTTCAAAGGTTCTTGGCCCCTTTCTCCTCCAAATGGTTTCTTATACCCTCCTAGAAACCATGCTCTTCCTCCAGAGCTTTCCAACACTTCAGCAGTGTGTTGGCTTTGTGCACTCCTTGCTCTCAACTCTCCTTGAGTCTTGAACTTTAAAGACTCACATGCTCACTCCTTGTACTAGATCTCAAAGTGTTTAGTAACTCTAATGTGCACTCCTTGCACTATTCCTTCTGACCTTGAGAATGATTCTGGTGTGCCCACCTGACACGCTCCTCACAGAAATCCTGAACAAGTTCTTGTGCACTCCTTGAGCTAGAATTTCAGCATTCTCTAACAACTCTAAGGTGCACTCCTTGCTTAGTTGTAAGAACCCATAAACACCCAGAAACTACAAAGATAGAGGACTCTATCTATTCCTGCAAATAAAACATACTTTATCTAACAACATTCATAAACATACACAGTAAACATTCAAACGCATTGAGAGAACTCATAAAACATACACACAGAAACTCATATGCAACAAAATCTACTTTTGTATTAATGGTGAATGGATTTTTTATAATGTGTATAGGACTGGACTGCAACAGAGTCTGAGCTCCTCTCAACTACTATCCAAAACAACTCTCTACAACTCTCTTCAGCAACTTATCAACAGTAACTACAATAAACTGCAACATCCTCTTTTGGGCAAAAATTAATTACATTTATACACGAGGGGCTTCTCGAGCCTTCCCTCCAAATCATCCTAGTGCTTTCATTTCACAATTAAAGAAACCTACCACTAAGTTTATTACATTAAATGGGTAATTACAATCCAGATATGAGTTGAAGCTCGAAATATATACAAATACAACCCATTAAAGGTGACTTTACACTCAACCCATACAAATATAGTGGCTTGGCTTTCCTTGAGCCTTACAAACTTTAATTGTATTAAATTACATTAACTTTTGAGATTTGAACTCAAAATTGAGAAAGATGGTGCTTCTCTCTCCTTGAAATTCGCTTCCTTCTAGTGCATTGTTCCGCTGGCTACAGATGCATTGACATGTTGTTGAGTTGGAGCGATGCTCCTATATCATACTCCCATGCTGACAAAAAAATCATGAGCTCCTGCTCATGGCTCTTCTACTGCTATGGTTGAGATCCTCCTCAGTCCCAAAATTCATTTTGGTGTTGTCCACCTGCTTCATTGCTTTGTTGTTGTTGTTGTTGTTGTCCTGATGTTGTTGCAGACTCTCCTCTAGTCATCCTCCAATTGTTGTTGAATGTCTTCTTTGTTGATTCCAGCATCAACCTTCTCATATCCTCTATCTCCATGTCCAGGTGGTCTATTGGTTGGCTTCTCTCTTGCAGTCTACCCTGCTTCATTTCCTCTCCTTCACATAGATAAAAGGAAAGATCATTCTGACACCCCATGCTAACTTCATCTCCTGTGGATTGGCTTACCACTCTTCTGTAGACTTCGATTCTATAGCAATACTACTGAGTTTTTGCTCATCCATCTCCCCTAAAACTTTTTCTTCTTCCAGTTCCTCTACTCTCCTATTATCCCCTTGTGTTGGTCTAATTTCAACATTTTCCAGCTGCTCCTCATGCTGTATTTTTTCTCCCCTTCTCATGACCGCATCCTCCTGGTAGTCTTCTTTCATCTCTAGATTTCTTAACCAATCCTCCAGCATATTCAATTGTTTCTCCCACTGAGTGACCATTTTATCTGAATCCTCCTCTTCTTTCATCTCTCAGGTAGATGTCAATGTCTACTTCTCCTTTTCCATGACAGTCTCTAATGGTTTTCTTTCTTCTTCTACACCTGCACTAGCCTCTGTTGGGTTACTTGGAAGAAATATATTGATTCCTCCAATGATCTGAACACACCTTTGATCTTCCTCCTCGAGAGTTGAAGTATTTAACTTCTCATCATATTCATTCACATGGTCTGCCACCCCACGTGAATCTTCATGTTGATGAGGCTTCTCTCCTACCTCTTCCTCATCTCCTTCTGTCAGCACTCCTTGTTGATTCGAACTCTTCTCTGAGTTCTCAAGACTATCAGATAGTCTCACTTCCTCTTTATTCTATGTCATCACTCCTTGTTGATCTAAAACCTTTCCTGAGTTCCTGCGAATTTCAGACAGATGCATCTCGTCCTTACCCATCTGGAAACCTAAATTTTCTTTTCTACCCTTTTGGCAGCATGCAAGATCTTTGAATGATATCTTCTCATTTCCCTCTTGGAAATCTGTGAGATCTTCAATGGATCCCTCTTCCTCATCATTGAGGTTTTCTCCACTTTCTGGTTCACAGACGTAAACCATTTTCTCCTATGTGTCGCTAAGGGTTTTAACTTGCCTCAACCACCTCCTCAACACCTGTTTTTGCCTCATGGAAATCAATTGTTGGATAGGCCATTTCACCTTTTTCTTCATGGGCCATTCATACCTCCAACTTCCTTGTGCTTCTTGTTGCATCCTCAGCATCAAACTATTGAGCATTTCTTAGGTCTCCTTGAGTTCTTTATCCATCTCTTCTTAGCTCATCTGTTTGTGGTCTCCTTTCAGACCTTGTTTTGGCCTTTAATAACCATTTTCTCTTTACCCTGTCCTCTTGGAAAGTATGTTCTTGTTGCACACTGGCGAACAGTTCTTCACGCACAGAGCATCATCACTTTTTCTTTCCTTCCTTTTCATGTTTTCTTAAGACAAAAATCCACTATGATACCACTTGATGCAAACCCCCACCACCTTGTGGGGCTCATGAGACCTCCTAGTCTAGGATTGTTCAAACTAAGGAGCTGAATTATCTCTCAATCTCTCGATGAACCCTCAAAACTATGTGCCACAAGCCTTCTTCTCTTTCCCTATGTGAAAAATCACATTCGTGAGGGTCGTAATAATCCAATGGAGTCTTCCATGTGACCTCAGACCAAGTCCGTGGGATAATACCCTTGAATGGCGGGAACTATGGTACTTTAGAACTCTAGGATTTTAGAGTTTCAATAATAACGCACGACGTTCTTCCCAAACTTTGAACAAGAAAACAGTCGAACTATGGTGGAGATCAACGACTCTTAACGTGTGTTGAGAGATACGACTCATAGGTATTTTGAAACTCTGCACTCTGGGAGTTTTACCCCCTCCAACATGAAACACCCCCAAACTCATGAACTCTGAACTAACGAATCGGATGGTCAGCGCTCACCTCAGATCAACAGTTTATCTTTACTTCACACTCTGGGATTTGGAGCCTTCCACAACACAATACCTCAAATCCTCCAGAGTGTCGAACTGGAAAACTTGCAAAGGGTGTGATCAACGGTCCACCTATCCTTGTAAATAGACGATTGAGATCTACTGCAGCCTTCAGGCATTCTCAACCCAAACATACTTACACCTATGTTCCTCCAGAGTACCAAATCTTCGAACTCCAAGATCTGTTGACACGTGGCTCTTTGCGCCAATGGATAGGATCCATTCTGTGCTTTGGAACTTTGGGAGTTCCACACACTTTTGCAACCACACTTCGACTCTACCGAATAATGGAACTTCCAATCTCTGTTGGATCTGTGGGAACGTGTCCTCACAAATTGATGGTCCAGATTCACTCCAGATCCCGGGACTTCAGGAAAGTCGTCTCCTCCACGACATACATCCAAATTCCTATAGAGTTCCAAGTATCCAAACTCGCGACTTGTCGCAAAGTGGCCCTGACGCCAATGGTCAGGATCCCCTCTGAGACTTCGGGACTTCATGAGTCCTCCACACTTTTTCCACAACTCTCCCAAAAATCTTGGATAGCTAGAATTTTAGACTGCCCTTGATCTGCGAACACATGTCCCTTATTTGTCGATGGTCCAGATTTATTTTGACTCCGGGACTTTGGGAGATTTGCTCTCTCCGCGACAAATGCACGAAACTAGTTGAACTTGTGAAGTCTAGAGGAATTCAAGGGTAAAAACTCGTGCTTCTTACATGGATCCAACGGTTATTGATCCTTATGCCTATATCGAACAGTTGGGTTTGTTCTCCCTTCTCTACACACTCCTCCTCCTATCCGGACTTAGATCCGACGGTCCAGATCTATTTCCGCCATCAATCTTATGGTTTTTGTAGCTCCCTCCTGTTGTGAAACTTTGCTTCCTTTGAAAGGAGGATTTCTTGAGCTATTAAAAGGATTTCCTTTGACTGCATTCACTATAACGCTTTCTCTCCTGAGATTTCTTGAATTCCTTAGAGTTTCAAAGAGACTTGGCCCTTTGTTCCTTCAACAAATTATTTTTCCCTCCTGGCAGCAAGACGCTTTTTCTCCTAAGATTTGGAACTTGGAATACTTGACCTCTGGCGCACTTCTTTCACTCGTCCTTCTCTGATAGATTTTTCCTTGAAGCAATTTTCTCTGCACTCTCTTCGCTCCTTCCTAAATATGAACCTTAAAAGGTTCCTGACCTCTTCACACCTTGCAGGGACTATGTACACACTGGTACTATCTCTCCTAAGATCATAATTGCTCGGACTTTAGAGGTTCTCAACCCCTTGATCCTCCAAATGGTTTCTTGTGCCCTTCTGGAAACCACTCTCTTCCTCCGGATATTTTCCAACACTTCAGCAGTGTGTTAGCTTCATGCACTCTTTGCTCTCAACTCTCCTTGAGTATTGAACTTTAAATACTCACCTGTGCACTCCTTGCATTGGCTCTCATAGTGTTTAGTAACTCTGATGTGCACTCATTGCACTATTCCTTCTGAGCTTGAGAATGATTCTAGTGTGCCCACCTGACACGCTCCTCACAGAACTCCTGAACGAGTTCTTGTGCACTCCTTACGCTGGATTTTTAGAGTTCTCTAAAAACTCTAAGGTGCACTCCTTGCACAGCCGTGAAAACCCAGAAACACCTAGAAACTATAGAGATAGGGGATTCTATCTATTCCTGCAAATAAAACATACTTTCTCTAATAGATTTCATAAATATACACAGTAAACATTCAAACATATTCAGAGAACTCATAAAACATACAAACAAAAACTCATATGCAGGGAAATCTACTTTTGTATTAATGGTGAATGGTTTTTTTACAATGTGTATAGGACTGGACTGCAACAGAGTCTCAGCTCCTCTCAACTACTATCCATAACAACTCTCTACAACTCTCTTCAGCAACTTATCAACGGTAACTACAATAAACTCCAATGGCCTCTTTTAGGCACAAATTACATACATTTATATGTGAGGGGCTTCTCGAACCTTCCCTCCAGATCATCATAGTGCTTTCATTTCACAATTAAAGCAACCTACCACTAAGTTTATTACATTAAATGGGTAATTACAATCCAGATATGAGTAGAAGCTCAAAATCTATACAAATATAGCCCATTAAAGGTGATTTTACACTCAGCATGTTTAAATCCAGTGGCTCGGATTTCCTTGAGCCTTACAAACTTTAATTATATTAAATTACATTAAATTTTGAGATTTGAACTCAAAATTGAGAAAGTTGGCACTTCTCTCTCCTTGAAATCCGCTTCCTCCTAGTGTTTTGTTGTGTTGGTTGTAGATGCATTGACGTGCTGCTAAGTTGGAGCGTGATCCTTCATCAATTATTCTCCATTATCCCCTAAACATCCTCTTCCAGATTCTCAAAAAAATCCCATTTCACTCTTTGTTAATGACCCTCTTGAATTTTTTTATGAACATTACCTTGCACTTTCTCTTAAATATTCTCCTGTAGTTTCTCAAATACCTTCTCCTGTAGATTCTCCAAAGAACTCTCCTGTAATTTCTCCAAGTGTCTTTCCAAAAGTTCCTCTAGAATAAGAAGAGTTTAAAGTAT
>ML789996.1:250666-264313 GCA_009831015.1 Picea engelmannii | reverse complement strand
GGGACGTCTCCCTTGGACTTGCCCTCCTAAATAGAAAGAGCTCCCCATCGAGGTGACAGTGGGTGGGGAAGCTCCTGTTACGCCGGTTTCTACCTTTGACTCAAGCTATTTAACCTTTCCTACAAACCGTGCGATAACAGGATCTAAAGCTATCAAATCTAAAATTAAATTCCTATCTATCAACATTAACTACACTAAATGATGACTATCTACTAAAGGATGAGAGCTATCCGCTCAAGGTCCATTACAATATACAAATGCGCCTCTTCTTAAATGACTCATTTAAGATTTGCGCAACAATCCCATAGTGTCTTCAAAATTTGTGTTGCTTGTCCAGTTGTCCTCTGCTTCTGCGCTGGCTTGCTTGATGAGTTGGCGATGCTCCTGCATCAACAGATCACTGTGTTCTCTCCCCTATGGCACCTGTGGTGCGCATAGAACCTAATGGAAGCCAAACACTCCCGCTATTCAACAATTCTCATGAGGATTTGGAAAATAGTGGTTGGTTAGTTTTTATCCAGATATTTGAGGGTTTCAACCTTTTGGTAGCCTACCAGTTCGCCCTCACCTTCAATGGATGCAGGGCTAAGGTCGGAGACATACAACTTGAACTAAATTTTGAATTCCTCAGCTCAGCTACAGGCTTACCAGCTAAAGGGAAGAGGTGGTTTAAGAACTCCAAAGTGGACAAGGTGTCGTGGCCACTCTTATTCACATCGAGAAAGATTGTTAGTTGTGGTAGAGGTATGCCTGTCATTGCCCTCAAACCCAGGTGGCATGACCTATTGGAAATTGTTAAGCAGTTTGTGACCTGCGAAGGTCGTTATGGTTTGGTATTTCTGTATCATCTTCGGTTATTGATGAATTTTATAGACTACCCTCTGAACATGCCGCACTATCTCCTATGCATTCAGTATAATATGTCCAAACGTTTTAAGCATGAGAAGGTTGATAGCATCCTTTTCCATCACTGCTTGATCAAAGTCATTATCGTCCACCATTTGAGCCTTAGCGGTGACTGTTGGCAAGCCTTCCTATTAAGGAATGTCTTTTCCACCCCCAAGTGTGTCCAAGTGGACAAGGTTGTGGTTATTTAAACTCTGGTTGGGCCAGCCGTTCCACCTCCTACCCTTATACCCCCTGACAAACCCTCGAATTTCCCCAACCTTGACCTACCCGATACCATGGTCGACCCGCATGCTAGAGACAATACTAAGGCCGTCAAGAGGCCTGTAAGGAAGAATGGCAAAGGTTTTACTGGTGTCAATAGTAAAGGAAAGAAAAATGCATGATGGATATCCACATGTGCTAGGATCAAACCCAAACAAGACATTGACCAGAAGCTAATAATCTTTAGCGAGGATTCAGACTCTGATATTGAATGTTTCCTAGCCGAGGAATACCCTTACTCTCATGGCCTTTGCTCAATGGAATCCTATGAATATGTTTCCAACTTACCTTCGTGCCTCAAGAACGATCCTAAATTCCTGAGAATTAAGCTTCACAGTGACACCTCTGGAAATTTGAAAGAACCCTCGCCTGTTATGCCAAGGCCCGATGAATCACCGTGTACTCAATGCAATGCCTGGCTTGAACATTATTACACTGATGTTCCCCTGTTGCAATCTAAGATTAAATCATTGGAGGAATGGGTGACAATATTGTCAAAACAAAGAGACAAGCTACAAGCCAACGAGAAGAAGCAAAAGACTACAGGTTCAATTGTCTTCAGAAATGTTGAGGCAGCAACGGGCTTTATTAATTCAAATTTTTCCTGATCGAATCGTTCTCCTACTGCCCAGGTATGTATTTCAACAATGATTTTGTTTTATGAGTTGGTTTGAATTAGTGTGACCAATTATGTTTGTTTTTAATTAGTTCTGTTCGTTTTAAATAGATTCAAAATGATTCTTTTATTTTCAAAATATCAAAAATGTTTTTGTTATGAATCATGTACAGAAGATTTGTTTTGCTAAAAAACAAACACAGCTATGTTTTGATTTATATGATTTTGTTGTTCTTGGATTGGGTCGGCCCTGAGTTAGTTCGATTCATTCTTTTTGGTTTGATTCTGAAATGATGTTGTATACCCTCAATTATCATAGTCGTTTGTATATGCATTGAAGATTGGGTTTGCTTTCGATTAGTCCTATTTGTTTAAGTAGATTAAAAACAAAAACAATTCTGCTTACTTCGAATCACCAGAAATGATTTCGTTTGTGTTTGAATTAGCATGAAAGATTTCATTTAGAATTAGCACAAACTATTTTGATTGCATCGATTCGTTTCATAGCTATGATTTGGTTAATGCGATTTTATTGGTCTCAAATTAGTATAAACGATTAAATTGTTTCGGAGTTAGTTTGATTTAGTTCTGTTTGGTTTACATTTGAAGTGATTCTGTACGCTTGAATTAGCATAGTCCTTTGTATAGGAGTAGGATTAGTTTCAAAGTTTGGTTTGATATGGCTCTGTTAGTTTTGAATTGAAAATGATTCTATCTATTTCAAATTGGTAATAAAAGTTGTTTGACAGATTGTACATATCCTGTTATTATTTGATTAATTCAATTACAATTTCATTTGTTTCAAATTGGCATAAAGAATCTGATTACTTCTAGCATGAACGATTTGCTTTTTTTTTCAATTAGCAATTATAGATTTGTTTAATAGGTCGAATATATTTATGTTAGTTTTGGATTGATTTAAAAAAGTTCTGTTTTCAAATTAGACCAGCTACAGAATCACAAGATTCTGTAGCTAGTCTTAAAATTTAGATTTTTGTTAATTTTACCAATAAAACATTATCTAAACTTATGTATTCTTGTCTATCTATAGGTACCTATGAATTTCATTGACAAATTGGACATGTTGTGGCAGTTTAGATATAGTTTTGTTTTAAGTTGTTAGTCATAGGCAGAAATAGAGACTTGGGAGAGTATTCCCATATTTTTTGTAAACTATTTTTGATAATTCCCATAGGGATGTTTTACCCTGTGGCCTTTAAATACTTGTTATTTTGTGTAATGGACCCATCATCTCAGTTGGGAGAACAATACTACGGATTTATGACGATACAGACTTGAATGGAAGTCGATCTTTTGTAACAACTTTAGTTTTCAATTTATCATACTTTCGTTTAGGTTTTGTGCATTCTAATTTGTGATTAGGTCATTGACTACTTTAGATATCAAGACTTATTATAGGTTAATGTGTTGTGATTTAAATTCTATCCATGTCTTATGTATCTCAGTTTTAGCATAGCAATTACTATGTTTCAATTTAATGTATAAAGGTTTATCTTCTTTGTTAATTGAACTATTCTGTAGAAATCTTTGCACAGGGATTTATCTAACTATGATGATTTGTAAATTATAAGATTGTTGTTGTTGTTTTTTATGTCTTGTTTGTCCTGTCATTCATATTCAAAGAGCACTGCCACTTCCTATTTATAAGAAGCTTGTGAAAAATCTGGTGCGGGTTTCCTCCCATCGAACAGTTGAATCGGGTACGTTACACGGGACAAACTGGAAAGCATTATTACAGGTTAGTTTATTAGTGTTATTTAAGTAGTTTAGATAGATATATATATAGTTCAGATTTATAGTTAGGATTATTATTTTAATTGCTCAGCTTAGATAGTTTTCATTTTATTTCTTTCTCATAAAATTATAAAAATAAAAAAACAATAGTTTTTGCTGTCATAGGACAATTTACAAATGATTTTTGCAGGTTTTCATTTAAAATCTGTAATCTGTAAATATTGTAAATTTGTGATCAATATTTAATTGTGTTGATAGTTGAACATTTAATTAAGTAGTATTATTGTTTTGTGATATCAATTAGTAAATTGTATGTATTTATTTTAGATTTGTATATATTTTTGCTGTAGCTACTTTTCCCATTTAGATTAGTTTTTCTTTTATTTTTCCTAGGACTTAGATCAGCCAACGTAGCCGCTAAACCCGTTAGTGTGGATCATCCCAAAAGTCTTGGGTTATTTAGACAACCCCGGACCGGATCCACTCCTCCAGTTGAAGAGTGTTCATTTTCGCCCGTCAGCACCACCTTAGCAGCGGACACCTTATCAGGGACCACAGCATCAGCAACAGCGTCTCTCGCAGCAGCATCAGTTTAGGCCTGTTCAACAGAATAGACCAGTGTACTAGGACAGTGGGTTGTCATCTTCTACTTTGGGTACCAGGACTACTGAGCCACAGAAGGGGTGTTGGACGTGTGGGGAGCCACACTACCAGCGCGACTGTCCTGTGGAGAGGACCTGAGCATCCAGATCAACAAGACCCACTACCATGGGAGATATGGGCAAGACCCATCGGATTCATGCAGTGGTGAATAACCGCCAGGAAGAGAACTAGTCAACTGTGCTCGAGACGAAAGGTACTATCACTGACCAGACCCTTAGTATTTTGATAGATCCTGGTGCCACCGAGAGTTTCATTTCTGGTGCAGCACTAAAAAGGATTAAGGTAAAGGCAGTCGAATAAGATGAGTTTAGCTTCGTGGAGATGGCCTCGAAAGACAAACAGAAGGTTGGAGGAAGGGTTATGGGTTGTGCCCTTAACCTGGGAGAGTTTGTCATGAGGGCCAACTTGTACATCACGATCTTAGGATCTTATGATGTTGTAATTGGTATGGATTGGTTGGAATCACATGAGGCGATACTCAACTGTAAGACGAAACGTTTGAGCTAGGTCGATGATGAGGGATAGAGACGTGTGATTGTAGGATGGAAATAGGGAGTTTCCCTGAGGTTCGTCTCTTCCTTATAACTATGAAAGAGTATGCGCAAGGGGTGCAAGCTTGATGTGATCCTTGCGTTAAACGAGAAGGGAGTAGCCGAAGGTTTAGAACACCTTCCGATGGTGAGAGAGTTTGCAGATGTATTTCTGGAGGAGTTACCTGGGATGCCGCTGGAGAGAGAGTTGGAGTTTACCATAGACCTAAAACCAGGGACTGAACTGATAGCAAGAATGCCTTATCAGATGTCCACCCCGGAGTTACAAGAGTTGAAAATGCAATTGAAGGAGTTGCTAGACCTGGGATTGATACGTCCTAGTGTGTCACCATGGGGCGCACCTGTTATTTTCATATGAAAGAAGGACAGATTGTGGAGCCTTTGCATTGACTACCATCAACTAATCAAGGCTACGATCAAGAACCAGTATCCCTTGCCGATAATTGATGATCTGTTCGATCAAATGAAGGGTGCAACGGTGTTCTCCAAGATCAATTTGCGATCAGCATATCACCAGTTACGGATCAAGGAGGATGATGTCCCTAAGACCACATTTAAGATAAGTTTTGGACATTACGAGTTTACTGTTTTACTGTTTGGACTGACAAACGCCCCAGGAGTATTTATGAGTTTGATGAACAGGGTGTTCCGCGAGTACTTGGACAAGCTCGTCCAAGTGTTCATAGACGATATTTTGATTTACTCTCGTACAAAGGAGCAGCATGACGAGCACTTGCGCTTGGTACTACAGTGTTTGCGAGAGCACAAAATGTATGGGAAATTGTCCAAATGTTCTTTTTATCAATCGAGGATTCACTACTTAGGGCATGCCATCTCTAGCGAAGGTATCTTCGTGGATCCAACCAAGGTCGAGGCTATTGTGGAATGGCCTGCGCCGACGAATGTCACGGAAGTGCATAGCTTTATCGGTTTGGCAGGATATTACTGACGGTTTGTCGAGGGATTTTCGAAGATAACCAACCTAATCACGGGATTGCAGAAGAAAAACAAGAAGTTTGTTTGGACAGAGAAATGCACGGAATCATTTCAGAGGCTTAAGGAGTTGTTGACAACTGTACCAATACTAAAGGTCCCTGACATGGACGCAGACTTCTTGGTATGCACTGACGCATCCAAGGAAGGTTTAGGCAGAGTCTTGATGTAAGACGGATGAGTGATTTCTTACATTTTGAGGAAACTGAGAAGGCATGAGGAGAACTACGTGACGAATGATTTGGAGTTATTAGCCATCGTATATGCCTTGAAGATTTGGAGACACTACCTTGTTGGACAAAAAATTGAACTAAAGACTGATCTTTGTGGACTACAACACATTTTTATGCAAAGTGACCTGAATGTGTGACAACAATGTTGGTCAGAATTGCTTAGCGAGTATGACTTTGAGATTACTTACATAAAGGGAACAATGAACTAAGTGGTGGATTCTTTGAGTTGGAGGCCATGCTTCTCTTTGGTGTTGCCTCTTTAGACAAATCTACGTGAAAAGATTCTAACTTTATAGTGTGACAACGACTGGTACAAAGAGGTCGAGGGTTTTATCGGACACAACATAATGATGGTACCACGATATGAGGGATTTTCATTTGATGGTGATGGGTTATTGAGGTTTAAAATTCAGATTTATGTACCTCCAAATGACGAGTTGAGGATGTTGATCCTGAGCGAGGCTCATTGAGAAGTTTACATGGCTCACCCGGGAGTCATGAAGATGAGGGCAGACCTTAAACCCTTATTCTTCTAGAAGGGAATGAAGGCCGACATAGTAAACTATGTGGCCAGATGTCTATAATGTCAGCAGGTAAAGGGTGAACATAGACACCCAGTAGAATTAATACAACCACATACCATTCCGAAATCAAAAAGGGAATTTATTTCGATGGATTTTAATATTGGATTGCCACTGACGACAAGGAGACATGACTCGATTTTCGTAGTAGTAGACACTTTGACGAAGAGTGCAAACTTTATTCCTGTGCGTATGACATATCAAGAACCTGACATAGCTAGAATTTTCATCAGTGATATTGTGAGGCTGCATGGCATGCCTAAGAGGATTATATCCGATCGAGGATCGATGTTTATTGGACAATTTTGGATGAGTTTCCAAGAGGCCTTTGGAACCCAACTTAACTTTAGTACTGCGTATCACCCAGAGACCGACGGACTGACTGAACAAATGAACCAGACCTTGGAGGACATGTTGCACATGTATGTGATGGACCAACAAAAGTGTTGGGAAGAATTCTTGCCTCTAGTAGAGTTCGCTTACAACAACAGTTACCAGAGCACCATTAAGATGGCGTCTTTCGAGTTTCTTTATGGGAGACCATGTCAGACACCCTTGAGTTGGGATCGGCCTGAGGATAGGATCCTAGTGGGACCAGAAGCAATCCAAGAAATGGAAGAGAAAATGAAAACCATGAGACAAATAATTAAAGAAGTGCAAGATTGACAGAAGAGTTATGTCGATGCGCACCAAATCAACCGTAGTTACGAGGTCGGTGATCGAGTCTTCTTGCGGGTTAAGCCCCCTAAGAGTTTGATTAAGTTTGGTAATGGAGCTAAACTCTCTCCTAGGTTCATGGGACCTTTCGAGATTGTGGAGAGAAAGGGGCCCGTGGCCTATCGACTAGCCTTTCCTGATTCTTTGAGGCATATGCACGATGTTTTTCATGTTTCTGTTTTGAGATATTATATTAGTGATCCTACACATGTGATTGACCTAAGTTCCTTGCAGGTATCAGATGAGGGAGCCCTCATGGCTGAGCCAGTCCACATCTTAGATCATCGCGTTCGACAGTTACGATGTCGAACGATAGATCACGTCAAGGTCCAGTGGGACAATTATAGTCCGCACTCGGTGACCTGGGAGGACACATATGATATGCGCCAGCAATTTCCATTTTTGTTTGATAGATAGACTTATGATACTGTGATACACTTATTTCAGCACTTATACTATGAAACTTCAGGATGAAGTTTAGACCAAGAGGGGGTGTATGTAACATCCCGCTCTGGCGCACTGAGAAAACTTATTCTTTGAGGACACTTGCTCGCAAGTGATCCACACTATTATTATATTAAAACATTTGTCCTTGATTATGATGCGTTATGATAGATTACATGATGTTTTACTGCATTGACATAGACATGTGCTATTGACTCAGTTTTACTAAGTGTGCAGGGTTTTGGACCTTGAGGATGTAGAGGTATCGATGGAAACCTTGGACTCCGAATCGAGTTAGGGAGTGTGCTATTGGGGTTTGATTATTTTACTATGATTTTAGTACATCTGATTAGATGATATGATGTGGACAAGTTCTGACATGATTGTTGATGATGCACGTTGACGATAGCTTGCCGACCAGACTCACATATGGAGTAAAGGGGCCACACACACGACTACAAGAGAGGTTGAGGGAGAGGGGTGGATAGCAGCCCTGACACACCCTACTAGCACTCTCATCGTGGCTCGAACTGTAGGTTAACGATTACCTATTTCAAGAGGACCCACGATGCTACGAGCGTAGACGACGACAGTCGCTCACGATGATTCTAAAGGGTGTGCAATAAGGCAGGGGCCTTATTCCTTAGAAGCCCTTAGTCTCCCACAAGTTCACCTGGCGGAGTGTTGACTCCATGGTTATTGATGTCTACCAATCAGTCAAGAGGCGAGTGGCACCCTTGGAGCACGTGGTGCATCCTGAAGGGCATGTTGTGCAAAATAAACACAAGAGGTGAGTGGCACCCTTGGAGCATGTGGTCCGTCTTGAAGGACACATTGCGCAAAAGAAACACTAGAGGCGAGTGGCACCCTGGGAGCACGTAGTGCATCCTGAAGGGAACGTCACGCTGATGATGTTAAGGCAATGAATCTAGATGGCCTAAGACTAATATCTCATTAAGAAATTAAAAAAAAAACAACTTCCCTAACTAAAATGTCGCCTAGTTCAGAATCTAAGTCCTAAGTCTAAAACTTCTCTAAGGGTAAAATTTTGTCTACCCTTAAGAAAAATACCTTATAAAAATAAAATAATAAATTTTAAACTAAACACCACTTAAGTAATAGTTGTGGACTTCATAAATTTTTGGGTCAAATGAAGAGAGTAAGAACTTAATTAAAATCTGTGGATATCAAAGTTAAAGAAGAAATAAATTATTTAACTTGTGAAAGTGCTAAAAGATATTAACTTAATAATAAAAGGAAAAGAAATCCCAGTAGGGATAGGGAACACTTTGGGAATCTACGTCAAGGCTTCTAAAGCAACAAGAAAACACAAGTTATAGTTGCATCTGTGTGTACTTAAACATATCCAAGCCACTTCTAGGGTCTATTTGTTTGGAATATCAAGAGGAATAATTGAGCCAAACAATATACTATGAACACATTCCCTTTAGATGCGACAAATGTAATGAGCATGGACACTTGTTTAGATATTTTCCTCTCAATACCCTAGCCAAGCTAGATAATGGGTTGATTGAGAATCCCAAGGACAGTTTCACACAAGTACAGGGAAAACACAGGCCCAGTCAAAATAAACCTTCTATCACTTAGACAAAAGCCCCATCCACCAACAACTCCTTTGAAGTACTAAATCATACATAAGAAGATCTCCAGAGATAGGAACCTCAATCACAGTAGGAGAATAAGATGGGAGGAACAAAATAAAAATCCTTGACATAACAAATCTTAGAACATATCATACCAAGTCCAATAACCACACTTGGAGGACAATATCACACCTTAGAGGAGGGATGAGACATGGAGATAGAAATCGATGAGAGAGAAATAGTGGGAATTGATTTGGTCAACGTAGAGAAAGAGTATTGACAATAGGAACTATACAACATTCCCTCGAATCAGCTCAAGAAAATTCTCAAGGTTTTTCTAGATTTCACTACAGGAACTACCTCCATATCTAGGATGGGTCTAGGCACATAGTGAGATCTTCTCAAGGAGCCACACAAACAATCAAGGGATCATAAGAAATGAGGCCAAAAATCCATGCAATGACTCATACATGAGGTAGGTACCTGTTGGGGCTCAGAAATGTCATATTTTCATCCATCTTTCCCTTCATGATTCTTCACATTTCATCACCCCATTAACCTTTCACGATATCATTTCTATAAATATACTTGGGTTTCACCTTATTGTTCTCCATTTTATTCATTTTATTATTAAAAGGGAATTTGTGATTAAATGTTAGAAAATTAACATGTTTTCATATATATCTCAAATATGTGTGAGCTTTGTAATATGTAGGAATATGTAAAGGATTAATTCAAAGGAATTCTTGAATACTTCCTCCACCATTTCAATATTTGAGGAGATAATTCAATCCCATTCCAAGGAGAAGATCATGGATATTTGGTTGGAATATCTTATCTAAGATATATGAGAGATATATGTGAGGATTTAAAGGGATTATATTCTGTAATAATGGGAAATAGGTTGAGATAAAAGTAGATCTGTAATAATGAGATGGTTATATTATCTTCAAGGCTCTCATGTATAAAAGAGAGTGCTCTCTCTTCATGAGACTTTAGTTGTAAGTAGAGAATTAGAGTAGTCATTAATGGTAGTCATTAGGATTCGAAAGAGAAAGGATTCTTAGCTTTGATTCATGGTTTTGGTTTTCATGCTTTTAGTATTTTGTTATGAAGATTGATTTGGTTATTGTAATAGAAGATTGCTTCATTGGCGTGAGCTCACATATGTTGTTGTGTTATTTAACTCTTCACATGTTGTACTTTCTTTTCGTTCATGTAGTTATCCATTTCTAGATCTATTCCTTCATGCAATTTCTCATTCCTAGATTAATTTCATTTACGCAACTAGATTAATTCAATTCCAAGTCGTGTGTTAGATTAATGATTATATTTCAGTCGTGTGTTAGATTAATGATTCAATTTCAGTTGTAGCTTAAACATTAGATTATATTAGTCCCAATTAAATATTGCATATACTTTGTGTGTGCTTCGTCAGTTTACGAACCCCGGGTTGACAAATTAGATAGTTGGGTAAATACTACAATGTAATTAATTCAACATTAGTTCGGCCCAATGCAACGACTGTTGTTCCTTTTGTTTTGATTGTTGTTCCTTTTGCAGGTCATGTTCTTCTTTTGAATAGAAAAAATGTTGTTCCCTTTACGATTGTTGTTCCTTTATAGGTGTTGCATCTCTAGAGGCTGGGTATTGAAAATGGAAGGTAAGATCCTACGTAGGCGACAAGTAAAACGCTTGTTCCAGCACTTACCTTTGGTTGATGCATAGAGGTTGTTTTTAGGACATCTTTAGAGCCCAACATTTTGGCTCCATTGTCGGGGAAGCACGATGGATTGGAGTTTAGATTTCTTTTTCATGCAACTGTGATTAGACATTCCTAACTCTGAGGTGACATATGGGTAAGGACATGTAGCGTAGTGTAAATTTCAATTCCTACAAGTGTGGTAGTTTAAATTTCTTTTTCATGCTAGTGTGATTAGACATGCTCCTAACGCTGAGGTGACATATGGGTAAGGACATGTAGGGTAGTGCAAATTTCAATTCTTGCAAGTGTGGTAGTTTAAATTTCTTTTTCATGCAAGTGTGATTATACATGCTCATAACTCTGAGGTGACATATGGGTAAGGACATGTAGGGTAGTGTAAATTTCAATTCTGTAAGCATGATCTACATGTGTTGGTTCTAAGGGTCATATAGTTGCTTCAATGTAGATTCCTCACTGTCCCTACCAACTATCAGGAACATTTTAATTTCCGCAACTGTGAAGAGTAATTATTTTCCATTTCAGTAAGAGTTCTTTTATTCAATTTTTTATTTATTTATTTATTTATTTCGATTTTGGGAGCTATAAGAATCCTTTTTTTAACATGGTTTAACAATGAGTTTACGCTTGGAGCAACTCACTCAGGTATTAGCAAAAGTCAAGATATCCTCTTCTCTGGAAGAGGAGATCTTGACAGTAGCTGGAAGCTTAATTACTCCAGAGGTGAATGGAGAATCAACATATGAAGAATCCTACATATTTAATAAATAACAATTAGGTGAGTAGAAGGTTGGGGAGGACAACAAGAAGCTGCAACATTATATGAGTAAGACAAATTATGGTTACGAAAGCCTGATCGAATGCTAGTTTCAAGATAGTACTAGGTTAGTTCCACTTAGTTTTCCTTTTTATTTTGTTAATTTAAAACTTCAGCAGCTAATTTTGCATGCCCATACATATTATCAAGTATCAATTACTAAATTGAAAGATAACATATTTTTATTACTGTTGTGTGCATCGCTACATTGGCTGTTTGATTATACGTAACAACTCTCTCATTTCTAATTAGCATAGAGTAAGTAGGATTTTTTCAGTTTTTCTTTTATCTTTCAATAAGTATGTGCTTTGTGCGATCATGAGGATCAGAAAGTAGGATGATTGAATTGATTTTAGGAATAATTTTAACTGTTGATGATGAAAAAATTGCCTAATATATTTTTCGTCTACAATTTTCAATAAGTTTGTTCCATTTGCTCACAATTTTTTTTAATAAGTTTTGCATTGAATTTTTAAAGTTCTTTATTTTCTGAAAACATAAAAAGAAAACAAATATAATAAATTTGTGCCTCTATCCTTCGATCTGCAAACAAAACAATAAAACAAAAATTATAAAGAATAAAACACAAATTATAAAGAAAAACTGCAGAAATTAAACTGAAGATATCTCACAAACTGGGATCTGGGTTCTTGTGATTTTTGTACTGGAAGTGCATAATGTTATGATAAAAAAACCCAGTAAATTTAAGCCCAATATAGTAACGAGTTTTGAGAAAATCAAGATAGTCACCTTCAACCATTTTTCATTTTTCTCAAAAACCGTGATGTGGGTATTGTTGATTTTCGGCATGTAGAATCATTCAGAACATAGGAACATGCCTGCAAACTTTCAGCTCAATCCATTTCTCTATTTGTGAGAAAATCGAATTTGACTCCCTGCAAATACACCCCTATAGAAACCTATAAACAAAACGATATATCATAAATTATAAATGTAGAGAACAAAGGTAGGTCTAAGGTTCTATTTTTCTGACTAGCATGTCCACATTAGGGAATCAAAGATGAAGGCAGTCAATTAATAACTCAGTTTTAGCTAGCCTTCACTAGAATGAGACTCTAATTTATTTGATTAGAATGAAATTTTTTATCTGTGCATGAACACCTGCTTGTATATTACTCGCGTGCTATAATTAAAATGAAGAGAACAATGTTGAAGGAGATATGCAACGTTCACCTGACCAAATGAATCCGCACCTGGAGTTGGAGCTGTTTCTTAAACTCGGTCGAATACAATTGCACACGATTGGTACGTAGATCAAATGACAAATTTGGATGAGATGAAGGTGCCCGCTCCAACAACCTTGCTGGAATAACTGATTAAAAGAAATGAGTAGGTAAATTCATGTTGAGAGGGATCGACCAGGTAAGCAGATCCATTTTTTCTCCACATATTCCCTGAAATCCATTTTTAGATTCATATTCAACCGAACAATTTTTTTTTTCCGGAGGTTGTTAGACTAAATCCCATTTTCATTGATTTTGTATTAATTGGATTTGCAACATATTCTTACCAATCTATATTTAATCAGACGTGATCCTTTATATATTTGGTTATTAAATTTTAGCGACCAACATTTATACATCTGGATTTTGAAGAAAAGATAATTGTAGTTGGTTCCAATTTTGATTGGCATTTATCTAGCCGTTTTTTTTTGTAATAATTGTTGGCAATCAATGAAGATTTGGTATTATGTCCAGACTGTCAACCTCCGTGTCAGGTTGTTGCACGGTTTAAAAAAAAAACACTACAAAATGCAGAT
>ML789996.1:215361-239225 GCA_009831015.1 Picea engelmannii | reverse complement strand
AAATTAACTAAGGAAATGTGTCCCAAGACACAGGAGGAGATAGAATACATGTCTAGGGTCCCTTATTCATCAGTAGTTGGCAGCTTGATGTATGCAATGGTTTGCACAAGACCAGATATTGCACATGCAGTGGGAGTTGTGAGTAGGTATATGAACAATCTAGGTAAAGAACATTGGGAAGTAGTAAAGTGTATTCTTAGGTATTTGAGAGGTCCTACTACTCATGCATTATGTTTTGGAGGTTTAGACACTTTTCTACGGGGATATGTTGATTTAGATATGGCAGGTGATAAAGATAGAAGGAGGAGCACCATAGGTATGTTTTTACTATAGGTGGAACAACAGTAAGTTGGATTTCAAAAATGCAAAAGGTTGTTTCACTTTCAACAACAGAGGTAGAGTATGTTGCTGCTACAGAGGCTAGTAAAGAGATGATTTGGTTACAGAGGTTTATGGAGGAATTGGGAAAGAAGTAGGAGAACAACAGGTTGTACTATGACAGTCAGAGTGCCATTCACCTTGCAAAGAACTCAGCCTTCCATTTGAAGACTAAGCATATACAGTTGAGGTACCACTTCATACGATCCGCCTTAGAAGATGGATATTTGAAGTTGGAAAAAATACACACTAGCTAGAATCCTGCAGACATGTTAACAAAGGGAGTAACCAGGGAGAAACTGAGTTCCTGCTCAATTTCATTTGGTCTTCAAGAATGAAGATGAAGATGAGAAATTTTCCAGGTCCAAGAAGGTTCAGATTCCGACATATACAACAACGGTGGAGTTGTTGAGATCAGTCTCCAAGTGGGAGATTGTTGGTTGTGGAGCCTGATTATCTTCCTGATTCATAGGTCCTTGCTTTCAGTTGTGTTTATACCCCATGAAGTATTTACACCCCAGAAGTATGTACACTCTTCCACATGGGGGAGTGCAGAGGGGGGTACCCCCTTTATGGGGTCCAGGGGGGCTACCCCCCTGGCTGGGGGGTCTGGCAGAAAGTGCGCCCTCAGCGGGGGTTCGAGGGCAGCGTCCCCCGAAAGAAAAATTTCCTTGTAAATGTATATTGTAATTTCATTGTAAATATGGATCGTTCATTATAAGGTCACAGATCTAACATGAGAGATTATGTTAGTGTTTTTTTCCCTAGAAGGCAACCTTCTTTTATGAGGGAAATGTATTGCGGCTATGGTTGATGGCGAATATTGTATTCTGAGAGAGGAGATTGTGAGAGAAAGAAGAGGAAGTTACAACGGGTTTTGTTGTAGCTTGTATCCCTTCATTTGTTGGATAATAATAAAGGAAGGACCTGGCAATTTCTGTGGTGGACGTAGCCCACACTAGGTGAACCACGTAAATCTGTCTCTCTTGTATTGTGTATCTTTTGTGTTTTGTTTCCGCATTTGTTTTATTTATTATTCTGTGGTCCTGTTTTTCTAACAAAGAGGCCCAGATCAACGGCTAAGGCGTATATCGAAGATCGAAATAGCGCGAAGATTAAGCAGTCGAAGATGGGTCGAGGAAAACCATTATGGTTTTATCGCTAGACACGTGGCGCCTCTAGAGGTACATCGGGGAAAAAAGTAGTCTGACTAAAACCACTTTCTCTAACCCTCGATGCCAAATTTTTTGGGTAAATGTGGACCGTAGATCTTAAAGCAGCCTGGATCAACGATTGAAACTCATATCGACGATTGAAGTAGCCCAAACATTAAAAAATCGAGGGTGGGCTGGGGAAAACTATCATGGTTTAAATCATGGGCTTGTGGTGCCCTCAGAGGCACATCGGGGAAAAAATAAGTCCACCTAAAACCGTTTTCTCCAACCCCCAATGTCAATAGATACCTATAAAAGGAGGAACCCCCGGCATTATTTTATGATAATTTGATGCATTCAAATGTTTGAAAACTTGGCGCAAAGCATCCATTTGAAATTCAAGCTTAGAACTGAACCATATTCGTGTTTCTTTTGCTGCTTAACAAATCAAATTTGTTGGACAATGTTGGAATGCGCATCCCTTTCCTCGAAGCAGCTCAAGCCTCCATCGCCCTTTACATCGTAGAAGTAGTCTTTCCTTCCCCTGAATTTGTAAGTTGGTGTGCAGAGCGATATTCTTAGGAAGAAATTCTGAAAGGCCCAAGTCTCTGGTAGAATATCTGGCTACAGAATTTGAAATTTTGAATAAGTTCAAAATGGGGAAAATCAACATGCCGACTATGTCCTATGCCACATGCATTGACTTGGAGATTTTGATTAAAGAGATGATGGGTTGTCAAATCCCCTTTGATTTGCAATGGAAGTAAATCATGCGGTTGGGTAAGACAAAGTGAAATATTGTTGGAGCCAGTATGTGATCCCCAAGTGTCATCAGATTTGCAGATCTGACAAAAGACCAGAGCGAGATAGATGGCAGGAAAGAAATTGAACAGACAAAGAAATTTCCCATAATTTTGAAACATTTTTTTCAATCATTTTAAATTTTTTCGTATACCGAAACTGTCATTCGAAACTATTTTGGAAGCTAAAACGCTTTAATTTCAATTATTTTGATCAAATTGTATAAGCACTATGTTGAATGAATTAATGTTGGCATAAGTGTAAGATCACCTTTTGGTTGTATCAAACTCTATTTGTAAATTTTCTGAATCTGAATTGAATATAAATGCAGAAGATTTTGAAGTCTCTATGAAAGGATTCTTTCGGGTGGTGATATGAGATTTTTTTCCCTTCATCGTATGTATTTCCTGTGACCTATCATTTCATTTAATTTTTCTTCTATTTAAATTGGAGAGTTAAAGGCCCAGAATTCATCTTGTGATGCTCTTGGTTTAAGCAATTTAAACTGTGTGATTGTCTTCTTAACTAATTCAAAATTCATTTTAGTAATGCTCTGATGTAGTTATTTGTTTTCTTTATCTTCTTATACTCTATTTAAATTTAAGAATATCTCAGATTCATTGCTTCATTTAGCCCTTATCCTTTGGAAAGTTTTATCAACTGATGCATTGTTTTCGTTCACTTTCAGAATTTTGACTCCATAGCCCTGAGTGTCCTTCCCTTCTTTTCCAACAACTTTATTAAACCCCCAAAACAAACCAAATATAGCCACTGATTTCCAAAGAAACATCCAATGACACAAGAGATCCCTCTCTGAGTATAGAAGACTAGTGCCTCATTTTGGAGCCATTGCCGGGGACGAAATTGAAAAAATCTTCCATGGGAAAATGACTCAAAGCTCTAGTTTGATTCTTGAGGGTGAAAGTGGATCAAATAAGTTATTGGATGAGATTATTTTTACCCTGGAAACTCCGTTACTCAGTGACAAGTGGCACCACACCTTGTGAGATAGAAATCTTGGCTCCTAAGAAAGTTCACACCAGGAGAAATCCAGACCCAAAAGCTGCAATCCCTGTGCCTGACCCTGAAAAGATTGTATGTAAAAGAAAAGAAATACATGTGACCCCATTACTGCATCTAGACCGATATCTTTCCTTTCCTAGGGACAGAGTGACTAGCATCGAATACCTTGAGTTTGACGTGAAATTTGAACAATCCTTATTCATAACTAAGTATGAATCTTGTCTAAGAGAGACTATCTTTGATGAAAAGAGGTTCCAAGATCTAGTTTTAGTCACATCTGCCAAGCCTATTGTGACCCCTTCTCAGAACCAACGTCTACTCCGACCCCTCACAATAGTTATGGCAGCTAGATTTTCTCCCCTCATACTACCCACTCAACTACATGATCTTATTCAAGACTACAATCTAAGGATTAAACTATATGATGTCGAAGGTAACATATCATCCCCAAAACATCTAGACTGGTTTAATGATTTCATAGACTTGGAAGAAGTGAACTATGAAGAAGTGAAGATGAAGTTGTTTAAAAAAATCCTTACAGGAGATGTGAGGAAGTGGTTCAAATCCCTTCCAGCAGGTAGTATCGCAAATTCCGAAGCCTTTGAGACAAACTTCCTTTCAAAATGGGGAGATAAGAAAAATCCCCTTCAGTTGTTGACCCAGTATAACAATATGAAGAGATCACCTAATGAGATGGTACAAGAGTTTTCGGTTGGATTCATGAAGGTGTATAATGCTATTCTTGATGAAGTAAACCCCCCTCCCCAAGGTTGCTCAACTCAAATATGTTGATTCTTTTGAAAGTGACTTTGCTTTATTATTGAGAGAAGGAAGGTCTACCACATTGGACAATATGATGAATAATTCTATAGAGGTAGAAGTGAACCTAATGGCTTCAGGGAAGATGAAAACTAATGCTGGAAAAGACACAAACAAATCTCAATACAAATCACAGCCTTTGACATCTCAAACATCAGAAGAAAGATTCAAAGCGATGATGAGAAACATGGAGCGGATGATGGAAAGGATGGCTCTAGGAAATAGGCCTAACCCCAAAGAACAGGTTGATGGTCCACCCAAAAATTTGAGAAGACTATCTATTCCACATATAAGTCAAAGAAATCAGGGAATTAGGCTAATCAAGCAGATCTAGCGAATCTGGGAAACCAGGCAAATCGGGGAAACTAGACAAATCAAGGAAACCAAGGAAATCAAGGGGAACAACAAATCAAGCCTCCCTTCCAAAATGCTTATCTAAATGAGGGTTATGATGGATATTTCAAAGATAATATGAACTCCTATGATGATAAAGAGACAGAGGTATTTTTTACCAAAGAAGAGCATGACCAATTCATGGATGCAAGTGAGATCTTTCTACAAGATGAAGAGGAAAGGGTATCAGTAGAAAAAGAAGATTATGAGACCAAATTACAAAATTCCATCATGCAATTCCAAAGGAAATATAACCTCCAAAAGTACCCCCAAAACCTCCAAAGGGTAATCCTCCAAAGGGGAATCCCTCCAAAGAAGCTCAAAACAATGTACCTTCTTCTAGTCAGACCAAAAAAGATTTTGTTGCAAAAGATTCAACTACAAAGGACTCCACTGTAAAAGATTATGTTGTGAAGGATACTGTGGAAAAGAGGAATAAAAAGGAAGAACCCCATAAGAGATTATTGACTAGGAAAGAAATGATCACCAAAGAGGTAGAAAAAACTCCATCCTCTTTTGATTTCAAAAGTGAAATGGTTAAGATAAAAATTTCGGTACCATTTAATGAATTGATTAATAATAGTGAGTACAGAAATCATATCATCAATATTCCTAAGATGGGTAAAACCTATGACACCCTAAACATACAAGATGATCACCCAACCATCTTATTTGGGCCTAGATTAGAAGAAAGTAGTGAGAATGAAGAAGTTCCTCTGTTTTATGTCAGTTTGAAGATCCACGACATGAATCTACACAATGCTATGCTATATTCTAGAGGATCTCACAACTTGATGCCCAAAGTGGTCATGGACCAATTGGGCCTTGATTTCACAAGACCTTATAAAGATCTGTTCTCCTTTGATTCAAGAAAAATGAAATTCCTTGACATGATCAAAGATCTGGTGGTGTCTTTGGCACAAATCCCAGCAAAGAATATGATTATTGATGTATTATTCATTGATGTCCCTCCAAAGTTCGACATGTTGTTGTCCAGATCATGGGCTATAAAACTGAAAAGAACTCTCCAGATGGATATGTCTTATGCTAGTATTTCCGTCTTTGATCAAGATAGAAGACTGTACAGAGAAGTTTTTCTTAAATATATGGTTAGCAATAAATCACAGCCTAGCAATCATCCTATCTATTCAATGAAGACTGAATTAGAATCTTCCATCTTCTTCAATGACCTGTGCTTTGAAGAAGAAGAAACGAAAATCGTTATGGCTGACAAAGACGAGCTAAAGGGAAAAATGGAGGAACTTTCAGAGCAGAAAGATAATGCAGAGGACCAGTTATGGAAGATGAATTTAGATGGATTTGTCTGTAGAGAAGGAGTTGGAGCTGGCATATGGATCAACCACCCCAAAGGAGACTCAAAATTGTGTTCCTACAAACTTGTTTTTGAATGCACTAATAACATGGTTGAATATGAAGCATTGATATTAGGATTGAAAGTTTTAGAAGAGTTGGGTGCCAAATAATTTTTTTACATGGAGATTCTGAGCTAATTATAAATCAAATCAAAGGCATCTACCAATCAAAACAGTCCAGATTCAGGGCTTATAGGAATCTAGTACTAGAACTCCTTGAGAAATTTCAAGAATGCAATACCTCAGCTATTCCAAGAGAACAAAATCACGTTGTTGATGCCCTGGACACTTCAGCAACGGTTTTTAGGGTTCCAATTTTTCCTCATAAAATATACAAGGTAGAGGTAAAGTAAAGGCCAATAGTACCAGACAATATGAAGCACTGGCAAGTCTTCAAAAATGACAAGCAGATAGAAAGCTTCCTCAAAATGGAGAACGAGTTCGAGAATTTGAACATTGATGATGAATATTGGGATGATGAGGCAGATGCAGTCGATTTCACGAAAGAAGGATATTTTGACAATCAGATTGTTGGTAGAGATATCGTTCATCTAAAGAGTAATATCATCCCCAAGGGTCTGGTACCATTAAAGAAACTTTTTGATAACAATGACGTAGCCAAAAGTTCGAAGATCATAGAAAATGAAGGGGACATGGAAGATTGCAATATTGGGACTCTAGAGGACCCAAAGATCATGAAGTTTTCCAGGAAGCTCAACCCTGAAGTTAAAGATAGGTATGTCAAATTAATGAAAGAATTCCCTGACGTTTTTTCTTGCATCTATGATGATCTAAAAGTCTATGATACCAGTATAATCTAGCATGGTATCCCAATTAAAGAAGATCACAAGCCATTCAAACAGAAATTAAGAAGAATAAACCCTCTGTTGTTACCATTGATAGAAAAGGAAGTAAAGAAACTGTTTGAATCAAAAATCATAGTGTCCCTGAGGTTTTACAAATGGGTGGAAAATCTAGTACTAGTCCGGAAAAAGAGTGGAGAAATTAGGTTGTGTGTAGACTTCAGGAATCTAAATAAGGTGTCTCTAAAGGAAAACTATCCATTTCCTAAAATGGATTACATTCTACAGAAGGTAGTGGGCTCCCAAAGGATGTCAATAATAGATGGTTTCTATGGATATAATCATATTATGGTGCACCCTGATGACAAGGAAATGACTGCATTTACTACACCATTGGGAACGTTTATGTATACAAAATTGCCCTTTGGGATTATGAATGCAGGGGAAACATTTCAAAGATCTATGGATATAGATTTCACTGAAAAAATATAGAAATTTATCGTTATCTACCTTGATGACATCACCGTGTATTCTGCCTCAGATGAAGAAAACCTCAAGCATCTCAGAAGGGCGTTTGAAAAATGCAGGAAATTTGGCATATCACTAAATAAAAAAAAGTCAAATTTTTCCATGGAAGAAGGGAAGCTCTTAGGACACATTATTTTGAAGGAAGGGATAAATATGGACCCCAACAAATTTGAAGGGATATTGAAAATCGACATACCCAGAAGCAAAAGGTAGGTACAATCTTTCCTGGGGAAAGTAAACTTTCTAAGAAGGTTTATCCCAAATTTAGATGAAATCATAAAACACATCACCAACATGCTAAAAAAGAGAAATGAAATAAAATGGATTCCTGAAGCGAGAAAGTCCTTTGAAGACATCAATGTGGCATTGACAAAGGGTCTTGTATTGGCTAGTCCAAATTTTGAGAAAATTTTCATTTTTTTCTCATTCGCCTCAGAACACACAATTGCAGGTGTGTTACTCTAGAAAGATGAGAAAAATTTCAAGAATCCCATAGCATACTATAGTAAAACATTGAGATATTCTCCTTTAAAATATGATATCATGGAGAAACAAGTGTATGCTTTGTTCAAGGCATTGAAAGAATTCAGGGTCTACATCCTACATTCACATACCACGACTTACGTTCCTGGAAGCTCAGTAAAGGACATATTGACACAGCCTAATCATGAAGGGAAGAGGGGAAAATGGATTGAGGTGTTGTTAGAATACGATCTTGAAATCAAACCCACGAATTTGATCAAAGGATAGCGACTTGCTAGACTAATGGCACAAACAAACTGCGAACTCTTGGGAATAAATTTCACTGCAGATCTGTCAGACCATGCAACAGAGGAAGAAAGGGTGACTCCATGAATATATTAGAATTTTCTTAACTCTGCATGGCATGTAGATATCATTTTTGTGTTGAAAAATCGACATGCTCCTCCTGAGTATAGTAAAACAAAGGCTAGATTTTTGAAACTCAAGGTAGCAAAATTTTGTATAGTAAATGAATTGCTATAGTGGAAAGATCCAAGGGGGATTTTATTGAGTTGTTTGACATAGGTGATTGTGGAGGTCATCATTATTGGAAGACGACTGTACACAAGATTTTGAGAGCTGGCTTTTATTGGCCTAGCATTTTTCCTGATGTTTATAAAGAATTTTCAAAGTGCCATGAATGTAAAATCTTTGACGTGAAAGGAAAATTACAATCTCTTTCACTGAAACCCATTTCAGTAGAAGCTCCTTGCAGACAATGGGGCCTAGATTTTATAGGGGAGATACATCCACAGTCCTCAGCTCAACATAAATGGATCCTGGCTACAACAGATTATTTTAATAAGTGGATCGAGGTTGTTCCCACTAGACATGCTACAAATGATGTTATCATTCGATTCCTAGAAGACAATATCCTATCCAGATTCAGATGCCCGATCAATATTATAACAGAAAATTCAGTGGCCTTTAAGTCTAAAAAATTGGAAAATTTTTGCAATGATTACAACATTACCCTTGATCATTCCACGTCATATTATCCTCAAGGGAATAGATTGGTTGAGTCTTCGAATAAAAGCTTGGTCAGAATCATCAAAAAATTGCTACAAGAGAACAAAAAGGCATGGCACAAAAATCTCATTCATGCGTTGTGGGCTGATAGGATATCCCCAAAAAGAGCTATTGTCACATCTCCTTTCTAGATCTTTTATGGTACAGAATTCAACTTTCCTACTACATTGGGATTACTAGTGATGAAGTTGTTACAGTAGCAAGAAGCAGAAACAAATGCTAGTCTGAGAAGAGATGATGAGCTCATCATCGTACAACAGACCAGAGAAAAGGCCTTCAATAACGCCCAACTATGTCAAGACAAGATCAAAGAAGATTTCGACATACATACCAAGGTAGATGATTTCAAACTAGGAGACTGGGTACTAAAATGGGATGCCAGAAATGAAGATAAAGGTAAACATGGGAAATTTGACAACCTATGGTTGGGTCCATTCAAAGTCGTAGCTTACCATGGGAGAAATGTCTATTTGTTAGAGGAAAGTAATGGAGAATTCACTAGAGGAGGGCCTGTGAATAGTAGGTTCCTCAAGAATTACATTATTTGAAAAAATCATCACCCCACCATTCGTTGTATACAATCATTCTAGTTTTCCTTTACGCATGAGAGATTGGAATAAAGGTAGCATAGTTGAAGACCGAGGTGAAGGCCTTGAGCTATGCTAGGCAGATTGTAATTTTTTGAATAAAGATCAGCAAATTCAGATCACATTGATAAATCACAACCCAATGGGAAGGCACTTAGTCTATAGTTATTTGCTACCTCACACGGAGGATAGCATCCCCAGTAGGAGACAATGTTATCACCATAACAATTTTCAAATGGTATCCAAGTGTCAGAATTTTAGCGAAAGGCTATGGCACTAAGGAGATATGATAATTTAGAGGACCGGGCTATATCTGGCACTGTATGGACAAATGTGGCAAAATCGTGAAGAGTAAGACTCGGCAAACCATCGATCTTAAAATAGGCCCATATCAACGGCTAAGGCGTATATTAGAGATCGAAATAGCATGAAGATTAAGCAATCAAAGGTGGGTTGGGGAAAACCGTTATGGTTTTATTGCTGGAAATGTGGCACCTCTAGCGGTACATCGGGGAAAAAAGAAGTCTAAATAGAACCACTTTCTCCAATCCCTGATGCCAAAGTCGTTGGGTAAATGTGGACCATAGATCTTAAAGCAACTCGGATCAACGTCTGGAACTCATATCGGTGATTGAAGTAGCGCAAATATTAAGAAATCGAGGGTGGGCTGGAGAAAACTGTCATGGTTTAAATCATGGATGTGGGGCGCCCTCAGAGGCACATCAAGGCGAAAAGTGGTCCACCTAAAACCATTTTCTCTAACCCCCAATGTCAATAGATACCTATAAAGGGAGGAATCCCCAGCATTATTTTATGATAATTTGAAGCATTCAAACATTAAAAAACTTGGTGCAAAGCATCCATTTGAAATTCAAGCCCAGAACTGAACCAGATTTGTGTTTCTTTCACCATTTGACAAATCCAATTTGTTGGACAATGTTGGAATGTGCCTACCTTTCCTCTAAGCATCTCAAGCCTCCATCACCCCTTACGTCGTAGAAGTAGTCTTTCCTTTCCCTGAATTTGTAAGTTGCTGTGCAGAGCGATATTCTTAGGAAGAAAGTCTGAAAGGCCCAAGTCTGGTAGAATATCTGGCTACAGACTTTGAAATTTTGAATAAGTTCAAAATAGTGAAAATCGGCATACCGACTATGTCCTATGCCATGTGCATTGACTTGGATATTTTGATTAAAGAGATGATGGATTGCAGAATTCCCTATGATTCGCAATGGAAGGAAATCGTGTGGTTGGGTAAGACAAAGTGCAATATCATTGGAGCCATTATGTGATCCCCAAGTGTCATCAAATTTGTAGATCTAATAGAAGACTAGAGCGAGACAGATGACAGGAAATAAACTGAACAGACAGAGAAATTTCCCATAATTTTGAAACATTTTTTTCAATCATTTTAAATCGTTTTGTATACCGAAACTATCAGTCGAAACTATTTTGGAAGCTCAAACACTCCAGTTTCAATTATTTTGATCAAGTTCTATAAGTATTGGGTTACTTGAATGAATTAATGTTGGCAGAAGTGCAAGATCACATTTTGGTTTTATCAGACTCTATTTGTAAATTTTCTTAATCTGAATTGAATATAAATGCAAAATATTTTGAAGTCTCTATGAAAGGATTCTAACGGGTGGTGATATGAGCTTTGTTTCCCTTCATCGTATGTATTTCCTATGACCTGTCATTTCATTTACATTTTCTTCTGTTTAAATTGGAGAGTTAAAGGCCCATAATTCATCTTGTGATGTTCTTGGCTTAAGAAATTTAAACTGTGTGATTGTCTTCTTAACTAATTCAGAATTCCTTTCAATAATGATTTGATGCAGTTATTTGTTTTCTTTATTTTCTTACACTCTATTTAAATTTAATAATATATCACATTCATTGCCTCATTTATCCCTTATCCTCTGGAGACTTTTATCAACTGATGCACTATTTTCATTCACTTTCAGAATTTTGACTCCATAGCCCTGAGTGTTCCTTCCCTTCTTTGCTAGCAACTTTATTAAACCCCCAAAACAAACCAAATCTAGCCACTGATTTCCAAAGAAACATCCAGTGACACGAGAGAGCCCTCTCTAAGTTGAGCAGGATAGTGCCTCATCTCTAAAGCTGGTTGAAACAATTACCTCTGTCATTTTTCTGTTTAGCTGGACAAAATATACAGAGTGCTAACACCTTGCACATGATCACTAGATGTTATGTCATATAAAGTAGATTGAAAATTTTGTATGTTCCTTGCACATGATCAATGAATAAATCAAAGACTTGTAAAATTTGTATGTAGACTTAGAGGTTAGTGGATGAAGTGTTCCCCTATACAATGAATATTGAAATTGCACATGATCACTAAATAAATCAAAGAATTGTAAAAGTTGTATGTAGACTTAGAGGTTAGTGGATTAAGTATTCTCATACACAATGCATATTGCAATAAAAAAGTAAATAAAATATTTTTAAAAGTGAAATGGAAACTAGATTAGATTAAAAGTTATATGAACAATCAAAACAAGTGTTGCATGGTAGCGTAGTCCCTTCCAATCTTGAAGGGGAGTAAATGTGTGGGTTGCAAGTTGCAGTACATGTGGTATTCATGCAGAATTTAGTATTCCCAAATTAGTTTTATTTGAAATTTATCAAAAATTATTAATGTCTAGTACATGAACGAAGGTTCCTAGGATCTAAGTTTGATAGTACATGAAATATTTAATACATAACTAATGTAACCCAACAATTATAGAGTGGCACATTGGCGGAGTTTTGGGTTCACATTTTTCAATTTTTATGGCCAGCCTGCTCTGTGAAATACATTTTTCACCCAACACTTTTGTCATATACATTTTTGTAAATTCTAACCTTGTACAATGTCTATTGTAAACAGGTATTCAGAAAAGAATAGAAAAGATACAATGGAAAATGAAAACATAACACAGATATTTTTCCCCTGGAAACCCAAACCGGGAAAACCAGCATATATTATATTCATACATTGTTTTACTTTGTTTACAATACAATATACATATAGGAGCCAGTGGCATCCAAAACCCTAACCCAATGACCTGGATTAGTCAAAAACCCTAATTCCTTAACTGGAAATAGAAAACCATCAGCAAAAACCATGTGTCGAAAAACCCACCTAAATACATGACACATTTCCTGAGGCAGAAAAAAAAAATTGGGGGGGGGGGCTGCCCCCCTGCACCCCCCAAGGGGGGGCCTATCGAACCCACCTCTAACCCCTCTGTGCACCCGACGCATACACTCAGACACTACTACTCGTGCAAATAATATAATACATACTCAACATTCTGCCACTTGTTGTTTTCTTTGCACATAGAGGGTTACAGGGTTACATAGTCAAAAATATAGGGCAGCAATGCCCATGGATCCTATACACCAAGAGAACTTCTCAATGCTCATATATTTTGTTAATGAGTCTAAAACATTCTTCAAAGTGTCCATCTTCATCAGTGATACTTTCTTTTCTTCAATCATGTCTCTCACAAAGTGATATTGAACATCAATGTGCTTTGTCTTTGAATGGTAAGCAGGGTTCTTCTCCAGAAAAATTGCACTCTGACTGTCACACTCTATCCTTACAGCTTTTTATACCAACCCAATGCCTAAACACAATCTTTGTAACCATACTGCTTCCTTACTTGCATGAGTGGCTGCCATGTATTCAGATTTTGTAGTTGAAAGTGCCACTATAGCCTATCTTTTGTTCATCCAATGTATTGCTCCTCCAAACAGGTTAAACACATACCCGCTTGTAGATCTCCTACGATCCAAATATCCAACCCAGTCTTCATCCACAAAGCCATGTATATCGACCACTATGTCCAATCCTGGTCTTCCTTCATAGCACAATCCATAGCTAGCAGTGCCATGCAAATACCTGAAAACCCTTTTTACTGTTGTCTAATGATGCTTCCCTGATTTTGACATATCCCTGCTCAAAACTCCCACTGCATGTGCAATGTCTGGTCTAGTACAGACCATTTCATACATCAAACTGCCAACTACACTCGCATATGGAACATGAGACATGTCCTCCTCTTCTTCATGTGTCTTGGGACACTGATCCACATATAAGTTTACACCAACAGGAATAGAAACCTTGACCGGTTTACATTCCTGCATATTAAACCTTTGCAATATTGTCTCGACATATTTTCTCTGATTTAACCAGAGTTTCCTCCTTTTTCGATCTCTTTTAATTTCCATACCCAAAATGAAATTTGAAGAACCAAGATCCTTCATGTCGAATTTAGAGGACAACTGAGTTTTCACATCCTTGATAATATCCTTGTTGTTTCCTATCAACAACATGTCATCCACATACAAGACCAAATAAATCAAATGATCACCAATTAATTTAGAATACACACAGTGATCCTCTTTGCTTCTTGTGAAGCCAAGTCCCAGCATATAAGTATCAAATTTTTNATACCACATCCTTGGTGATTGTTTTAAACCATACAGGGACTTTTTCAGCTTGCATACCAGCTCCTTCTTTCCTTTCACAACATAACCTTCTGGTTGCTTCATAAAGATTTCTTCTTCCAGATCCCCATGCAAGAATGTTGTCTTTACATCCATCTGTTCTACTTCAAAATCAAACTTAGCAGCAACAAATAACATAAATCTTATAGAGGTTAACTTGGCAACAGGAGAAAAAATCTCACCAAAATCAATTCCCTCAACCTGGGAATAACCCTTTCCTATTAACCGAGCTTTGTATTTCTCCACTTTTCCTTCTGCATTCATCTTCTTTTTAAATACCCATTTGTTGCCAATGGGGTTTCTTTCAGTTGGCAACTCCACTAGATCCCAAGCCTCATTCTTATCCAAAGATGTCATTTCTTCTTCCATGGCCCTTTTCCAGAGATTTCCATCCTATGAATCCACTGCCTCCCTGACAGTTCTAGGATCATCATTAGTAATAGACAAAGCAAAATTTGAACAAAAATTAGATGGACTATACCTTTCCGGTATCCTTCTTTCTCGATCCAATCTCCTCAATACTGGAGTATGAGGATATTCTTCTTCTGATTCATGTTCTTCTGTAGAGTCTGCTTCATCATCCTTTAAATCAAAATCTATCTTCTTTGGTTCTTCCTTACTTGGTAGGACATCCTGTTTAACAACATCCTTCATTTCTCTAAATACCACATCTCGGCTATACACTACCTTCTTAGTTTCTAGGTTCCAAAGCTTATAACCTTTGAGACCATCTTTATATCCAATAAAGATACATTTTTTAGCCTTCTTATCCAGCTTACTCCCGTTTTCCTTTGAAACATGAACATATGAATCGCAGCCAAATACCTTAAGATGTGTGAGAGAAGGTTCCTTAGCAATCCATACCTATTGTGGAGTCTTGTCACCCAACGTTGATCAGGGTGATCTGATGACCAGATAACATGCAGTACCCATTGCCTCTGCCTAGAATTATTTCCCTAACCCGACACCATTGAGCATGCACCTTGTTTTTTCCATCAGCATCATGTTCATCCTTTCTACAACTCCATTCTACTGAGGTGTATATGGAGTAGTCTTCTACACACTTCTTACAGAATTCTTCAAATTCATTCCCGCAGAACTTTCCACCATTATCTGTTCTCAACACCTTAATTCTTTTCTCTATTTGATTCTCAACAAGAGCCTTAAACTCTTTAAACCTATCAAAGAATTCAGATTTCTTTCTGAGAAAATATATCCAATTTTTCCTCGAGAAGTCATCTATAAATGAGACATAGTACACATATTTTCCCAATGATGGGACCGACACAAGTCCAAAAACATCACTGTGAACTAGTTGTAAAATTCCCTCTGCCCTCATTGCACCAGAGGGGAACCTTACCTGATTCTGCTTCCCATATAGACAATGTTCACAGAAATCAAAATCCAGAGAGTAGTTAGACATACCTTCAACCATACCTTTACCGTGTAGTAGTCGAAGACCCTTCTCTCCGATATGCCCCCAGTCTTTGATGCCACAGCATAACCTTTTCTCCAGAGACTGTTGCAGTTATTTCTTCTTCAACTCCTATATTAGGAACAATGGAACTATTACACCCATCACTAATAGTGCTTCCTACCAGCGTATACAGAGTTCCAAACCGAACTCCCTTCATCAACACCATTGCTCATTGAACCATCCTGCAAGTTCCCTTTTCAAAAATTGTTTTTACCCCTGCTTCTTCCATTTTTCTTACAGAAATCAAATTTTTGGCCATACCTGGGATGTGTAGAACACTAGGCATTGTTATAATCCTTCCATCTATGAGTCTCAACTTGACCCTTCCTCTTCCTATGATTCTTGTTGTTGAATCATTACCTAAGAAAACATTACCTCCATCATACTTTTCATATTCACAGAACCACTCCCTGTGGGGAATCATATGAAAATATGCACCTGAGTCAATCAACCATGCCTCATGATCTACATGTGTGCTTGAAGAGGCCAAGTACACATCCCCTCCTTCTTCCTTGGAGGTCTTTTCTTTTGTAGAAGAAGATTCTTCAGATCCCTTCTTTGTCTCAACTTTGGATCTACATTGCTTCTTGTAGTGCCCTTCTTTTCCACGCCTCCAACATACCCTTACAAAATTTCCAGGAGATTTAGATCTACCCTTAGACTTAGATCTCCCACTTGAGAAATTAGAACTATTTCTTTCCTGGGAATGTCCTCTTGCAAATAATGCATATGTGCTATGTCCTTCCATATTCTTTCATCTCATCTCCTCCGATAACAAGGATGAGACCACTTCTTCAAACTTCAAAGAAGTTGTATTACTACCTATGGCCACAACCAGACTATCCCACGAGTCTGGTAAAGAGCATAACAAACTGATACATTTATCTTCATATAAAATTTTAATATCAACAGATACTAACTGACTTACCACAGTATTGAAGGTGTTCAAATGATCTGCCACCAAGTCTCCATCTCTCATCCTCAAGTTATACAGCTTCTTTCTCAGGAATAGTTTATTTACCAGGGACTTAGACTGATACAACTTCCCCAACTTTTCCCATAAATCCTTGGCTGTAGCTTCCTCAAACACATTTAGTAATACTGAATTGGAGAGACACAGTCGAATTGTGCTCTTTTCCTTCCGATCCATCTTTTTCTATTCATCTGCAGAAGTTCCTATAGGTGCAGTACCTGGATCTACCATGATCCACTGATCTTTGTCCACCAAAAGATCTTCCATCTTGAGCTTCCATAGCTCAAATATTTTCCCATTAAACTTCTTGATCTCCATCTTCGAATTGCTTGCCATTTATTTTCACTTGAAAAACAATACTGCAGATCTCCCACTGTAATAAGACTTATCACAGTCCTGAGCCAAACCCTTGACCACAAAGGCGTCCCCCTGAAGCCAATAAAGCTCTGATACCAAATGTAAATTCTAACCTTGTACAATGTCTACTGTAAACATATATTCAGAAAAGAATAGAAAAGATACAATGGCAAATGCAAACATTACATAGATATTTTTCCCCTGGAAACCCAAACCGGGAAAACCAGCATATACTATATTCATACATTGTTTTACATTGTTTACAATACAATATACATATAGGATCCAACGACATCCAAAACCCTAAACCAATGACCTAGATTAGTCCAAAACCCTAATTCCTTAATTGGAAATAGAAAACCATCGGAAAAAACCATGTGCCGAGGAAACCACCTAAATACATGACACATTTCTCGAGGTAGGTGTCACGTTTCCCGAGACAAAAAAAAATTCTAGGGGCGTTGCCCCCGGACCCCCGCACGAGGGGCCCCACCCCCTGCGCGCCCAACACATACGCTCAGACACTACTACTCGTGCAAAGAATATAACACATACCCAACAATTCTGTCATATACATGAGACTGTGTAATTTATAGAATATTATAACATTGTATGAAGATTTATAGTAATTTAGTAATGCTATAACACTTGATACATTTTGCATCGAATAATTATAGAGTCGCAAGTTGGCAGAATCGTGGGTTCACACTTTTCATGTCCAGTGTGTTCCGTGATATACATTTTGCACCAAACACTTCCGTCATATACATTTTGCACCGAATAATTCTATCATATACATGAGACTAAGTAATTTATAGAATATTCTAACATTGTATAAAGAATTATAGTAATTTATATAATGCTATAACATTTTTTACTTAATGAATAGTATAAACAATTACTTAAATTTTATTCAATATTTTTTTTTATAAGTAAGATTATATAAAATTCTATCAAAATGAAGGACTACAGAGAATTTCCATGGTTTCAAGTTGTAAATACTGAGCTTCCCTTAGGGGAAATCAACTCAGCTAGCCAAATCACTTTGTAACTGAAGTGTAGACTGCTAGTGACGCAAAATGAGTTCAAAATTATGGCCCTTAATGATGGTCGTTACAACTTTAGAAAGTGTAGACAGCATACCTATAATGACCATGGACAAATGCATAAAAGGTCTCCATGCACATGACAAAACAACAGACAAAAAAAACAAACGGATCACTGGTATGGGTTGTAGTGCATTGACATGACCATGCAGAAGGTGTCGAATGTCGTGTCCCCAGGAGGGGGCGACTCCTCCTCAACTGGTGTCCAATCCAGTTGCATGGCATCCTTTGTCTGTGATGGCATGTGCTCTTCCTTCTGGATGTTCTTTGGTCATGATGGAAGCCTCTGCTCCTCGCGGTCTGCCTCTGTGTGGACCAAATTTTCCAGTGCCAACACTAGTGCCGAGGTTGTCATTGGTTGGGTTGTTGCTTCTTGGGATGCCTCTTCTGGGAGGTGATAAGCACCCTGTAACGTGGAGAGAAACTATAGGAGTTGAGAGGCTTTGTCGTCCAGGGTCTCTAGGCATAACCCGAGGTCATCCATGTCTTGACGTAGGTCAAATACCAGGATTTACACCAGTGCAAGGCCTATTTTCCACTCGCATTCTAGATCAACGTTGGAACTACCTCAAGATTGGGGTTTTCGTCATGAATTTTGACTGGTTTCTGGACCATCCATTGAAAATTGGGTGTCGTGAGGCTAGTCCTGAAGCAACTAGGTGGTTGTAGAGTTGGGAGGAGCCAAAGGGCTTAGGTGTGAAAAAGAGGCCGAACTGCCTAAAGGTCCTGGGTTGTAGTCTAGTGAGGCCCCTGAGTAGTCGAGCCCCTCCATTATGTTGCCAAGGGACGCAGCTAGGGACGAGAGAGAAGTAGGAATGTGAGTCGACTGCGCCAGGGAGAAGGACGAGGTGGCCGAAGAGGAGGAGGATAAAATGGAGGTAGCAGGCGGGGGATAGAGGACCAAGCAGGGTCGGATTGGCTTCCAGGCTGACCCAGGTTTTGACTTCCCTTGTAGCAGGGGCATCTCTAGGATAGTGGGAGAGCGAAAATGCTCCAAGAATAGAGTAGGAGAGGACAAAAGAAGAGCAGCGAAAAGTTGGGTAGGAGGTTGAGCTATGAGAAGAAAAACCATAAAAGAATGAGCCATTTGGAGTCGCTGGAGCAATTGAAATGGGTCGGGGAGCTGGCGAGGTTCCATAAATGTCCGCACATGCAGAGTAAAGGTTGAGTGAGGGTGTCGGTCCATTGAAAGGATGTGAAGGCAGAGTAGGGCGCACTGAGAGTAATTGCGTTCTGCCTCGAGCAAGCTGAACTTAAAGTCATGAGGCAGGTGGGAGGGACTAGCATGCGGTCGTCATGTGGCCAACGCCATGAAGGATCGCTCCTGGTTTCTTCACTCGATGTGTGTGCTCTACTAGCACTCCATTTGTGGGAAAGGGAATAAATGCGACAGAGTACTGACATGTGGGCAGGAAGTTGAATTACATGGGTTCGTGGGAAAAAAGTGGAAAAAATAGTGGTAATGTTTGTTACATAGGTTTGTTGACAAAAAACAAAAAATAAAATAGCATTCATGACTTAGTTTTCTTTAAAAGAAGGGACCGTGGACACAATAGAAATTGAAATTTATGAAATGAAAGGTTCCTGGATAGCATAATTTATACATACAAAATATGTAATTTTACAAAGTGGAGACCTCATTCCATACTTAGCTAGTTTTTGGATGGCAGGTTCTCAGGATGTCAGGCTGAAAATTGGGTTTTGTTCTTCCATGCCCTACAAAAAACATCGATAGTTACATGATATACAAACAGACAATTCGACTTCCGAACTATTATAATTTTAAGGGCATCATGTCAAAAAAATTTAGCATTCCTAAAATAGTATTCTTTACATATGCTCATGGACAAAAAACACAAAAAGATAGTAGTAATGTCTGTTACATAGGTTCATGGAGAAGAGCACAAAAAAAACTAGCATTCTCGAAATAGCTTTTCTTAAAACAAGGGTTCCTGGACACAAGAAATTGAAATTTATGAAATTAAAGGTTCCTGGACAACATAAATTATACACACCAAAGATGGAATTTTATAAAGAAGATATTTACTTTTATACATACAAAATATGTACTTTTATAGAGTATGGGGATGACATTTTATAGAGCATGCATGGAGCCCTGAATCCATACTTAGCCAGTTTTTTCATTGCGGGTTCTCAGGATGGTGGGATGAAAAATGGGCCTCTGTTGTTCTGTGGCCTACAAAGAATACCCAGAGTTCCGTGATATACAAATTGACAAGTGGAGTTCGAACTATTTGAATTGTAAGGGCCTCTGTGGTAAGAAGTAAGAAGGACATGTGGTAAATATAAAGTAGTGAACACAATTTTATGGCATTTATATAGAAAAAATAATAAAACGTCTTACATATTCTGGTAAATTTAAAGAAACATATATAGTTTTTTCATCACGAGTTCTCAGGTTGGTGGGCTGAAAAATGGGCCTCTACTGTTCAGTGGCCTACAAAGAATACCCAGAGTTCTACGATATACAAATTGACAAGTGAAGTTTGGGCTATTTGAATTGTAAGGGTCTCTATGGCAAGCAGTAAGGACAGGTGGTAAAGATAAAGTAAACACAATTTTATGACATTTATATAGAAAAAATAATAAAACGTCTTACATATTCCTGTAAATTTAAAGAAACACACACACACACACACACACACAAACAAACACACACACACACACACACACAAACAAACACACACACACATATATATATGTGTGTGTGTGTGTGAAATATGATATGTGAAATTTGAGTGAGTGATTTACTGCATATGTAATTTTGAAAAGGACCAGGCAGGGAAAAATATGCATAATTTATAAATACAAAATATGTAATTTTACAAAGTAGATATTTATTTTTATACATACGAAATATGTATTTTTATATAGTATGGGGATGATATTTTAAAGAGCATGCATGAAGCCCTCATACCATACTTTGCCAGTTTTTGGATGGCGGGTTCTCGGGATGTGGGGCTGAAAATTGGGCTTTTGTTGTTCCGTGGCCTACAAAAAAGAACTGATAGTTCCACGATATACAAATTGACAATCGGACTTGGGAACTATTTCAATTTTAAGGGCCTCGTGTGAAAAAAAATTAACATTCCTGTAGTGTTTTTTACATACGGTCGTGGACAAGAAAACATAAACAAATACTAGCAATGCCTATTACATAGTTTCGTGGAGAAAAGAACAAAAAAACCAACATTCCCAAATTAGCTTTCCTTAAAACAAGGGCTCATGGAGAGAAGAAATTGAAATTTATGAAATTAAAGGTCCCTAGACAACATAAATTATACATACCAAAGATGTGATTTTAAAAGGCGGATGTTTACTTTTATACATACGAAATATGTACTTTTATAAACTATGGGGATGAGATTTAATAGAGCATGGATGGAGCCCTGAATCCATAGTTAGTCAGTTGTTGCATCACGAGTTCTGGGGCTAGAAGGAAAAAAAATGGGCCTCTTTTGTTACGTGGCCTACAAAGAACACCCAGAGTTCCACGATATACAAATTGACAAGCAGACTTCGGACTATTTGAATTGTAACGGCCTCTGTGGAAAATAGTATGAAGGACAGGTGGCAAAGATAAAGTTGTGAAGACAAATTTATGACATTTATATGTGTGTGTGTGTGTGTGTGTGTGTGTGTGTGAAATATGATATGTGAAATTTGAGTGTGATTTATCGCATATGTAATTTTGAAAATGACCAGACAGGGAAAAATATGCATCATAAAGGAAGAGAATTGAAATAAAAAAAATAGAATGTCTTCACATTCAACAGAGTTGAAGATAAAAATGTAGGAACAGATAAATATATGAGGAGACAAACGAATAGTTTTATTTGGAATATATGAGAAAAACAATACTTTGTTACATATTCATAGAAATTTAAATGTGTTTGTCATATAGACTAGGCTTGGGGCTCCCACAGACCATAAGAGAAATATGTATAAGAAATATGACTGGAAAGAAGAAGTGGGACACGATGCATTGTAATACCTAAAAAGTAGAAATGGGAAGATATCATTCATTGGTTATAGATTTATATTCAGAAAAGGTGGAATAACTGGATAGATAAAGAAATGACTATGACTATACACTTACAGGCATGGTACATATAAGTAATTTTGGTATTTTCTTGTTGATGCATATTCCTGTTGATTTTCATGGTTGACCTGCTTGAATAACTGGACTGATAAACAAAGGATGTATAGTTATGTTCCAAGAAGGAATTTTTCTATTTTCTTGTTGATGCAATTTGCTGTTGGATTTCGTCGGGGACCCACTTCAATTCTCTTCAATATATCTTCTCAAGGGGGAGACGTTGGTCTCATTCCATATTTTAATGCTGAAAAGTTCATTTTCTAATTCGGTTAGATCAATAGAAAAATTAAACAGAAACTGATGAATTTCTTCATTCTGCACCGAATATCGGACTAGCCAGTTGTCCACGTCTTCTTCATGATATTCAAGAATCCTATAAAATTTTTCTAGAGACAAGTCCTTAAAATTATCAAGTTGTTTATCAAAATATTTCTTGGTTAATGCCAATGATTTAATGATTAAGATGGGGTCATGGAAGTCGTTTGTCCTTCCAAATAAGTCTATTTTGGCCAGCTTTGTGACTAATGTTTTTTTCTTTGATATTGTTTGCTCACATGACTGGATGATGAGATACAGGTTCTTCACCTTTTCTTTCCAGCATGCTTCTAATTGAATGAGTCATTTTGTGGATGGGATACCATGTCGTCTTCTTGTCTTTTCATGTACAAATAGAAAGTTTCTTCATTTTTTAAATCCATCCATAGAAGTTGGATCAAGTTATGTGCCCTGCTTCCCACCGAATCCATATTTTGTGATGTTTCCCGGGACTTAGTAATCATTTCCATTCTTCTATTGATATTTTTCTCCCAATATCCTCTACATGAGGTGAGGAAGCTGGAGGATCCTTTTAGATTTGTTGCAGGGGTGTAGGGAGTTGAAGGTATGGCTATTTCCAAAGGACTACCAAGAAATGGCGTAGGAATCAAAGCTTCCTCCAATTCCTTAATCTGGTCCTTTAGTTTCGCATTCTCAGCCTCAATGACTCGAAGGCAGTCATGAAGAGCATCTCTGGTTTCCATGTGAAGTTAAGAGATTTTGGATGCCTGCATATTGGCAAGGTCAAGTTCTGAACGATGTTTTCTTTTCTTATTTTTGATATATTTTTTTTTAATAATTTTTTTTTTTTATTTTCTTTCAAAAAGAACACTCTGGAATACGAAGGATTCATCTTCATCAAAAAATTTGGTATCAACTATGTCCGTTGGGTAGCCATGTTAAATTGGGTCTCCAGGATGATCAAGGTTGCAGAATATGCTATCCAGATTAGCATCAAGATCCATGTTTTCACCCTAAATTTCGGGCTGGTCCGCCTCCCCTGCAACTATTTTTCCCTTTTCCTGCACTAGAAGCTTGCCAGAACTATCAAATTTATGATGGGCTATTAGTTTTTGGACCTCAGGCATGAAGATGTTTAGTTTATCTATATAGAACTATTATGGAACTACCGGCAGTAGTTTATGAAAACGTTGGTTTTCTCCGGAGGATGCGTGAAATGAAGAAATGGAGGGTGCAATATAACCCGCCGGAAACATTGGTTCAATGCGTGCGAATGTAAAATATCCCCAAGGTATTCCTTCATTAATGAAAATGCTTATGCGTGTTGTATGGTGAGCTGGTAGAAGTAAAGCTTAATTATTGCATACTTATAAGAGAGAAGTTCGTGGTTACAGCGAAGAACATTTAAGGATTGGAGGTTTTGTGAAGGAACAAAGCTGGCAGCGTGTGAATGACATTCCATGGTATTTGAAATTAATAGTGGGAACCAATAACAAAATCATCCACAAATATTGCATTAATGGCAGAACTTCTCAAGCCTTGCACCCATCAATGAAAATTTAGACGGTGTCTACACGATGACCAATTAGCATTAAAGATTTAAAAACAAAACATATATATATATATA
>ML789996.1:190149-207345 GCA_009831015.1 Picea engelmannii | reverse complement strand
TTTTGCATAATGTATATTTAACAGTATGTGTAGAATTCATGGAAAACCAAGAAGCTAGATAATTGTTTTGTTTTTTTCTTTTTATTTATTTTTTGTTTTTTTTTGCAACAAACTATACAGTTATGCTTTGAAACATAGAAATATCACTTTGCAATATGTTTGATGTATACCTCATAATTCAAGTGCAATACCAATTGTATCGTGATCAGACCAATATGTGTCTAAGATAAATATATTTTATTGAGGAATGGGCACATTCGACCAGACATGGTCAATAAGTGCATTCTGCACATGGCTTGTGTTGTTCAAAAGAAAACAAAGATTGTATTTTCAAATGTAGTTTTCCAATTCTTTTGTTCGGTCATTATTTTGTAGCATGTCAATATTGAAGTCTCCCACAAGTAAAATGGGCCTGTATAGATGGAAATGGGCCAATGCATTAGAAATAACATCTACTATATTGGAGAATGTTGCATGGGGAGCAGCATACAAATTCAAAATTGTAACTTATGTTTTATGGAAGAAATTTTTGCAAGCACAACTTCAACATTCTTTTCTTCGATATGTATATGGTCCAAAATTGGTACATGTTTTTTCACCAGTATCATCACCCCATGTCTAATGTAACTTGATATGCAATTGTGATTTGGGAATTGTTTGTTCTACATGCATAATGCCATATTTGTTTCCTACAAGCATAGAATATCAGATTGCATTGTATCAAAGTCATTCACTATATCATCCATATGTGCATTTAAGTTGCATGTGTTAAGTGACATAATCGATATAGATGAATTTGTTTGTATGAATTGGTAATCATAGTGAAGTTGCCATTTTGCGATGGTCCTCACTCATTCCATTTCAATATCAACTTTTTGTTTCACTTTGAAGTTATCTTTTGTGAGAGGACTTAGTAAATACAAGGAGTCTATGCTTCTAACATGGGACAATGGTGTGTATACAAGTCCATGTATCTAAATTCTAGCAGGCTAGAATGCAACATGATCAAGTGTTAGTCCTTGTGATATGTGGATTGTACGTGCACATGCAAGTTTAATCGGAAACTATTTTCGAATCTTCAGTCGACATGTCTTTGTTGATGTCGATACTGGCTTTGATATTCGCAAAATAGGGGTCCAATCGCTTCCTGTGTTTGAAGTATATAGAAAAGACAACTTGTTTGCTTGCCAATTTCCTATATGTGGTTCATGGAACTTAATCCAAAAGAGATCAAGTTTTTATTTTTTCGTATAGCCTTTGATTATTTCATCTGCACCATTGACCAAGCCATCCTATGAATCATAGTTACAAGCATATATTTCAACCAACATTTCTAATTTGAGGACAAGTTGAGAAGGTAAAGTGACTGTATGTTCATGACGTGGCACATTTCCATGGTTGTCTTCTTCCAGGTCAATTGAGTTGATGATGATATCATCACCAGGCATGGATGATAGCATTTGGCTATTATGCATTGCAACATCCTTATTTCTGTAAAACAGGGAAGGGAATGTAGGGTCTGTTGGTGCAGGCCGCAAGCACTTGGAATTGATATATGTTAAATGATCATATGTTTGGTTGTTTGTGTGCATTTTATTCAGAATTGCAATGAATGTTTCATCTATCTGCTGCATTGTAGTATGCAACTCAAAGCATTTAATATTGTCTTTCCAGAAGTCATGGGTCATTGTTTCCATGTTAACGGTAGGTTTTTCAAATATCAAAGAATCTTGGATGGGATGTGCCTGGTAAAGATCCACACAGAAAATCATGTCAATGTTTCCAAAGTATTTTGTGTGCATATGTTGTATGCTTCTTAGTCGGTTGTCAATGGAATACAAGAAGAGACTGCCAATCAAATATGATTCATCTATAAAGACAAGTTGGAGTTCCTCATAAAGCTTAGACAATGTATCCAACATTTCCTTGCAAAGTGGAAGAAACTGTGACTTGTTAAAAGGCATAAAAAATGCAAAGTGGACTGTTGTTCCACCTGCATTATATGCAACTTTTCCTATGTATGCAACTATTAGGCCCTTTGGTTTCAAGGGATCAGAAGCATTGTTTGAATCATAGATTCATATAAGCATTTGGAACATTTATTTCATTGTGAATGTCTTCCCTATTCCTACTCCACCTGTAAGGAACAAGTGCACAGGACTGTCCATGTTCAAGCATTTTTTGAGAGCAAAGTCCTTTAGAATTTTTTGTTGTTCGCTATTCAACATATGTCTTATTTTGTGGTGTTCATTATTTTCAATTAGGAAAGGATGTTTTGTGATTTGAAAACCAAGATTGATATGTTTTTCACTTCCACGTGCTGGAGGACGAGGCAAATCCACTTGCAAGTCATAGGACTCGGAAGGAGTTCTAGTTGTTTTTCAGTTTTTGAATGTCTGATCATGGTCATCAGGGTTTTCTAGGTCATTAAATACAACTTCTAGATCACCCCATGTTGGATTAACATTGTAGGTAAATCTAGCTTCATTGATGTGCACTATAGTCTTAGACACAACATACGCAACCTCCCATGTAGGAAAGTTATGTTTTAATGTCTCTTCATTTTCATGGAATGGAACGTACAACAACAGTTTTTCTCTACAGTAGTTTTCATAGTCACAGTGTTTATTGTATTTGACAAACTATATGACAGAGGGATTTTTTCTTTTTGATATGGGTGCACCATGTTTTTTGTAATGCGATACAAATTCTGCTAAGAATATATGCCTAATAGGAGATGGAGGCTGGAGGTAATAATCAACAATAGAATGACATAGCACGTCTTCTGAATTGTCAGGCTCTTGTTGTAGAAAAACCAGTGGTTTAAGAACAAATGTTTGTTTTTCAAGTGGAGATGTGTTTATGAAGACACATTTTCTTGAACTACAAGTGAGGGGTAGGGAAAGTGAAATGTGAACTGCTTGTTGAGAAGACATTTGTTGAAGATTAAGCAATGTATTGCCAAGTGCGCATATCATTTGTATCACATCAATATGACTTCTTTCATGTTCTTTGTGTATTCTTCTCGATGCACTTGTCATAGATTTGTCAACCTTTGTCATATATGAAGTACAGTAAGATGATGCAACATATGCATTGAGCACATATTGTGCATCTGTATTTACTTTCCACATAACTAGCATGTCCTTGGAGAAATTGTTGTTCCAAATATGGGAAAGCTTTCATTTGAGGAAAAATGTTGGTTGCCTAAGCGTACAATGTATGGCTTGCATGTACTCATGTTATGATATATTTACCTCTATAAAGAAGGCATCGAAGCTCACCAGCTCGTCAAATTGTCCTTCTTCTACAAATGCGAACAAAGATTTAGATTTCTCAACAACAAAATTGTCCTCAAAACTATGTGGCTCTATGATTCTTGTATCTCTCATTGGCGGCACAGGAAACTTGTATCTGCAATGTGATTTTTTTCATTTTCTACAACTTCTTGTATGGTAATGTCTATGGACTTTGGCAAGTTCTGGATCCAAATGATCTGTGTTGCATGTTATGTATTTATCCACAAATTGTTCAATTCTTGAATTGCTATCATCTCCATAAACTGGTGCACCCTCTATCCATAACAGTTTGTGGTCATGCTCATTTCCCCTATTCAGAAACTCAGTTACAAAAAAGTAGTCTGGTATTTTTCTGAAAAACGTTTCATCATGGCATATCAATTGTCTCAAAGAATTTATTTTATGTCTATAGTAGCGAGTACATGTTATTGGGTATTTTATTATGAGGTAGTCAATGTCATTATTTTCCACGGCACCAATTTCTTTTTCACATTTCCTCTTCCTATGCAGGTCAGATACAACAACTACCAATGGATCCTAGCAATGCTCTGCACTTGTAAATGTGACAAAAAATGTTGGCATGCCCAATTGTGTTGGGTATGTGTTATATTCTTTGCATGTGTGGGAGTGTCAGGTTCGACAACTATGTATGGCAATCCCTCACACTAGTTTTAACATATTTTGTTATTTTTAGCGGTTTTGTGAATTAATCTCGAATTAAGGGATTAGGGTTTTGGTATCTATGGAATACCTAAAAATATTGTATATATTGTATGGTGAATGGTGAAATTTGATATAATGAATATAAGAAAGGTTTTCCCAGTTGAGGGTTTCAGATATAAAACCTTTGTGTACTATGTGTATGAGCCATTGAATAATTTCTGTAAGAATCTATATGCATTGCTTTACTTCATAGGTTTAAAAATTACAAATTGCCGAATCATTGCAAAAATATTTTTTTTGTTTTGTTGCAAATAGTCAGAGGAGGTGCGAATGTTTTTGAAATCTATGTACCCAATATCAAATTTTAGAATTTTTTCCAGGTTTACTTTGTACTTCACGTCCTTGGCCAACAACTTTCTTCCTTGTATCTAGCCTTTTCTTATTCAGATCCACATGCAGGAGAGAACTTGCTCTATTACTATGTGCATTGTTTTGAAAAAAAAAATTGTTATGTGATAGGAGAAGCAATCGCTTGAATGTAGCATGTCCCATCGGACTATTTTATGATAACTGAATCATTCTATGATATCAGTGCCACATGCATCTCCATAGAAGAGTGTTGAAAATTTCATTTCCTCAATGAATTTGTCCTTGAATATTCCAAGTGGACGCTGCCCCTCAACAGGTGAAATTTCAACAATCTTGTCTTGCAAATCACGAATGCACTGTGAATCAGTGAATCCATGCACCAATGTGTCGACAGGCATTTCATTCTTTGATTCATCACTTGCATAAAATTCACTAGGATTTTTGAAAGTGTCTACAGAGTTGCCATACTCTTCTGCAAGAACATTGTTCCAATTGTCATTTATACAATTGTTATGTGCATTGTACAAGGCCCTCAAACATAATTCCTTTAATTCTTTCATAACAACATGCACACACACTTTTCTTGTCTGATAGGAATTTTTGTATTGTAAGCGTCTTTTTAGAGCCACGACAATTGTTATTGTATTGTTAATGAAATGTGGCAAGGCTCTTTGCACATCTAGTTGAACAGACACATTAATAATTGATCCTGTTAAGCCCATCTGGGGTCGTTTATAGCCCCAAGGCCTGATTTGAGCAAATGCAATTTGGAGAGAGACAAGTCTCTCCTCAAGTTCCGTAAGAGCACTTACATCTGGTAGTGGTGCATTACATCCTATTTGGTCAGTCATTGCAAACTGTGGTAGTTTTCCATTTTCAAGCGACCCTTTGCATGGAAGAAAAAAATTGCCACTGGAAAATTCTTTATCGTGCGCTATCAACTAGAGTTATTTTTCTTGCAAAGAAGCCATGAAAGACTTGTTGTTTTTTGAGAAATCCAGTTTCTCATAAATTGCACTTGCAATGGAAGGTGTGTCTTTAATTTGTTTCATGTACGTTTGTCTTGCATTTTTCTTTCGCAGGGAAGTATGGGTAGAATTTGTTTCCTGGTTTTCATTGCAAGTAGTCCATGGTGTTGCTGCTAGCTCATGAAATGTGATGGTTGCATGACCATTCTGGGATAAGTGACCACACATGTTTATGTTGTTTTGTGCACAAACAAGTTTCTTTAGATTGTGATATGTGGCTTTCTCTCTAATAGGAAGTGTGGCAATGTATTTTTTTCTCTCGCACATGACCTTTTCCAAGCTGTGGTAACTTACTCTACGTTTCTTGCCCAAGCAAATGATGAGTTGATGCAAATTGGGATGAATTTCACTTTGACCCAGGTGTTGATAACCTAGTCTACATTTTTTGTTCAAGCCCTGTGTGGCCTCATCACAACTGGGACAAATTTGACGCATAGTTTTTTTCAAGTTGTGATAACTTACTCTACGTTTTTTATTTAAGTCATGTATGGTCTCATCACAACTATGATGAATTTCATGCATTTTTTTTTTTTTCAAGCCCTTTATGGCCATATCCACCCAGGAAGAGTTGCATTCTCACTAAAAGTATGCCGCCCATATGCAGATTCGATGCAGTTTGGCTGGAATGGACATCCAACCCTAAACCACCGATATGTTGAAGAAAAGGTTCATAATGGATATGTGTTGTATCTTTTTTCAATGAGAGGATGTCAAATGTTCGATCGTAATTTGAATTAGTAAAACAGGAGTGGACAGTGCCATCTCGAAATTTCGACCAGACCTGGATATTTAATCTGAATATCATAGACAGCCATTGTAAACATAATATGCAACCCTCCACATTCCCTTTTTCATATGGAAGCATCATGTTTACAAGGTATTCCTGCCAAGTTCCAATTGTCGGCATATTTTCCAGGAGATATGGCAAAAGGTGTTGATGCAAGAACCTAAAATCATGTTGGTTGCCACCTACAATTGCATTGCAAAATGACTGCATGGTGTAAATCCGCATCGACTGCACATCAAACTTCGCTACTACCAAACAACAAATTGCATTAAACAGACTATCTCCATAGTTAGACACAACATTTGTTGTCAGATGTAAACCATGGCAATCTATGCGATGCATAATCTGTTCCCACTATGATTCAAGGTCTTTGCAAAAGAGGGACAAGTAAATATGAGGTACTTCAACATTGCATATGGACATTTTTCTATACAGGAGTGGTTCATAATGACCACTGACAACATTAGTATCATGGAACAAGATGCAATATGGATTGTCAGAGGCAGCTTTGTTGAATAGTAGATATCTTCTTTTTCTTGTCAATGACCATATTCCAACTGATATATTGAGCCAGTTAGACATCCACCGTATACAAAATGCATCTCCCGAAATTCCCCTCTCATGTGAAGGTAGACCTGGAGATGAAAACAACCACATCTTTGAAAAATATGTAGAGACATCATGTATTCCGTGCAACTACCGAAGAAAATCAAATTCCAGTTCGTATTCATATGAGTTCAATGCCTCTGTGTCGACATTTTTTAAACTAGCCAAGAAATAATCTATCAATCCATTGCGCAGCTTGGTCGACGAATACCGAAAATGCAGCAGAACTTGGAAAGTATCGAAAAGGAAATCTCTTGCAGTATACAAGAATGCATCCAATCTAAAGAGGGCATTGCTATGCAAAGCCACGTCAATGATGTCATGTATAATGGACTATGCATCTATTTCATACGACTCAACATTTATTACTTATTCCATCTTCTCAACTCTGATTTTGAACCTGTTTGTTAGATACGTTCACTTTGTCTGAAAACAGAGAAAATGGGGGAAAAAAATAATAGCACCAAAAAAAAAGGAAAGCAAAATAGGAAAACTACAATCCCAAAAATGGGTACCAAACAGAAGAAACAACGCAAATAAATAACACCATAAATTTACTCGGTAGAAAGACAACATTTGGGCGTAGTTTTCCGACCCACAGAATAAAAGCATTCCTTGCATCTACACCTTGCTCGATGGTTCCCTCTTCTAATAGCTTCGAACTACTTTTTGAGAACCCCTTCGCATTGCAATTTTCCAAATAGCTGTGAACGTCGCAACTTGCATATGAAGACACATGGTTTCCAGGAACATAAATTAAGAGCATAGACAAAGATGTTCTACAACAGAATTTGGAGGCAAGGACCCCCACCATTGAAAAACAACAATAGGGAAACTTACCCATCAATGAGGGATGACAAGAGGTCAGCCCCGAAAACTGGAAATCGCAATAATAGGTCCAACAGCTTGCAAAGTTGAAGAACAACACACTAGTGAACAACCACAAAGATGTCCAACTGCAACTGCAGGACCTCAACTTTGCAAAGTTGAATCAAACAAGAACAACAATCATGGAACCAAGTAGCGAACAAACATCGACCACTGAAGCAACGATGTCAAGCATAAAAAAATGGAATGAAACTGTATCCCAACGCATTAGCACAATAAACATTTAACCTGTCAGGTAAACACTTAAGACTGTTAGGGACGCCTAAGAGCCTAGCCCTGTACAAACATTTAAGAAAAAAATGCAACGTGGAAGGTGCAACAATAAAACAAAAATCACACCTACTAATATCGTAGACAATGTATTTTAGCTAGCAGAAATTGCTAAAGGAAACATTCGAACTAATGCTAGCATTAATCCACCTTTGATCATTGCATAAGAAAATATATGATTCTAAAAGACCATGTACGATGAAATACTTTTGATATGCCAACATATATAACATTGGGAATAGTGAAGCCGAAAAAAAGACCTCCAATCCGTTGTCCAATCACATCTTGACAAACATGGTACTTTTTATTATATAAAAATCGATGGAAGATGTTTGACTACCATCAAAAAAATGGAACGAAATTGTATTCCAATGCACTTGTACAATAAAAATTTAAGACTACCAGACCTGTTAGGTAAACACTTAAGATTGTTAGGACTATCTAACGACCTAGCCCTGTACAAACATTTAAGAAAAAATCCGGCATGGCAAGCCTCTTCTCTCGAAGCACGCAACAATAAAGCAAAAATCATACATACTAATATGGTAGACAATGTATTCAAGCTAGCAAAAAATGCTTAAGGAAACATTCGAACTAATGCTAGCATTAATCCACCTTCGACCAATGCATAAGAAAATATATGATTCAAAAATACCATATACGATTCAAATACTTTGGATATGCCAACAAATATAACATTGGGAATAGTGAAGCCAGCAATAAGACCTCCAATCTGTTGTCTAATCAGATCATGATAAACATGGTACTTTCTATTATATAAAAATTGATGTTTTCACTTCGCTTGTTCCAACAATAGATAATATGCAAATACTTGTGGTCAATGCACAATTTAATACCAGGTCAACGATTTATCGATCACTATAGTCCATCTTTGCCTACGGCAGGGACTAATAAGAAAATTAAATATCTGCTAAAGTACAATGTGAACTTCATAGTAAGAAAATTGAAAATTTGCTAAAGTACAATGCAAACTTCATAATAAGTTATTGATTGTTAATTTAAAAAAAAAAAATCAAAACTTATAAAAGTGATATAAAAACTTGTAGATAATAAATTAAAATAAAAATGAATATATAATTTAAACAAGATAAAAATGATATAAAAAAGTAAATTAAACATTTATAAAAATGATATTGAATTTTTTAATAAATTAAAAGTTTTATATATATATATATATATATATTAAAAATAATAAAAAATTTAAATTCTTCACTAATTTTACACAATAGTTATAACAATCAATAAATAAATTAAAGTCTTTCAAGTATAATATTGAGACCTGAATGAATTAGAAATTAATGTGATCAAAATTGTGTACTAATTATGAATATTTAATTATTAAAATCAAATACCCTTTTTTTCATAATTAATGTTTTTTATTATAATTTTGATCATTTCAATTGAGATAAATATAGATGACTAGTCCAAATAAATTTGATGGTTTTTGAAAATCTATGTTATTAATTTTAAAATATCTAAAATCACATATTCATACTTTTTACACACTGATAAAATATATTTTTTATATTTTTATATAATATTAAGTAATTAAAATTATTAACGTTTTTTTATATTTTTATATAATATTAAATAATTAAAATTATTGATATTTTTCACACTTTAGTTAACTTGTTGAAAATGACAAGCCAATATATATTTTTATAAAATATTGTGTAATTAAAATGATACATGTTTTGTTTAATTATGTATTAAATTATATTTTAAGATTTTAAAACTATGATATTTTGAATATTATTATTATTGAATATTATTACTTTTTATTATAGGACTATAGCAATGAGTTTGTTTTTTATGTGTTATTAATTTGTTTTTACTCATAAATTTGTGTATGCAATATAATATTTAACAAAGGAAAACAAATATATATTTTTAGATATAATAAAAATATGTGTTTGTCATTTCTAATTAGTTGATAGAATTAAAGTATTATTGCTCCATTCACATCTTTCATTATGTAGAATTAATTACATAATCAATGAATTTCACCAATCACCACATCTAAATATAAAAAGTTGTACTATGTATTTATTATTATGCATTATTATATTTATATTATATTTATTATCTAATATATTATTTATTATCTAATATATTATTTATTATTATATTTATGAATATTATAGTTTTATTCACTATATTCATTATACATTTTGAATAACAAACAACTTTCAATTATTTTCTTTTGACAAAAAATATTCATTACTTATGTATTTAGTTATATTAAGTTTCATTATTCAACATGTATTTTTCAATTACTGTTACCATACAACCTTTGTTATTATTTAATAACTTGGAGCCCTTTTCTTTACCAATCAAATGATGTAAATAAATTTAAGACGTCAGCTTGATTGTTAATAGTCAAATAATCTTCGTCCCTTGGAAATTCGAGCACTGCATTGAGATTTTTCGTAATCGTAGGAAATATTGAAATATTGCGTGAACGCTGTAATCTTAATGGGTATAGAGTGCCGTCGAAATATTGGAGATTTTTTTAGCAAACTGTTTTTAACGGAGGTAGAATGTTATGGAAACTTTTTATTTTTAATGAGAATTTTTTTGTTAACATTTGAGCGAAATTTGATAAGAAATTATTGAATATTAGAAAAAACTTCAAATATGATTAGTTCCCCGTGAAGTTCTATAGTTGTGGTTGAAAATAAAGAGTAGTTCCACTTGCAAAGCTATAATTTTGGAGACTTGTGAACAAATTAATTGAACTAAAGGTTCAAATTAATTGAACTAAAGGTTTTTTAGCTGGATATATATAAAGGGATTTAAGTCAAGTGAATCACCTACCTAAGTTATAGACTTTAAATCAGCATAGATCTATGTGAAATCAGGATTATCAAACATCAAGAGGGATTTAATTTTCGAATAAGGCGAGTTATAATTTTGGAGACTTGTAAACCAATTAATTGAACTAATTTTTTTTTCTTCCAAATTTATATAGGGATTTAAATTTTATTGAATGACTCATCTAAGTTATAGAGACTTTAAACCAACTTAAATCCATGTTAAATCGATATCTCTTAACTACAGAGAGATCCAATTTCTTAAAGTGTATTTTTTTTATTATTCCATTTCATTTTATTTTTTATTATTGTTGTTTTTTTAATTAAACCAATTTTATCTATTATTTCATTTTAATTATTATTATTTTGTTTTAACACTGTTGTTTTTTTAATTAAACTCTTGGCTACTCTCTTGATGCGATAGCATTGTAATAGGTTCAATGTCTTAGGTTTTATGTAAAGGATTAATGGTTATGACTAATAAGATATTAGGTTTTGGGTGGATATTAATAAAGTTTATTACATTAAAAAAAAGTAAATTAAATAAATATTTTTTAAATTGTATTTTTATAATGGAAAGTGGTGAAAATGAAAGTGTTAAGATTATTATAGTTTTCCAAAACAATAGATATTCATTTTTTTATTCTTGTAATTTTAGAAAATAGATTTATAGTTTTACAAAATAATACATATTCATTTTTTTAATTTTGTAATTTTAGAAAATAGATTTGATTATCCTAACCAAGATTGATAATATCATCTTATTAATTATTTCATTTTCCTTTAAGGATCATATTTAAAATTAGTAGGGATATCAAATTTAATATTATCCATTTATTAATTTGATTATCATATTTAATGTTTCAATAATTAGGTCAAGCTTATGGATATCTAGCCCAACCTCTCTTAAGTCACCGGAGGAAGCAATAACAAGCTTATCCTTATTCAACATGAACAACTTATGTTTATATTCTATGTAAGCTTAGCCTTATTCAACTTGAGCAACTTATGTTTACATTCTATATATTTAATCATGACTTTAGAGTACATAGAAGTACAATCACATTCAATCAAGAGAATAAGGAAAGGAGAATAACATTTAATTTTAAAAATAGGCTATAATTTTTTTTTGGATTTGCTCAATTTTAAGTTTAGTAAAAAATGATGAAAGCTCAAACTTCACAACCCTATAGAATAAATGGGATAACTTGATATTTGAAAATAAAAAATCTCCGATAAAAAACTCTTATACGAATCCTAGAGTTCAACATTTCTACATATTCTTTCAAGACCATAATAGCATTTACCAATTTCATTGATCTCTTCACAATATTTCAATTCCAAGTTAAATGGTAATTGAAAATGACACCTAAGTATTTGTAAGATTGGACATCTTAAGAGTGTTATTACCATACAAAATTGGAGGATAATTTTTTTTCTTAAATTTAATGATCACAAGCTTGATTTTATTAATATTAGTGGAAAGTTCTTCATTTTTGCATAAATGATAGAGAACTTTGAGATGCTTGTGCAGATCATAAATGGTTTTTGTAAGAAGAACAATATCATACTGATGCACCACTTTGCTCTTGAAATTTGCTCAATTTTATTGATATAAGTACCAAAAATGATCTATAATCATTTAGCCTATGGCCAACATGATTCACCAAAACATATTCTTAATTAATGAATTTCTCTTTCTTTGTTTCATGCTACTATAATTATTATTGTTGACTATGTATTCTGATGTAGGAGCATCACTCCAACTTAGCATAAGCACCAGCCAACCAACACATCTAGCGCGCATTCATAAAAGGGAGAGGCGCAGCCCTCTCATTTTTCAAAATTTGAATTTGAATTTAATGTTGTAAGGTTGATAGAGACCAGCTCATGCCTTTGTACAGGTAGTGGTTGAGGTTTCCTTTAATGGTTACCTGCAGCTAAGTCCAGATCAGTCAGGTCTACGACTTCCTTTTGTGTAATGTAGCCATAGGAGTAGGAGTCGCTCTGAGATAGCGATAACATAGAGGCAATGGATGAGGATAAGCTCAAGACAACCCTCTTTTGTAGAGGGAAGAAATTAGAGTAGAGTTAGGGGGAGAGACTAGAGCAGAGAGGTCTCGAGAGAGAGATGAGACTTGTTATAGTCCAACCTTTGTAAACACCTTGTATAGGGACTTTCTGAATTAATAGAAGAGGAGTTTTTCCTGCCATGAATTGTCTGTATGTGTTTGCATGTTTTTATGCATTTCATGTTTTAAATGCATAACTAGTGAAGTAATTTAGAAGTTTCAATTTCTTCTCATCTTTGAGTTTCCGAGTGCAAGGAGTGCACATAGTCTGCAAGGTGTGCATTGACAGAGGTGAGGTAACCTCAGGAAAGCTCAAGAGGGATAGCATTGAACCTTCATCAACAGAGGTGCAAAGAGTGCATAGGAAGGAACTCTATTTCTAGTTTAGGGTAGATAGAACTACCGAAGGTTCTATAGAGCTCTGCCAAGAGGGCATTGAGGGAGTGCATAGAGTGCACCAGAGAACTCTTTCGGGTACTGAGAAGAATGAGAAGTGTCACATGAAGGACGCTCACATAGTTGCATAATACTCTGTTGGCTCAGCAAGGAGTGCTTGAGCTGGAGGCTGCTAAGATGGCACCAAATTTCCCTTTGAAGGAAAAGACGAGGGTCGAGCCCCTTAGAGATTAAGCAAGTTTGAAAATCTCAAGAGGAACAACATTGCTAGAACGTAGGCAAGACCCAAGGAAATCGAGCTTGTAAAGGGAGCAAAGGTCGAGGTCTTTGAAAACTTGAAAGTATTCCAAGTCTGGAAGGAGGTGAGAAAGCTCAGGAGGGAGCTATAATAGTTGATTGGATTAGTGATAGAAGGTTGGATCTCGACCGTCAAAGTTACGTCCAGACAACAGAATGAGGGTGCCAATTCATTGGCCAAAAGTCCTTGAGAAGCAATGGCAGACGGGCAGAATTATCTGTGGAGAACTCACGAAATCCCATGGACCGTTAGATGAGAAGCAACAGGAGCCGTTGATTCCCCTTTGGAGTGGAATTTTGGCATTTCGGAGTTTGGGGTTTGGAGTGACAAGAGATTTTGGAGTCACTGCATCGTGGACTCCCGGTTCACGAAATCCCAAAAAGATCTGAGCCATTTCGGGAATTCAAGGATTTAAACACCAGGAGATCGAGAGTGAAGAGTCGTCGAAATCGTGAAAGGAGAATTTGAGAAAGGACCAGGACCGTTCATCAAGGAGGACACGTGGCGAGTGGTCAAGGTTTTGGGGAAATCTTCGAAAGGATGTGGGTCGTCGATCCAAAGGGATCGTAGCCATTGGTTCAAGAGGGATATGGACCATTGATCTCTTAGCAGAGAGATTTTGGCATTTCATGGACCGGGGATTCGAAAGACAAAGGAGCAGGATGCTTGCATCGCGATTCCCCAAAAGCGTTAGATCTCGACATTTCGTGGACCGAGGATTCAAAAGACAGAGGACAGGGGGAACACTTGCATCAAGATTCCCCGAATCGCGAAAGCCAGTAGCGCTTTGACATTAAGCGCATAGTCATTTTGGCATTTTGTGAACTGGGATTTCGAAATACATAGGACAGGGGGAACACTTGCATCGCGATTCCCTGAATCACGAAATCCGGTAGTGCTTTGACGTTAAGCGTGTAGTCATTTTGGCATTTCATGAACCAGGATTTTGAAAGATAGGGGAAGGAAGAACGTTTGCATAGAGATTCCCTGAATCACAAAAGTTAGTAGCACTTTAGAGATTTCTGCATTTCGAGGCCCAGGAGTTCGAAGGACCTAGAATCGTTGTAGCCAGAATTGCGAAATCACGAAACGTGAAATCCCAAAAACATTTGGAGAAATAGCACGAGCCAGAGACGTTAATCCCTTTTCAGAATTTCAGCAACCGGGAGTTCAAGAGTGAAGGAGTCGTGACACAGGGAGTCCCAACTCGTGAAGTCCTGAGACCCTGAAACGTGAAAGGTGTGTATGTTCAGAAGAGAGAAGAGAACCGAAAAGGGGTCACGTGCACATATTTTCTCAAGACTTGTGCCAGAGCATAAAGGGACCTGTGGATTTGTTCAAGGGGTTCCAACAGGAGCTCAAAGAACCATTTCAGCTAAGAATTGGGAACAATTCAGAGACCGGGAGGTCAGTGGACCCTGCTAATGTAGGGGGTCTGCATCAAGTGGTATCAGAACCACTTTCTATCTGTAGACTGTAGGCAGAGGGAGGCAGAGTAGATAAAGAAAATACTCTGATACACACCATCAAGTGGTATCAGAGCCAATATTTTTGTCTGTAGATTTCAGACAAAAGAGAAAGAGGTGACCGTTACTTTGTTCATAGACAAAGGAGAGACGGTGGGAGAAATTATGGTAACATCAAGTGGAATCAGAAACAAAGATTCATTTGTATACATCAGGTGAAAGAAGCAGGGTGTTAATTCTCTGTGGTGATTGTTTACAGGTGTGCAACAATCAATAGACAGCCAGGCGAGCTATAGGAGGACATGGAGATGCTCTCAAGTGTAGAGTGATCCATAAGTTTGCTAGGAGGGCAGGTAGCAGATGGAAATGGCTACTGAAGGCCATGAGTATGGTGGAAGAGGAGACCACCAGCAAATGAGTAAAGCAAAGATTGACAAGGAACTAACAGAGATAAGAGAGATAATGGAACAACTGACATTGAAGATGCAACAGAAGGTGAAAGTACACTGGAGGTACAAATGGCCTCTGAGCAAGAAATCCAAATGGCCTGTTCAAAAGTTGTTGGCCAGGAAACAACAACAAAAGTTGAGGAAGTGGCTGAGGTATGTTGAAAGCCTCAGTGACACAGAGCTGGTTTGCATCTGTGAGCCGGAAGTCAGAGAAACCCTCAGTGATGAGGAAGAGGGATCAATTTTAAATCTCATAAACTGCCAGGAAGGCAGGGATGAATTTTCAAATTTCCAGGTGGGAAATGAAATGAGATCATTGGAGGATCTCATAGACTGTCAGGAGGACATCCATGGAAATCATATTGCCAGGTGGGCAATGGTATGAGATTAACAGAGGATCTCATAAACTGTCAGGTGGGTAGAAGTGGAATTTCAAGTTTCTAAGTGGGAAATGGAAGGAGATCAGTGGAAGGTGTCACATACTACCATGGGAGAAGTGGTGAAAGTTCAGATTTCCAAGTGGGCAATGAGATGGGATCATTGGATCTCATAGACTACCAGGTGGGCAGCGAAAAATTCCAAAATTTCCAGGTGGGCAGGGGAAAGGAGATGAGATTGTTTGAGGGTCTCATGAACTCAGGGGAGAGTTCAGATCAGTAAGGAGTGCTGACAGGAGAGAATCATAAGAGAATTATGATCATTGGGGGAATTGAAGTATTCCTACCAAGCAGACCAGTTGAGGCCAGAGCATGTGTTGCAGATGCAGCAATAACAGGAGGAAAACCAATAGAAACTGTCATGGAGGAAGAAATGGAGTAGACACTGACATTTTCCCAAGAAGCAGAAGATGAGCATTCAACAGAATGGCTCAAAATTTTCAGCCAGGAAGCTAGACAAAAAATCACTACAATACTGGAAATTTCAGAAGAAGAAGAAGAAGAAGAGGAAGCATACAACATGGATTTTGTTGACTTGTGTGAATAATTGGAAACCCTGGAAAGGAGGGTGATGGTGCAAAGTTTACACATCCAACATGCTAAGTTGGAATAAGGTAGTGGAGCATACGAGCCTGGGGAGAAGCAGGAAAAATATGAGAAATAGTTCAATGAGGAGACTGCAGAGCTGGAGTCTACAGCAGAGTGGCCACTCAGTGCCACAAAGGGAAATAAAGACAGCATGGGAGATCAAGAAAATCTACCCATTGAGAAGACAAAAGTGCAACAGAGAAGACTGCATACAAAGAGCCAACCACTGGAGAAGTTGGATGAGGCAATTGAAGAAATTAGAAGGCTGATGTTGAGTTCAACAGTAGAGAATGCCAACAACAAGAAGCTGAGCAGAAGGGATTCTGGAAGAGAAGCAGGGAAGAAGAAGCAGCAACAAAAACAACAGCATAGCTGGAGAGGAGCCAGAGGACAACTCCAAGGGAAAGTTTGGGATCCAGGTGGATTTCAACACTGGAGAAGAGGAGCTCATGAGCAAGAGCTCATGATTTTTCTAGCTGAGGAGTATGATGCAGGAGCATCACTCCAACTCAGCATAAGCGCCAACCAGACAACACATCCAATGCGCATTCATGAAAGGGAGAGGCACAACCCTCTCATTTTTCAAAATTTGAATTTGAATTTAATGTTGTAAGGCTGATAGAGACCAGATCATGCCTTTGTACAGGTAGTGGTTGAGGTTTCCTTTAATGGTTATCTGCAGCTATGTCTAGATCAGTTAGTGATCTGGATTTATGTAGGAAAACAATGAAATACAGAAATACACA
>ML789996.1:108291-188046 GCA_009831015.1 Picea engelmannii | reverse complement strand
GGTTAGCGCCATGATGGGTGGTCGACTGAGGTAGTCTGCAACATTATTGGTGCTACCTTTTTTGTACTTAATGTTCAAATGAAACTGTTGCAGGTATGTGGACCACTTCTGATGGAGATCGTTCTGCAACTTCCCTTGTGTCTATATGACCTGCAAGGGTCGGTGGTCTGTGTGGATGACCGTTTCCTTTCCCAAAATGTAATGATTCCATTGTTGACAAGCCTGCACAATGGAATACATTTCTTTGTCATAAGTGGGATACTTCCGGATTGTGTCGAAAAGTGTCTCACTGTGATATGCCACTGGATTCCCATGTTGAGTAAGGACTGCCCCAATAGCATAGTCAGAGGCATCTGTCTCGATCTCAAATGGTTGTTGCAAGTCTAGTAGTGTGAGCACTGGTGCAGAGTAGAGGCGATGTTTCAACTCCCCGAATGCCTTCTGTTGAGATTCAGACCAAAAGAATTTTTCTTTAGCTCCACCCTTGGTGACTTGACTCAAGGGCCAAGTGATATGAGAGAATCCCAACACAAACCTGCGGTAGAAATTCGCAAGACCTAAAAAGATATGGAGCTCTGTTAGGGTGGTTGGGGCTGGCCAATCCCAAATAACTTGGATCTTTGTTGGATCCACATGCACCCCCCTCTCATCAATAATGTATCCCAGATACTGAACCTGGGTTATGCCAAATGTGCATTTCTCTGAATTGGCACACAACTTGTGTTTCCGCAGTGTCTGGAGGACCTGTCGGATATGGTGGAGGTGCTCTTCCCAAGTCTGGCTGAAGATCAGAATGTCATCCAAGTACACCACTACAAATGAGTTGGTGAATGGTCGCAGGATGTCGTCCATTAGCCTCATNGACCAACCATTCGAAAAGGCCCTCCTTGGATTTGAATGCAGTCTTACACACATCAGAAGGTTCGATTGGTACCTGGTGATACCCAGACTTCAAGTTGATCTTGCTGAAATATTTTGCTCCCTTGAGTTGGTCCAGAAGGTCATCACTCCGTGGGATCGAGTACCTATTCCGAACAATGATCTTTTTCAGTGCTCAATAGTCAATGCAGAGTCTCCAAGTCCCATCTTTCTTCTGCACCAATACGATCGGGCTCCCACAGGGCGATGAACTCAGACGGATGTGACCTTTCTGCAAAAACTCATGAATCTGCCTCTTGATTTTGTCATTCTCCAGGACAGAGCACTGGTCGATGGGTCCATTGGGAAGCGGTGCACCTGGGGTAAGATCGATGGGGTGCTTGACCTGGAAATGTAGAGGCACCCCTGTGGGGGTGGTGAAGATGTCCTCATACTCCTCCACGACCTTATCCATCTGTTGTTTTCATGCAGTGGGGCCTTTTCTGGAGGTCATGGCCACAATCTTCCTCTTTCCCTGAGGGCGGATCATCAGGAAAACAAATTTCCTAGTTTGGGAAATGAGCTTACTGCATTGTTTTGCAGTAACCAAAGAGATGGTGGTAGGCAGTTCTATCTTCAGTATCCTGTACAGCTTATTGCCCAAAGTGATAATAACAACACGAGGCCTAGACTCATACACAACATGTCACTTCCACAAGTACGGTTGGCCTAATAATACATCAAAAACATCAAGAGGAGAATTGTCACATAATACCTCATCCTTGAAGGGCTTGATGCTGTAGGGAAGGTGACATTGTCGACTGACGCGGAGTTCCCGTCCTTGGTGCAACCACCCAATGGTGTATGGTTGTGGGTGTGCTATGGTTGGCAAGCCCAACTGCTTCACGACCTCTACTGATATGAGGTTCTTCTGGCTCCCACTGTTGACAATGAACTGCAACGGGGAACCCTTTACCCACATCTTAGAATGGAAGAGACGCTCTGCCTCCTCTAGATCTTCTGGTTCCTCCTTTTGGATCTTCGTGGTGGCAATGGTGGCATTGGGCTCCGCATCGATAATCTGCTTCCCCTTGTCATTCCTCTTGTCAGGTTCTCATTCAGAGTCGGAGCATGCATCCGATTCAGAAGCCTTCAACTTAGCTACCAGTGATTGCTTGGCCTGACACTCACTTGTGTTGTGAGTGGAGCTCTTATGGAATTCACACCACTTCCCCATGTCCTTTTTTGGCTTTGTGGAGTTGTTCTTTGGTTGTGGCTTTGGCAGGTTGTCCTGGGCTGCCCTACCTTGGCTTGGTCCTTTGTTTTGTGGGTTGGGAGTACCCTTCCCATTATTCTAATTTGTAGACCCAAAGTCTCGCTTCTTCTATTTGAACTTCTGCTCAATCTTGGCAGCATATCGGTATGCCACACCAGGTGAGGAGATGTCAAGGAACTCCATTTTCTCCTGAATGTATCTATGCAGACAACTGCGGTACTTTAACACCAAATATTTCTATGAATCCTTGATACCCAACTTTGTGCATAGGGTATGAAATAGATTCGTCATCTCATGCACATCTTGGTCCCTTTGTTGTCGCAATGTAGTCCATTGTATGCATTTGTCCTCATAGCTCCCCACGGGATAATATTGTTCCTTGATGGTGTCTCGGAAAGAATTCCAAGTGGGTGCAGTTGAGAACAAAGAGGATTCTCCCTTGCCCTCTTGCTCTGAGTAGGTTTCCCACCAGTCCTTGACATGGGGGGCAGCTTTGAGGAGTGCGAAAATAATCTTTTCTCGATCGGAAAAGTCATGAACCGAGAGATATCCTTCTAATAGATTCAACCATCTATCTATGAAATCTGCATCTATTTGTCCATCAAATATGGGAATGTCAAAGTTTACTTGTACCTTAAAAGGAGTGGCACCTCCAGAGTGGCTTCTGGATGTCAATGCACCGCCAGTCAGAATCCGTTGAAGAATCTGGGCAAAGTTGTCCATCATCGCGTTCCTTTGTTTCTTGAGGGCCTCCTCGAGCAACATTTTGATAGGATCAGCTACTCCCTCATATTTCTTTTCTTCCCCCATGGGCGGTCGTCGGGGTTTGCGAGGATGATCTTGCAAAGGTTCAACCAGATCGATCCCCAACTCCTTATACCCCGATCTCGTTGGGGACATGCAAAGAAGGATCAAGAATGAGCAGACCGCTCTGATAGCACTGATCCAGATTTATGTAGGAACACAATGAAATACAAAAATACACATAAACGCAAAGATGTAGCAGAAATAAGACTTCATTTCATTAATAACAAATGACTGAAATATGCTTACAGACAGAATGGAAATAAACTAGCTAGGGCGCTGGTAGCTTATCTCTGAGAAGAGATGTGGCTGCTACTCGCATCCGTGAGAATATGATTACAATGAGGCTCTAGAGTCCTTTTTACAATAGACGATAATGCCAAAAGTCATAGACATCCAAAAACCTAACCCTAGGAGATGAAGCTCCAAAAGTCACGTGGGCCCCGTTTGGGTAAGTTAGTACATCAACTTCCCGGGGGTCGTAACTTTTGCATACGATCTCCGTTTTAGGCGTGTGATAGCTCGTTGGAAAGGTATCATTGAGGAGATTCATTTTGGGGGCTCAATAATGCATTAGGTTATAATTTAGAACCTTGATCTCAAAAAACCTTCATTTAGGCCCTCAAAATGGCCCCAGAAGTTAAAACCTGCTAAAAATAGTAAATTGCCAAAATTGCCAGAAAACTGTTTTGAGCCAGTCGGAAAAGGTGGGTGGCCACCGATATCCACCTATATCAGTTAGGTCTACGAGTTCCTTTTGTGTAATGTAGCCATAGGAGTAGGAGCCGCTCTGAGATAGTGATAGCACAGAGGCGATGGATGAGGATAAGCTCAAGAGAGCCCTCTTTTGTAAAGGGAATAAATTAGAGTATATTTAAGGGGAGAGACCAGAGCAGAGAGGTCTCGAGAGAGAGTTGAGACTTTTTACAGTCCATCTGATGCAGGATCATCGACAACACATCAAGTGAGCCAGCGTGGAGCGGAAGACAGCTGGATAAGCCAACACACATTTTGAAATACTTTGAAAATGTTGCGTGATCTTAAATGATACATTTAAGAGATGGCGCACTTGTATTGTAATGGACCTTGAGTGGATAAGCTCTCGTCCTTAGGTAGATGAGGCATTAAAAAATAGTTAATGCTGGTAGATAGAATAGTAAAGTCTAGATTTGATAGTTTAGAGTTCGAGAGGGAAAACAGATATAGACACCCTCCTTTGTACATTGTAAGATTATTATTATTGAAGTATTCAGGAGAAAGAAGAGAAGAGAGCAAGAAGAGAGCTGTGTATAGAACATCCATGTACAAATATTGAATTAATAGAAGAAAGCTTTGATTCAATTTCATGGTTATTTTTCTATTCTCTGTGTGTTGATATTATGCTCATGAACGTTTGCTTCCTGTCATACATTTGCTTTTATATGCTGTGTATGTGATTTCATGGTTGAATTGAAGTCTAAAGGGGACAAGGAATTAGTTTCAATTGTTTCTCTATCTTGAACCAGAGAATTCCTGCAAGGAGTGCAGTTGAATCATCTGCAAGGAGTGTGTTGACAAAAGGGTTCAGATAGAGGTAAATTTTGTTCTAAGTTCTCAAAAGTGCAAAGTGGGCACCAGAGCCGTGCAAGGAGTGCGTAGGCCAAGTGAAGTCTCAGAGTTGTGATTCTGAGCAAATTTCTGAAGAACTGCTGCTGTAGGAGTGTGCAAGGTTGAAAGACTTCAACACTTAGATAAGGTTGAAGATTTTCCGCAAGGGGTGCACGCAAGAAGTTCTCAAAAGGAATTAAGAAGTCGAGAATAAGCTCAGGAGGAATAGACTTTCGAACTCATTGAAGGACAACCGAAGGGAATTGGCTATTGAAATCTTGCAGGAAGCGTCGCAGGTTGGCGAGTAGACAATGAGTCTCATGGAGAGACATTTCTTTTATTTCGTGGAATCGTATGAGGAAGAATGGACGGTCGAAATCCTTTAGGGAGATTTCGCAAAGTTCTGAGGACCGTTGGATCAGACAGAGGCACAAGGGGATTTTCGGCACGGACGTCTGGAGGTTTTAAGCTCAGGAGGAGTAGAGAATCGATACAAGTCGGCTAGGCATTGTATCATTCACGAGATCGCTTATCGGTGTCTCGTGAGGAAAGTGTTGGAGAGTTGTCAGAGGGAGTCACGAAGTCATGAGGTGCGATATCCCGATGATGACGTAAGTTGTGTGGGACTGCAGGAGTAGTGGAAGACAGGTGGCATACACCCTCGGAGGTTTGACGTCTCGGGCATCGGGGGTCGACGGGAAAATTATTTGACCTCGCGAGAAGCGAAGTCGCGAGGTAGCGATATTCTGAGTATCGGTGTCTCGGGCCTCGGGAGTCGAGGTAGGAGTCATTTGATCTTGTGAGTGGTGAAGTTGGGAGGGAGCAAGATCATGAGTTGTCGGCACCTCGGCGCATCGGATATTGGAGGTTGGGACCCTGAGTGCTCAGGTTCATGAGCAGCGAAGACGCGATAGAGCAAAGTCCCGACAGCGGAGGAAGAAGTCAGCGTTGACTAGCGCATCGGGTCTCGGGTATTCGAGAGCCCAAAAGATAGATAGTGAATTCGCGAACCGTGAAGTTCCGATCCTTCGATAAATCAAGGAAGGAGGGTCGCATGGAAAGAACTGTGGGTGCAGGTTTCCCAATCGGGAAATATAAGAGTCTTGGAGCTCTTCGGGCCATTGAAGGAGAAGGTCCTGAGGGAGTGATCGTGCTTGAGGAGTGCGGTTGGCATCAGAGTGGTATCAGAGCTTGTCTCTGTTTGTATACTTTAGACAGAGGGAGAAAGAGGAAGGAAGCACTCTGATACACATGTCAGAGTGGTATCAGAGTGGGCTTGACTCTTTGTTTTCTATAGCAGAGAGAGAGAATTCACCATGCCACCCAGAAGGGAGAGAGAGTCACCCGACCCAGAAGATAGAGAGGTGAGAAGAAGAGGTAGGCCGGCAGGAAATCCAGAGATGGAAAGGCAGATACACGATCTCAGAGCGAGGCTCGAAGAGATGGAAACAACATAAAGATGCACAGCTGGTGCAGGGGATCTAAGTGATTCCGAAGGTGAAGATGAGGTTGAACAACAAGGAGATTTTGCAGCCGAAGATGCAGCAAACGAGCGATTGATTAAAGCTATCGCCTGGATGAGTTCAAAGACAAAGATGGACATTCCAACTTATGAAGGAAGTCTAGATGCAGAAGAGTTACTGGATTGGATCAGGGCTCTTGACACCTACTTCGATTATGAGGATATCGAAGAAGATAAAAAGGTTAGACATGCTGTCGCGAAATTGAAAGGACATGCAACATTGTGGTGGGACGAGCTTCAGGCAGATAGAAGTTCCAAAGGCAAACATAAAATTAAAAGCTGGGATCGAATGATTGCTAAGATGAAGGCAAAATTCATCCCAAGGGACTATCAGATCACACTATTTAGGCGAATGTAGAACCTGAGATAGAATTTAATGATGGTTAAGGAATACACCGAAGAATTTTACAAGCTCAACATCAGAGCAGGTCATCGGGAGAGCAATGATGAGAAGGTTGCTAGATACCTGAATGGTCTGAGATATGACATTCAGGATGAATTGAGCATGGTAACCATCCGAACGGTGGAGGATGCTTATCAGATGGCTCTGAAAGTCGAGGAGAAGCTAAGCCGAAAGCAAAGTCAATGAGGGAGAGGCAGGAGTTAGCCCATAGGCAAGGCATTTTCCCAGGAGAAATTCCAGAAGCCCAAAGAGGAATGGAAGAAACCTCAGGGTAAGGTTGAGAGAGGTGGAACCTCACAGTGAGGACAACAATATGCTGAGCTGAGGAGACAGCATAATGAGCAGCAAGGAGATTATGCTGATGCAAACACTTTTCCTTGTACCAGAGGTAGGGGAAGAGGCCGAGGAGGAGTAATCACATGTTTCACATATGGGAAAAATGGTCACAGGTCATTTGAGTGTCCAGAGAAGAAAAAGGACGTTGGAGAAGCTCACATCGCTAAAGCACTGAGGTGAGATGCTGAAGCAGAAGGCGCAAAAAGTGGAAGCTCACTTCTGATGTGAAAAGTCCTTTTGACGAGAAAGAGGTGCAGGAGAGTTCATCTCAAAGGACCAGACTGTTCAGGACAGCTTGCAAAACCAAGGATAGGAAATGCAAGGTTATTGTGGATAGCGGAAGCACAGATAATCTCATTTCAACCGAGATGGTGGAGAAATTAGAGTTGGAGACAACTGATCACCCCAGTCCATATAAAGTCTCGTCGCTACAGAAGGGACATCAGGTGAGTGTCACTAAACAATGCTTAGTTGACATCAAGATTGGGGGATACAATGATAAGGTCTTGTGTGATGTCATTCCCATGGATGTATGTCATTTATTGCTGGGTAGACCATGGAAATATGACCAAAATGTGGTTCATGACGGGAGGATGAACACATATACTTTAGAAAAGGATGGGAGGACACACAGGTTTCTTCCGATAAAGGATAAAGAAATGAAGACGGAAGTAAGCAACACTATACTTCTCATGAGTGGGAAGGAGCTGCTTACAGAGATGGAGAAGAAAGAAGATCCACAATTCTTTGTGGTCAGGAAACCGAGGATTGTCCTGACTAGCACAAGAGTGGACGACTTTTCCAGATGAGATTCAGGAACTGCTGAGAGAGTTCGTTGACATCATAGTGGACAAATTACCTCATTCATTTCCACCGATGAGGAGTGTGATTCATCACATTGATCTCATACCAGGAGCCAGTTTGCCGAACAAAGATGCATACATATTGACGCCGCAAGAAAACGAGGAGGTCAAGAAGCAGGTCCAGGAGTTATTGGACAAAGGGTTGGTCAGGGAAAGCCTGATTCCATGTGTTGTTCCAACAGTGCTTATTCCGAAGAAAGATGGATGTTGGAGAATGTGCACCGATTCAAGGGCGATCAACAAAATTACCATCAGGTACAGATTTCCACTGCCGAGAATGGATGATCTGATGGATTGCCTGAGTGGGGCAAATTATTTTTCAAAGATTGATTTGAAGAGCGGATATCATCAGATTCGCATGAGGGAAGGTGATGAATGGAAGACAACATTCAAGACAAACGAGGGTTTGTATGAATGGCTAGTCATGTCATTTGGTTTGACAAACGCGCCGAGCACATTCATGAGATTGATGAATGAAGTCCTGAGGGAATTCATCAGGAAATTTGTAGTCGTATATCTGGATGATATATTGATCTTCAGTAAGACGAAGGCTGAACATTTGAAGCATTTGGCCATTTTGATGAGGAAGCTATAGCAGGAGAAGTTGTTGATTAATATGAAAATTTATGAAGACAAAGCTCATTTACTTGGGTTTTTTTTATTTCGGCGAATGAATTGAAGATGGATCCAAGTAAAGTGGAGGTAATTAAGAATTGGCCATCACCGAGAAATGTTTTCGAGGTGAGAAGTTTGCATGGTTTGGCTAATTTCTACCGAAAATTCATCAGGAATTTCAGTGGAATTAGCGCAGCGATGATGAACACGGTGAAGAAGTGACATAAGTCTTTTCATTGGACAGTAGAGGCTGAGAAGAGCTTCAATCTGTTGAAGCGGAAGATAACGGAACGACCAGTGTTGGTGTTGTCGGACTTCATGAAGACGTTTCAGGTGAAGTGTGATGCAAGTGGCTATGCCGTAGGAGGGGTCTTGAGTCAGGAGGATAGGCCAATTTCCTATTTTAGTGAGAAGCTGGATGAAGCAAAGATGAAATACTCCACGTATGATAAGGAATTTTATGCTATCATACAGGCACTGAAGAAGTGGAGGCATTATTTGATTCCGAAGGAATTTGTATTGTACAACGATAATCATGCATTGCAGTTTGTGAATCAATAGGAGAAGTTGAATCAGAAACATGCAAAATGGGTAGAGTATATGCAGAATTTCACGTTTGTGATTAAGCACATTTCAGGAATTGCTAACAAAGTGGTTGATGCTTTGAGTAGTAAGTGTTTATTGCTGCAGGAGTTTCGAGTCAACACATTGGGTTTTGAAAACCTCAAGGACATGTACGCAGGAGATGCGGATTTCGGAGAAGCATATGAAGCGGTTGAGAATCTAGTTCTCAGGGATCAGAGCTCGTGGATAGATTACATGATCCATAGGGGATTTTTGTTCAGAGGCAATCAACTGTGTATTCCAAATTGCTCCATGAGGGAGAATTTGCTGAAGGAGAAGCACAGTGGTGGATTGGCAAGACATTTTGGCCACGACAAAACATACGCAAAGCTAAGCGAATCATATTTTTGGCCAAGCATGCGAGCAGATGTCAAGAGATTTGTTGACAGGTGTCAAATTTGTCAGCATTCAAAGGGGAGAAATAAAAATGCAAGTTTTTATCAGCCATTGCCCATACCAGAGAGGCCATGGGAGGCAATTAGCATGGATTTTGTATTGGGTTTGCCAAGGATGCAAAGAGGGGTTGATTCCATCTTTGTGGTGGTGGAAAGGTTCTCTAAGATGGAACATTTTATCCCATGCCAGAAGACCAGTGATGCAATGCACATCACAAATTTTTTCTTCAAGGAGATCTTTAGACTTCATGGATTGCCGAAAAGCATAGTTTCAGACAGGGATATGAAATTCATAGGTCATTTTTGGAGGATGCTATGGAAGAAGCTAGGAACTAACTTGGCATTTAGTTCGGATTATCATCCGCAGATGGATGGGCAAATAGAGGTGGTGAACAGAAGTCTGGGGGACTTGCTGAGAAGCTTGGTGATGGAGCACCATAGTAGCTGGGACCATATATTGCCACAGGCGGAGTTTGCATACAACGATTCAGTGAATCAGAGTACAGGCAAGAGTCCATTTCAGGTTGTATATGGGATGCAGCCGAGAGGAGTTTCTGAACTGCAGGAGTCAGAACAGACTGCGACTAGTAGCGCTAGTGCGGGAGAATTTGCTGAGGCAATGAAGGAACTTCACAGCAGGGTGAAGCAGTGACTGATAAACTCAAATCAGGAGTACAAGCGCAGAGCAGATCAACATAGGAGACAACTTCAGTTTGAAGTTGGTGATCTGGTTCTATCACACTTAAGGAAGGAAAGGTTCCCGAGGGGAACATATAACAAATTAAAAATGAAGAAAATTGGACCATGCAGGGTCCTGAAGAAATTCGGAGAAAATGCCTATGAGATTGAGTTGCTGGATGGCATCGGAATATCTCCAATATTCAATGTGGCAGATTTATACTCATACAAGGATGGAGAAACAGAAACTGGATCTGAGCAACCAGCGATCCAGTGGATGAAACAATTACCAGTTGCAGAAAAGCGACAGATGGAGTACATACTGGATAAGCGAGTGGGTAAGAAAACCAGGCGAAAGCAGTATTTCGAGTACCTGGTCAAGTGGAAGAATCACCCAGTGGAAGACGCTAGCTGGGAAAATGAAGCAATGATACGAAAGCATGGACAGACTGTGCAGGAGCTCATGGACAAGAGCCCATGAAAATTTTCAAGCCGAGGAGTATGATGCAGGAGCATCGACAACACATCAAGTGAGCCAACATGGAGCGAAAGACATCTGGATAAGCCAACACGCATTTTGAAATACTTTGAAAATGTTGTGTGATCTTAAATGATACATTTAAGAGACGACGCACTTGTATTGTAATGGACCTTGAGTGGATACACTCTCTTCCTTAGGTAGATGAGTCATTTAAAAATATTTAATGTTGGTAGATAGAATAGTAAAGTCTAGATTTGATAGTTTAGAGTTCGAGAGGGAAAACGGATATAGACACCCTCCTTTGTACATTGTAAGATTATTATTATTGAAGCATTCAGGAGCAAGAAGAGAAGAGAGAAAGCAGAGAGCTGTGTATAGAACATCCATGTACAGATATTGAATTAATAGAAGAAAGCTTTGATTCAATTTCATGGTTATGTGTCTATTCTTTGTGTGTTGATATTATGCTCATGAACGTTTGCTTCCTGTCATACATTTTCTTTTATATGATGTGTATGTGATTTCATGGTTGAATTGAAGTCTAAAGGGGACAAGGAATTAGTTTCAATTGTTTCTCTATCTTGAACCAGATAATTCCTGCAAGGAGTGCAGTTGAATCGTCCGCAAGGAGTGCATTGACAGAAGGGTTCAGATAGAGGTAAATTTTGTTCTAAGTTCTCAAAAGTGCAAAGTGGGCACCGGAGCCGTGCAAGGAGTGCGTAGGCCAAGTGAAGTCTCAGAGTTGCGATTCTGAGCAAATTTCTGAAGAACTGCTGCTGCAGGAGTGCACAGGGTTGAAAGACTTCAACACTTAGATAAGGTTGAAGATTTGCCTCAAGGGGTGCGTGAAAGAAGTTCTCAAAAGGACTTAAGAAGTCGAGAACAAGCTCAGGAGGAATAGACTTTCGAACTCATTGAAGGACAACCAAAGGAAATTAGCTATTGAAATCTTGCAGGAAGCGTCGCAGGTTGGTGAGCAGACAACGAGTCTCGTGGAGAGACATTTCTTCCTTTCATGGAATCGTACGAGGAAGAACGGACGGTCGAAATCCTTCAGGGAGATTTCGAAAAGTTCCAAGGACCGTTGGATCAAACAGAGGTGCAAGGGGATTTTCGGTGCAGATGTCTGGAGGTTTTAAGCTCAGGAGGAGCAGAGCATCGATACAAGTCCGCTAGGCATTGTATCATTCGCAAGATCACTTATCGGGGTCTCGTGAGGAAAGTGTTGGAGAGTTGTCAGCAGGAGTCGCGAAGTCGCGAGGTGCGATATCCCGACGATGATGTAAGCTGTGTGGGACCGTAGGAGTAGTGGAAGACAGGTGGCATACACCCTCGGAGGTTCGACGTCTCGGGCATCGGGGGTCGACAGGAAAATTATCTGACCTCGTGAGAAGCGAAGTTGCGAGGTAGCGATATTCTGAGTATCGGCGTCTCGGGCCTCAGTCTCGAGGTAGGAGTCATTTAATCTTGCGAGTGGCGAAGTTGCGAGGGAGCGAGATCGCGAGTTGTCGGCACCTTAGTGCATCAGATATCAGAGGTTGGGACCCCGAGTGCTCAGTGTCACAAGAAGTGAAGACGCAATAGAGTGAAGTCCCAACAGCGGAGGAATAAGTCAGCGTTGACTGGCGCATCGGGTCTCGGGGATTCGAGAGCCCAAAAGATAGATAGTGAATTCGCAAACCGTGAAGTTTCGATCCTTCGATAAATCAAGGAAGGAGGTTCGCGTGGAAAGAACTGTGGGTGCAGGTTTCCCGATCAGGAAATAGAAGAGTCTTGGAGCTCTTCGGGCCATTGAAGGAGAAGGTCCTGAGGGAGCGATCGTGCTCAAGGAGTGCGATTGGCATCACCATCCTTTGTAAACACCTTGTATAGGGCATTTCTGAATTAATAGAAGAGGATTTTTTCCTGCCATGAATTGTTTGTATGTGTTTGCATGTTTTTATGCATTTCATGTTTTAAATGCATAACTGGTGAAGTAATTCAGAAGTTTCAATTTTTTCTCGTATTTGAGTTTCTGAGTGCAAGGAGTGCATATAGTCTGCAAGGTGTGCGTTGACAGAGGTGAGGTAACCTCAGGAAAGATCAAGAGGGATAACGTTGAACCTTCATCAGCAGAGGTGAAAGGAGTGAACAGGAAGGAATTCTGTTTTGAGTTCAGGGTAGATAGAACTATTGAAGGTTCTGTAGAGCTTTTCCAAGAGGGCATTGAGCGAGTGCATAGAGTGCATCAGAGAACTCTTTCGGGTTCTAAGAAGAAGGAGAAGTGTCACAGGAAGGACGCTCACAGAGTTGTAGAATACTTTGTTGGCTCAGCAAGGAGTGCTTGAGAAGGAGGCTGCCAAGAGGGCACCAAGTTTCCCTTTGAAGGAAAAGACGAGGGCTGAGACCCTTAGGGATTGATAAAGTTTGAAAAGATCAAGAGGAACAATGTTCCTAGAATGCAGGCAAGACCCAAGGAAATCGAGCTTGCAAAGGGAGCAAAGGTCGAGGCCTTTGAAAACTTGAAAGTCTTCCAAGTCTGGAAGAAGGTGAGAAATCTCGAGAGGGAGATACAACAACTAATTGAATCAATGATAGAAGGTTGGATATGGACCGTCGAAGTTATGTCCAGACAACAGAAGGAGGGTGCCAAGTCATTGGCCAGAAGTCCTTGAGAAGCAGAGGTGGACGGGAAGAATTCTCTATGGAGAACTCACGAAATCCCGTGGACCGTTGGATGAGAAGAAACAGGAGCCATTGATTCCCCTTTGGAGTGTAATTTTGGCATTTCAGAGTTCAGGGTTTGGAGTGACAAGAGATTTTGGAGTCACTACATCGTGGACTCCCAGTTCGTAAAATCCTGAAAAGTTTTGAGCCATTTCGGGAATTCAGGGATTTGGACACCAGGAGATCGAGAGTGAAGAGTCACTGAAATTGCGAAAGAACCAGGACCGTCCATCAGGGAGGACACGTGGCGAGTGGTCAAGGTTTTGGGGAAATCTCAAAAAGGATTTGGCTCATCAATCCAGAGGGATCATAGCCATTGGTTCAAGAGGGATATAGACCGTTGATCTCTCAGCAACGAGATTTTAGCATTTCATGGACCAGGTATTCGAAAGACAAAGGAGTGGGACGCTTGCATCGCGAAACCCTGAAAGCATCAGATCTCGGCATTTTGTGGACCAGGGATTCAAAAGACAAAGGACAGGGGGAACACTTGCATCCTGATTCCCTGAATCGTGAAAGTTGGTAGCACTTTGACGTTAAGCGCGTAGTCATTTCAGCATTTTCTGAACCGGGATTTCGAAAGACAAAGGACAAGGGGAACACTTGCATCGCGATTCCCCAAATCATGAAAGCTAGTAGCTCTTTGATGTTAAGCGCGTAGTCATTTTGACATTTCTTGAACCGTGATTTTGAAAGAAAGGTGATGGAGGAACACTTGCATCGTGATTCCCTGAATCGCAAAAGCCGATAGCTCTTTAGAGATTTCGGCATTTCGGGGTCCGGGAGTTCTAAGGACCTAGAATCATTGCATCCAGAATCGCGAAATCATGAAACGTGAAATCCCGAAAGCATTTGGAGAAATAGCATGAGCTATATATGTTAAGCCTTTTTCGACATTTCGACAACCAAGAGTTCAAGAGAAGGAGTCATGACACAGGGAGTCCCGACTTGTGAAGTCTCGAAACCTCAAAATGCGAAAGGTGTGTTGGTTCAGAACAGAGAAGTGTGCCGAAAAGGGGGCGCACACACATATTTTCTCAAGACTTGTGCCAGAGGATAAAGGGACCTATGGATTTTTTCAAGGGATTCCAACAGGATCCCGAAGAGCCATTTCGGCTGAGAATTTGGAATGATATAGAGACCGGGAGGTCAGTGGACCCTGCTGAGGTAGGGGGTCTACATCATATTCAAAAGAAAAGAACTCAATGCAAGTAAACAAAATTTACATACACTATGATACAAATATTTGTCGAGGAGAAATGGTGATTATGTATTCAAATGAAAATAGCTCAATCCATGTAAACAACATTCACATACAATACGACACAAATATTTATCTTGAAGAAACCCAAAGGAAAAACTCCTTGCTAACTCTTTTTCAATTAATTGTAATGGTGAATAGATTAAAAGGGGCTCACTGAGTTTCTACTTTGTGCCAATTACTCAAGTGCATCAAAGTGATTATTTCCTCCAATATGTTAGGTTTTCTTATACCAATATTGGGTTTCTATAGAACTTCTAACTAGTGAATGTTTTGTATAATGTACCCATATCATTATATCACCACATTCACATGTGTTTTGTCCTTGTATTTGAACTTAACCCTTTCAGGCTGATGCATCTCCTCATCTACTAAATAATACCTCAATGAACCCATTTTTCCAAGGTTTGTACCTTCTTAGGAGTTTCATCGAACCTATTTAAAGGTACTTATCTTGGCTCATTTGAAAGACATATTTAAACTCATCAATCCCTTGGTACTTACCCTAAATTCGACTTGTTGAGCCTATTTGAATGAACCCATTGGATCAATTCAAATATCATCCTAATACTCACACATAGCAATGCCATTCGTCTCCTTTTGAATAATCCATTGAGCTTATTCAAAAGATTACATCGGGACATTCTTAAATAAGTTCCCAATTCATAATACTCACACATGGCAATGCCATTGTTCTCCTTTCAAATAATCCATTGAGCTTATTCAAAAGATCACATCAGGACATTCTTAAATATGTTCCCAATTCATATATAAAGGTTGCCAATCTTATCCAAGTGTTCCACCCAAATCAAAGGAAATGCCTTTACACCCTCTCAAAATATCACCCATAGGGCCTTTTCAAAATTTCGACCAAATGCACAAAATATAGTGCGTGAGACCTCTTCAAAAGATTTCCCCTTATTGAATGATATATTTGATGGAAAATCCATGAAACTCTTTTAAAATATAGCCATGAACCACTTTTGAAAGATCTGTCTGATAAACCATGAGGCCTATTTTAAATATGGTCATTGGCCTCTTCCAAAAGATCCACATAATAGGTTTGCGGGCCTCTTCCAAATATCTTCTTTTGAATATGCATGATAAACCATTGGGCCACTTTCAAATATGATACTTTGAAATCCAAAATAAATCCCATTAGCTTCTTCCAAAGATGCATATGATGTAAACAAAATATGTCATCCAACCTTTTTTGAATTTCTTCTCAACTTTGAAATGAATAGGGTAAGGGCCAAAGGCCTCATTCAAAGGTAACACTTTGTATTTCAACAATAAGGGATAGTCCCTCAATCCCTTTTGAAATATGCCATCAAGATATTTCAAAATATCATCCAGATATGCCATCATGCATATTAACTCTAAGAGATGAGGAACAATTAAATACCACAAATTTATCATAAATATAGTGCAAGTCAATCTCTTCAAACCCTAGCCAAGGGAACCATGAAAAACCTAGCCACCAACTCCTATCTATAAATTACTCCTAACGAAATCTTGTCACTACCAAAAAATCCTCAACAAGATAAAATTATCATCAACATTTCCTCCTTGGAACCTAGACATGCATCCCATAAGTATACATTATGTCTCCCTCTTCTCCTCCATAATAATCATAACAAGTAGCATCAGGGTTTCCAAATGTCACAAAACCATACTCTTATCCTCTCATAAAAGAACAAGATAAAATGTTATATTTTCCTCTCAATGGTTTACTGAAAGAACTAGTTTTCTTTCTCTTCTACTGGTGAAACCCTAAACCTCATATTTCCTTGAAATTCCTCCAAAAACCCTAGCAATTCAAGAAAAAGAGAGAAATTCTAATGAAGAAGAGTACTAAACAAATATACTAGTGCACTCCACTCCTCACATCTCTAATACAAGTGTGTCACATGAATTAAATAAATGAATTTTTTTTCCCTCCCTCTATATACAAATTGGACCTATTCCACTACAAGCAACCTAACTCTACATAAAGTTGTCCCACATGTGAAGTGCTCCAACTCTAGGTGACACATGTCAATCTCCAAGACATGCATGTACAACAAGTAAGGCTCTAAGGTTGAACAGTTCATAGTTCACTAATCCATTAATATCACATCCCCCCAATGGGAGTCTTTTGGTCCCCAAAATCTATTCAAAGGAGATGTGCAAACATTTCATACATTTTATTACTCTCGTACAACTTTTCCTTCATTGGAGATTTCCCTTTCAGTCTGATTTTCCATACTTATTGCTAACCTATATGAGTGGTTCGAACCTTCTTTTGCAACAATGTATCCTCCTCCCATTATTCATGTGAATTTAGTGAGAAATATTTAATTGAAGGTAGTACTTTTTATTCTTCTTCCCCATCGAGTGAAGATAATTCATAAAAGCACAAGTTCTCCACATTGTGATCTAAATTGGATTGAGAAAAAAATGAAAGAACAGGATATTGCAAAGATATTTAACAAAAGATAATATATTGAAAGTAAATTATTAAAATGAAAACTAGATTGTATTAATTAGTCAAATGGTGAAAAACATTGCAATATATGTAGCAATACAAAATGGTTAGAGTGGTGGTAGATTATCCCTAATAAGAGAAGTGATAGTTATTCTCATTTTCAAAAACCCTATAAATAGGCATTGAAACTGAAATTTATAATGATACCAAAAAATAGAAGATGAAGAAAACCCTAAAATGCAAGAACCCTAACCTACCTTAAATAGAAATAAGTAAGAATGTTAAGCTAAACAAATTTAAGTTGTCCCAAAAAAGGGGATCCTTGTTGGGATCATAAAGTTTCACTTGGTGCTATATTTTTGGTCTTCTTTATCTAGTTTCAAAGAACATTAGTAGACTAATTCATTCCCTTGGTTGTTGTGCATAATTCCTCAAAAAACGCATAGGAATTCCTAGAAAAATGCATTAGAAAATCATGACCCAAAACTTGCTAGTATCGAGACAATTTTTTAGATGAACTTGGATAACCACATAAATCATTCCTTCCTCCTTGAGTAGAAATGGTCCCCATTGTATCATGTTCTTATACCATATGGGGTAATTCCTATTGGATATTCTTCTTGGTAAACCACTTTCCCTAGTGAAGAAGCTACCCTATTTTCACAATGTGATAAAGTTGTATGGCACCCCCTTGGTAAGTTTTCTTCATCTTGGTGTCCAATATCTAGTCCAATGTAGATTTCTGAGTAACTTTAGGGTTGAGAATTATAGGGGCCAAGTGATCTTCCACCATCAAGGTGTCTAGTAGAGGCAAAAAGTATGGTAAATGAAAATCCACATTAAATATAGGTTGTAATATGAGGAAGGATAAAATATTCGATTCAAAATCATTATCACCCATAACAAGTGTGATAATGTAAGGCACATATCAATGTGGTTTGAGCTTCATGTGGAGGCCTATGATTTTCTCTTTCTTAAACTGTAATTCTACCTTGTCACTCAGATGTCCCCACTTTGGGACATCATTACATTATAGAGGGTTATGATGACCAAAGTAGCCAGATGGAGGTTATAGTGAGAACATAGATTATTGAGAGTTATTTTGGGGTCCATCTTGCATTGTTCATCCTCTTTCATCATTATGATCCATTCCGCATAGATTGGATTTGGTTCCATTGCATTCCGACGATTTCCATGATTTTGAGTATTTTGAGATATAGGTCAAATAAATTCATTTAAGAGGTGATTTTGGGCACAATACTTGGAGGAACCTCTCAATGTAATAGCTCATTGGAATTGGGAGGAGTAGCACTACAGGATAGGATGGTGAGAAGTGACTTTCAGTGGCCAGGGAAACCACAAGGAGAGATAAGGTGATTTTCAGAGGTAAAAAGGTTAATTAATTAATTAATTATTAACAAAATGAAAGTCACCTTGGAGGGATAAGGTGAGAAGTAAGTATAAAGGAGAGGCAAGGGCCTCTATTCTCTCATTCATGTATGTTTATCATTTTGATATTTGGCTTCTAGCTAGAGATCCCATACCTTGGGGGTTTTGAGGGTTTTGACTTAACAAACCCTAGAGAATGATTCAAGGGTGAAAGATTCCACCTAGCGTGTCCCAAGCTTGGTCTCGGGGATGAAATACTCCCCCACACCATTCTAGTTCAGATCTACATCAATCTAGGAGGGTTCTACACCATTCATAGGCACAGGAAGAGAAGGAGGGAACATGATTAGGGATTTCCAGCAAGGGGGGCGCATTTGTGGAGCTAGGCTCACACGTTTTGCTTGATGAGAAGAGATTTTGGGAATTCCATATATTGGGTATTCTTTGCAGGTGCCATAGTGCCATTCTTGGTTTCTTCCGAATATATTTTGATGGAGGATTGATTTCCATTGAGAGTGGGACAATTTTCCCAAGAGGAGGGTGCACCATTCTTTGGAGGGTGGCTAGATCCAAGGGTCTAGTAGGTCCTTTTCCTATTTGAGAACTTGGGTTTTCATTGTCATGTCACAATCTATCATTCTAGCAGTTTTGTAGAGATTTTGGAGGTCTCTAGGAGGAAGGCCGAATTATCTAGGGTTTTAGGCTTCTAGCTAGAGAGCCCATAACTTGGGGGTTTTGAGGGTTTTGACTTAACAAACCCTAGAGGGCGATTCGGTGGTGAAAGATTCCACCTATATTATCCCAATCTTGGTCTTAGGGATGCAATACTCCCCCATAGCATTCTAGTTCAGATCTACATCATTGTAGGAGGGTTCTACACTAGCCACAGGAACAAGAAAGGAGGGCACACCATTGGGGGTTTCCAGCAAAGGGGGTGCACTTGTGGAGCTAAGCTCACACGTTTTGGTTGATGAGAAGATATTTCAGGAATTCCATGTATTGGGTATTCTTTGTAGGTGCCATAGTAGTAGTATTGGTTGGTTCCAGAGAAATTTTGATGAAGGATTGATTTTCATTGAGAGTGGGATGATTTCCCCAAGAGGAGGGCACACCATTCTTTGGAGGGTGGCTATATCAAAGGGTCTAGCAGGTCCTTTTCTTATTTGAGCACTTGGGTTTTCATTGTCATGTCCCGATCTATCATTATAGCGGTTTTGTTGAGATTTTGGAGGTCCCTAGGAGGGAGGCCAAATTATCTAGGGTTTCAAGCATCTAGGGGGGTGCACCATTCCTTGGAGGAGAGTCAAATCCAGGATTTTGAGAGGGATCTTGGAGATTTGAGCACCTGGGTTGTTCTTTCCTTTACCCGATCTACTGTTTGGCATATTTACCGGAGTGATTGGACATATTTGGCAGCAGGGCCAAATTGTTGAGGTCATTCAGGGTTCTAGCAGGGTGTGGCATCTTCCATCTTGGGTGTTTGGCACTTCATACAGCTCAGATCTATTCTTGCATTGGTCTTGATTGAGTATTCGGCCTTTGGAGGCTTGTAGTCTTCTATTTGGAGCATCTTGTAGCAGCTTCTATTGTGACTATTGGAGCCATTTGTTGGGCATTCCAAATCGTCCTTACTCTTGTATCAGGTTCTTAGTCATTATATTAATAAAGGTCAGATCTTGCTATTGGTTCCATATTTGGTGTATCTTGTACTTTCATTGATTGAATCTTCAGATCTATGTGTGATTATTGAACATAAACCCTAAGGCCGAAATCAAGAGGTCAACCTGCAAGTAAACACATAAAAAACAAGTAAATCAACAAAGTGTTTGACGAAAGACCTCACTTAGTAAAAGTTTAAAATTCCTCCAGATCGTGATGTTCCTGACATATTGTCTTGGGATCATTACAGTGGTATCAAAGCCTAGATTCCTGCCATCTTGAGGGGTCTTACACAAGGATAAATGGATGAGGTATACTTTGAGATAATATTCTTGGAGATAAAATATTCCGCCCTTAGCAAGGAGACTAGAGCACAAATAACCTTCCCACAGTATGTAGCCTTAAGATATCCCGATTGGAGCGAATATGAGTTTTTAAAAAGGATCATCTTAGTAGAGGAAAAGAGAACCTGTGACTCTATATGGAGGGAAGAACATAGAGACCCCACACCCACTAGGAGCATGCAGTTTTGCTATAGTTGCAAGGTGCCTTGGGAACTAGATCATAGGTGTAGGGGTAAGGGTCAGAAGCACATTATTGAGGTTCACTATGATAGTGATGATGAGGTGTGTGAGGATGATTCTTATTTGGAGCAGCCATATGAGGATAGTGACTCTTTCATAGAAGCTAGCAAGGATGATAGTGACCCTTATGCATTGGAGGGACAGTTGGATGGACAGGATGATAGCATCGGTGTTTCAGCAGACATATCGCATAATATTGATGACCTTACACCTCAGAAGAGTGGTGACACTAGTGAGGATTCACATGTGTTAGCACCTAGAGATGACGAGCTCCCTATGGTGACCATGACACATCTATTATCTCTCTAGACACCTATGATAGCCACATCACATGACGATAGCAGTGGCATGTTAGATATGATGGAGGAGCCACATGTGAGAGAGACACACGAGAGACACATGGATCCATAGATCTAGGATGAGATATATGACATGCATATAGCTGATCCTACACTCCCATATCAACATGAGGAGATTGAGTCACAACTTTTGGAGACTCCATTAGTTGAGAAAATTGTGGAGATTGACAGGTTGATGGGGCACTTGCTTCCAGGATAGGCCTAAATTGATGAGGACATGCTCTTTATAAGTTAAGATGACCATAGTACATGTCTTGATACATATATATGGGATCCAGGCACAGATGATAGTAGCAGGGTGAGTGCACAGGAGGAAACAACTGCTCATACAGGTTATAGTGTGATTCAGAGGGAGTTAGAAATTGATGAGGATATGCAGTCACATATAGGAGGACCCAGTGGAATAGTAGACAGTGGGCAACTTAGCACTTTATCTCCTATAAAGAGTGTTGTCAGGGACTCCAGTGATGGCACTAGGAGTGAGAGACATGAGGTGGTACCTCAACATGACTATGATCAGGAGTCACACCACTCAGCAAGACCATTGAGAGTTAGTGAGGCTCTAATCATGGCAGCCACTAGACGTTTTGATGACACACATGCATTGGTGATCGATTGTTGTTGGAGGGCATCGATGGCACATGGTAGTGCAGATGAGGGATTTGGCATGGATGACCTTCATATCCTCAGGGAGAGAGTATCTATGATGAGGACTAACTACCAGCAATTGTTGAAAGATACAGACTACCTACTAGGGATTGGCGATATGTATCACAGGGCCTTGAGGGAGCAGGAGTTGGAGGTGGATTGACTCACTCAGGAGTTGGAGGGCACTCAAGGATTCTTGAGAGGCACACAGACAACCCTTCAAGAATCAGAGTCCATATCAGAGGATATTCTTGAGGATATATGTTAGAGATCCACTTCATCTATCCTAGTGGACACTCAGATATGTCCTTCAGTCACATGGATAGAGGATGGTGGTGATCTATCAGAGGAGTACCAATTGATGGAGGACACTTTCATTTGTGTCCCAGGAGTGGTTGACCTTCAGGTAGATGTTGATCTAGTAGTACGCCTAGGATATATGATGTAGTAGGATTATACAGGAGATGACATGAGTATGTCGGGGCATACAGTGATGAGTGATAGTTCACAGAGACATGCCAAGATATGCAGTCAGATTCAGACAGATGTATGGAATTGCAGGGAGGAAACACACTTAGGGGAGTATGTAGATTCACTCTTTTGCAGCATCCCATATTTATGAGAGAGTACCTTCACAGTATCAATAGTTGGATGGGAGATAAGGGATGGAGGTTGGTTGACCTGCCATCGGAGGAGTTACTTTTAGTTGTACTGGATGATTAGGGCCTAGTGATGACTATAGGCGAGCATTTATCATGGGGACCAATAGACGAGATTCTGGTCGAATCCTTGGGATTGACCAAAACATGTGGTATTTTTCAACCCTACAGTCAGCTACATATGTTTTTGTTAGCCTGCCCTGACACTTTTATCATAGACAACAACATGAGGAGAGATAGACAGTGGCAGAGGGCATGGAGAGTGACTAGGTCGAGACCACCTGACAGGATTACTTTTATGGCATCCAACAAGATAGAGGTGGATTGTCATAGGAATCTAGTTGAGACTTGGTGAGTGATGGTGAGCATCATAGCCCAGGTTATAGAAGATGAGCACAAATGGATTTTGACAGTGATTGGTCTCATACAAGGGAAGTTAGAGGAGATTGGAAGTGATAAAATTCTAAGTTTTCCATGGGATCCAGGAGTTCACTGGGTTAGCATGATGTTTCACTACATGATGACCCAGGTTGCGCTAGAGAGCCACATACTCCACCATGGGTTGATTTGGAGTGGGCCTGCAGGGACTTGTCCTATGGAACGAGGCAATTTCTCCCTCTTGATCATCATGATCAGGCATGGACATGGTTTGACAGGTTCTACTCCCACTGAGATATTTTTACATATGAAGTTTCTGGACAACAGGTCCAATTTCCACAGGTATCTTAGCTTGACAATCCAAGAGTGGAGGATCCGGTATATATACAGGTAGCATCGAGGCATGGTCAACATAGTTCAACTTCAACATAGTGATCTTCAACAGAGTCTAGCATAGGACCCAGGGATTGCAAGGTTAAGCATTTCACTAAATGACAGGGGTGAGTGGACCTTTGCAGAGGAAAGTTGTTCAGACTTTCCATTGAGCTTCAGTGTTGTGGAAATCACATCACTTGAGGGTATCTCATGGAGATTCGATAATACCTCATTCTACCATCAGCATGGGCAGTTGATGGAGCTCGTGTTGATATTGGTAGTATCTTGGAGGATTGAATCAATCAGGTATGAGGCCATGTGTCATGTGTAGGAGTTTCATGGTGTGGATATATTTCAGAATTATGCTTCCCAAGGGATTGCAGTTCATGTTCTGATATGGGACTCAGGGGGCAGAGTGCATGATGGTTCATCTTTGGATGGGGTCTACTGTGTGTCCCACAGATGTACATGGGATCCTGGTATTATACTTGGAGAGATTTGGTTATTTCTTGAGGAAAAGCAATATTCTAGCAGGGATGACTTTAATGTCCCCACTTTGGGACATCATTACATTACAGAGAGTTGTGATGACCAGAGTGGCCAGAGGAGGTTATAGCAAGTAAAAAGATTATTGAGAAGAATTTTGGAGTCCATCTTACATTTCTCATCCTATTTCATCATTATGATCCATTTCACACGGATTGGCTTTGGTTCCATTGCATTCCGACGATTTCCATGATTTTGAGTATTTTGAGCTATAGGTCAATTAAATTCACTAAAGAGGTCATTTTGGGCACAATACTTGGAGGAACCTCTTAGTGCAATAGCTCATTAGAATTGAGAGGAGAAACACTATAGGATAGGATGGTGAGAAGTTACTTTTAGTGGCCAGGGAAGCCATAAGGAAAGATAAGGCACTTTTCAAAGGTAAAAAGGTTAATTAATTAATTAATTAAATATTAATAAAATGAAAGTCACTTTGGAGGGACAAGGTGAGAAGGAAGTATAACGGAGAGGCAAGGGCCTCTATTATATCATTCATTTATGTTTATCATTTTGATATCTGTCTTCTAGCTAGAGAGCCCATACCTTGGGGGTTTTGAGGGTTTTGACTTAATAAACCCTAGAGGACGATTCAGTGGTGAAAGATTCCACCTAGCTTGTCAAAATCTTGTTTTCGGGGATACAATAATCTCCCACACCATTCTAGTTTAGATCTGCATTAGTGCAAGAGGGTTCTACACCATCCATAGGCATAGGAAGAGAAGGAGGGTGCACCATTAGAGGTTTCCAGGAAGGGAGGCACACTTGTGTAGCTAGGCTCACATGTTTTTGTTAATGAGAAGAGATTTAGGGAACTCCAGGTATTGGGTATTCTTTCCAGGTGCCACAGTACCATTCTTGGTTGCTTCCAAAGATATTTTGATGGAGGATTGATTTTCATTGAGAGTGGGACGATTTCCCCAAGAGGAGGGCACACCATTTTTTGGAGGGTGGCTAGATCCAAGGGTCTAGCAGGTCCTTTGCCTATTTGAGCACTTGGGTTTTCATTGTTGTGTCCCAATATATCATTATAGCGGTTTTGTGGAGATTTTGGAGGTCTCTAGGAGGGAGGCTGAATTGTCTAGGGTTTCAGGCATTTAGGGGGGACACACCATTCCTTGGAGGAGAGTCAGATCCAGGAGTTTGAGAGGGATCTTGGAGATTTGAGCACCTGGGTTGTTCTTTCCTTTACTTGATCTATTGTTTGGCATATTTACCGGAGTGATTAGACATCTTTGGCAGTAAGGCCAAATTGTTGAGGCCATTGAGGGTTCCAGCAGGGCATGGCATATTCCATCTTGGGGGTTTGGCATTTAATATGGTTCAGATCTATTCTTGCATTAGTCTTCATTGAGTAGTTGACCTTTGTAGGCTTGTAGGCTTCTATTTGGAGCATCTTGTAGCAGCTTCTATTGTGCCTATTGGAGCCATCTATTGAGAATTCTAGATCAGCCTTACTCTTGTATCAAGTTCTTACTCATTATATTAATAAAGGTCAGATCTTTCTATTGGTTCCATATTTGATGTATCTTGTACTTTCATTGATTGAATATTCAGATCTATGTGTGATTATTGAACATAAACCCTAAGGCTGAAATCAAGAGGTCAACCTGCAATTAAACACATAACAAACAAGTAAATCAACAAAGTGTTTGATGAAATACCTCACTCAGTAAAAGTTTAAAATTCCTCCAAACTATGATGTTCCTGGGATATTGTCTTGGTAGAATTACAGTCACCAACTTGAAACTTATGTGGAATTCAATATTAATCATGTCTCTTATTATACTTTGAATTTGATTTCCGTGGAATATCATGAAAATATTTGTGGATGTCTTAGAATCGTTCAATAAATTTTGCTACTTTATATTCCTTATTCTAAACATGGGAGGAAATTTCTTGTGTTGACACGATGATGAGAGATACATCAGTTGGATCTAATGGTTGGAAACCCAAGCACATTTGTAAAGGTTTGTGGCCGATAGAATATGTACAAACTATTCTTGCGGAAGAAGCTATACAACCTGAGGATGAAATATGGAAACTCAATGACAGAGCATATGAATGCCTTCAATATTGTGGTAAGTCAATTATAGTCTATTGATATTAACATTTTTTATGAAGATAAGTGTATCGCTTTATTTTTCTATTTACCAGAATCATGGGATAGTCTGTTTGTAGCCATAGGTGGTAATGCAACTACTTTAAGTTTCGATGATGTGGTCTCATCCTTGTTGTCAGAGGATATGAGGTGTAAATACATGGAAGCATAGAGCATATATTACTTATGTCAGCACTAGAAGTCACACCTAGACTGTTGTAGGTGTAAGCCTAATACCCATCATAATTTGAATAATTAAATTAGGTTTATGCTTGGTGGATTAGAAATAAAGAACAAGAAAGTGGGCAACATAATGTCTGTAGAGGCATTCCATTGGCAATGGAGTCATAACATCCTGCAAATCAAAGGAAATAAGGCTACCTACCGGACAAAGGCTTACGCAATGGTGGGTAGAAGAATGGAGGATATAACAAAAGGCTGAATATCTGTCATACAAAGATACTTTCTGCAAATATATTAAAGAGTGCATGAAGAATAACTAATGATTAATAGGAAAGCTACAACAGATCATTTGTTGCTCATGAATCAATCAATCAAGGGAAACTATGATCCTCAAAGACTGCAGTCTATTCAAGCAAGAAGATAAGGTAAAATGATAACAAAGAAACACAACATATGATAAACAACTTTCATGAATCTTCAATGGAAAAAATGCATTAACAATAACATTCCCTCATGCTTACAGTTGAGCGCACAAATTTTCTTCTTTCTAAGGTCCCTCTCAGGTATTTCAACCAAACCTTCTACCAGTTTCCTTCCTAACCCTATATAGACTAGTATTACCTTATGCACTAGAGACTTGAACTTCTAGTAATATGTTACAAAACATAATGACACCTGTAAACTAACCTCTAACTTCTAGAAACGATTACAATAAAGATAACAATTGATTGCAATTTTTTTGCTAAAATATAGGAGTCAGTTTTGAATACATTAAATACATGATAGTTCTTTTGAAAATTCAAATATCTAGAACAAAAATACTAAGTCCTCACACTATGGAGTCATCTTGGATCACCTGGCACAGTTGGAGGTGGCTAGAGGTCCACTTATATGTTGATTTGGCATTCAGTCACACTTTCACAACGAGCTTGTTGCAAAACTGTGAGTTACAACACTTTTGCAATGAACTCACGTTGAAAAATATATTTTTCATTTGTCTTCAACTATTTTACCACTCTATAGTATGTAATTTCTATCCAATTCTGATCCCATCCTTCCTTTAAAATATAGAGAATACTAAAAAGAAATTAAAAAAAAAAAAAAACTCAAGGCCACCAAATTTTGTGTTTGTCTAGACATTAGTGAATTGAGCCATGTTCTTCTCGAGAACAACATATTTTTCTTTCCTAAATCACTCCATGAGACAACATTGTCCCAATTGAAATAATGTTGGTGATAGAAATTCATCATCGATTTTTTCAATCAAATATGTACCAAAGTTCCCTTAGTGTCCCTTGAAATTTTGCACCTATTCCCAAAAAGGTATGAAAAAGAAAAGGCTCTTTACCATTCCAGCATTCATGCTCGACTCTGTATGACCTAGATTCTATATATTCCCTTCATTTAGTTAAAATATTTACCATGGTAGGCACTAGTTTGTAGGAACATGGTCATCAGTTGTAGGTTCAAATGAGGATTCACGTCCAATATTCCAATCATCATTTCAGGCTCTATGCAAAGACACTCTTTCTTGCTTCAGATACATCACATACCTTCTTATATTCACCTGATAGCAAAGAATCCTCAATTTCTCCATGCATAGTGGAACTCCCATTAGTGTAAGCTCTAATGGTTTTAGTCTTTTTATTGTCTTGGCTAAAACACAAGTGTTTGTATTCTACAAACTTTGGCAATTTTTTTTTCATGACAACTGATGAAATTACTTCTGCATATGCGAGTCACAATTTATTAGGTTCATAATCGGATGAGTTGAATGAAAGGGCACATTACAATTTTTTTTTGCATCGTCTCCCACTATAAATGTATCCCATTCACTGTTCTCATTTCGAAAATATAGCTTAGCATGGAAGTAAATAACGTTTCTAGTCTCCTCATAGCCTCAAACAATTACACGATCAACAAACATCTCTACCATCAACACTTAGGTACATGACCTTCATGATGAGATAGATACCCATGATAAGTTAAATAACTGTCATACGTTGATCTTTTGACTTCCACCAAGTGCTCTATCATAGTTGTTAATTGCAAACTTAACATAAAAATTGTCACTTGGAAATCAAGACAAGTGTTTAATATTTTCCTATGAGTTCCTCGACATACATACAACAACACTTGGCATTTGGGTTTTACAATGATGCACCCTTTTTTATTTTCCCAATGGAAATTATCTCACATTTCCTGAAGGAGAATGTGTTTTTTTTTTTTTGTATATACACCGACGTTTCTATAATACTTCGACGCATTGAGCACTTAAAATGCCCCTTGTGAGCTCCTCCCTTGGCTTGGTGCTTGGTCTTGAGATTTGACTTGTGATGTGACTTGTTTTTGTGTTGGGTTGGCTTGTATGTTGAGCTTGGATCACGGGGTTTGATGATGAGTTTGGAAACTTGGAGATTGGGATAAATGATTAATATTTTTTTTTTATAAAAATTATTAAAACCCCTTTTTATTTCACAAAAGTTGGAAGTATTTTGTTCCTTATTCCATCTTTTTTTCATTCCCCGTAAGTCACCAACTAGCACCAAAATTGGCCTTTTTTTGGATGCTATAGAATCATTAAGTCCAGTAGATGCTGCAAAATTTCCATGACCCTGTAAAAAACAAAATTTGTTTGTGATAACATCAGCTCCAATGGGAATGACTCCCTCCCTATGAGGAGAAAAATAACCCACTAACCAGGTGCCTAATCCATTGGGCTACTCCCAACCTGAAGACTTCAATCTACAAATTGAAAAGAACACACTGCTGAAAATTGTTGAAATGTTGTAACTACAAAGTGTATTCTATTTATTATTGAGTCTTTATTAATTAGATCAATCCCCTTTTGTGGATTAATCATGTCGGGCATTGTAAATGACCAAATCCCCTTTTGTGGATTGGTCAAACCCTAACTATATTATTCTAATTAAGAAGTCGACCCCCAGGCCTAATTAAAGTGGTCTTAACCACTAAGAAGAGAAGTCGGCCCTGCTTAGTGAAGAGACACCTTTCAAGTGCTTGCCAGCTAGTATAAATAAAGGAGGTCAAGGCCTCATTTGTTCACTCACTCATTCACTCATCAAGTGTGCAAGTTTGGTAGCTATAGTTGGGAGAAGAAGGAAGAGAGAGGCACATTGCTCGGTGTTGGATATTCTCTAGTGTTTTGGTTTATTGTCTTGGAATTGTATTGGCTATCTACATTAAGGAAGTTGTTGCTGGGTTTTCTCCCCCATGAGGGCTTCCCAGGATAAATGTTGTGTGTCTTGTGATTTTGTTTCTCTCAGTGATCCTACCTATGCTATTGTTATCTAGTAAATTGAAAATAAACCTAATAATAGCTCAAAAATTAACATGGTATCAGAGCTAAGCTGAAGAGAGAACCTTTCACTAGATAAGCAAAAACTTCATTGTTGTCATACAAGAAAACTAGGGTTTTTTTATCGAAGAATAATTTCATCCTAAAACTCATTAAGGAAGTGTGCCCTATCCCAGTGAACTCTTTGACAACCTCAGTGCACTTTTTTAGTGGATAGAACTCTTGAAAAGTGAAACCCTAGTTTTCACTGATACCCAAAAACCAGGAAACCAGAACCAGTACCAGAAGTACTAGTCCATATTTATGCAAGCCCAGTTTGAAGGGGTAAAATTTTGATTTTCTGAAATCTGACTTCACCAGGTTACTCGCCTCATCCAAGCGCACTTCTTAGTAATTTCATATTTAAATTCTGACCATTTTGATTTTTTGGTCATTTTCCCAGCACAAGGTCAAGATTTCTGCAAGCACTAATCTTGTTGACAAGTTAGAAGGTGTGGAAAACTTTCATTCCTGGAAATATAGGATTGCACTCATTCTTGAAGAGAATGACCTATCAAATTTCATAAAGGAAGATGTACTAGAACCCGAAGAAGCTACATCAAAAGCAAAGTACAAGAAGGACATGGTTAGGGCCAAAGGGATAATTGTAGACTCCATTAAAGATCGCTTTATCCCTCAAGTGGCTTCAAAGAAAACTCCAAAAAAAAAATTTGATGCCTTAACTAGAATGTATGAAGGAAAGAACATCAACTGGAAGATAAATCTAAGAATTCAACTCAAAATTACAAGGGTGCAAAAAGGAGAAACAATCCATGACTATTTCTCTAGAATATCTCAATTTGTGGAACAACTAGAAGCAATTGGAGACACCCTAGATGAGGATGAACTCATAATGAAAATTCTGAATGGTCTCACAAGACCTTGGGATACGTTCATCCAAACCATTTGTGCCAAAAAGGAGGAACTACATTTTGATAGTCTTTGGGAATAATGTGTTCAAGAAGAAGCAAGAGTAGCTAACCGAGAAGTAGTATTATGAAGAGATGAAGATCAATCCCTAGATTCTCATAATAAAGGAGGAAGGAAGAGGTCTCACTTCTAGAAGGAGGCTCATCAACATAAGGAATCTCACTCCCCAAAGAGATTCAACAAATCTCATAAAGAATCTCACCCTCCAAGAAGATTCCAGAAGTTTCAGAAAGGTCAAAGAAGAGAAACATATTTCTCCTCTTTTCAATTCTACCATTGTCATAAGATGGGACATATTGCTAAATATTGTCCAACTAAGAGAGAAGAATACAATAAGAGAAACAAAAAGAACCATGCCCATACAATTGAAGATGAAGAGCCACCCATAAATATGATTAAAGAATAGATTGAAGACTATGTCTTAATCTCTACCCTCCCAAGATCAATGTCACCTGGTGATGTCACTTGGCTCATAGATAGTGGTGTTTCCAAGAACATGACTGGTTAGAGAGACATTCTTTCTAAATGTACAGAGAAGAACTTTCCCTAGAAAGTTACACTTGGAGATGATTACCAATACCCTATCAAAGGAGTGGGAGAGTCCAATTACAAACTTGATTCAGGGATGCCAATGAAGATGGAGGATGTACTATATGTACCATATTTTACAAAGAACTTACTTTCTATCTCAACTTTAGATAATAAAGGCTTCAGAGTTTCTTTCATAGATGGAGAATTTCATATGTGGCCTAAAGAAAAAACCATAGAAGATGCAATTTTTATTGGAACAGAAGAAGGTGGCCTATATAAGCTAAAAGGTCACCTAGTTGTAGCCTTGACTCATTCCATTGAAATTCCATGTGAACTTTGGCATAGAATACTAGATCAAATATATTACAAGGCATTACCATATGTGAGGAAGGTAGTCACAGGTCTACCAGAATTCAAATTTGATCATGAAGGTGTGTGCAAGGGATGTGCACAAGGAAAGAACATAAATAATCCTTTCCCGGAGAGAGAGAGTAAGGTAGAACGAGTCTTGGAAATCATCCACTCAAATTTCTATGGCCTAATCCCATCAACCTCTCTTAGTGGGTATGTATACTATGTGTCATTCACTGATGATTAGTCTCACAAAACATGGCTTTAATTGTTAAAATCAAAAGATTATGTATTTGGTAAATTCAAGGAATTTAAAGCCTTCATAGAGAATCTCTCTTAAAGAAAGATCAAGATAATCATAGTAGATAATGGAGGAGAATACACCTCAAATGAGTTTGTAATATTTTGCATAGATGCATGGATTAAGAGGGATCTCACCTTTCCCTACAATACTCAACAAAATGGTGTAGCAGAAAGAAATAAAATACCTATAATGGAAGAAGTGAAGACTATGATCCACGATCAAGATCTTCCAATGCACTTATGGGAAGAAGCAACAAGAAAAACAATATATGTTCATAATGGATTGTCCCATAGTGCACTTAGGTTCAAAACCCCTGAAAATATGTTCTTCTTTAAGAAGACATAAGTAATCCATCTCAAAATATTTGGCTATCCAGTATTTGTACACATTTTGAAAGAGAAGAGAACCAATATGGAACCTTTAGGAAAGAAGGGAATATTTGTTGGATATTGTGAGGTCTCCAAGGCCTTAAATTTTTATGTACCAGGTTACTATCACATTGATATAAATAAATATGTAACCTTTAATGAATATGCAACACTCAAGAAATTAAGGAGATGCCAGCTTGAAGACATATATGAAGAAGAAACTATAGATCCCAGAGTTGTAGAACTAGTGAGGGAATTCATAGTTTCCCCCAATGATGAGATTCATGAAGATCATAATATGATAGAATCTCAAGAACCTCCCCAGATGATGATCTCTCACAAGATAAATTCATCTTGGGAAAGGGAACTTATTCAATATGGAGAGAAGTATGGTTCCGCCGAAGGAACCATGAGACAAGTCAAGAAACCCAAGCCATTCTCTAGTTATATGGCTTTGACGTGTGATCTCTTAGAGAAGGATCCTAATTTCTTTGAAGAATCCATTCAAAAGAAAGAATTGGAAGATTCCATGAAAGAAGAATACCAATCCATTATAAATAATGATGTATGGGAAATAGTTCCCAGGCCGAAGAGCAAAGATGTGGTATCTTCCAAATGACTATACAAGATAAAACATGCTACTGATGGAAGTATTGAGAAATATAAAGCAAGGTTTGTAGCTCGTGGATTTTGTCAGAAGGAAGGCATTGATTATGAAGAGATGTTTTCTCCTATATCCAGATACACTTCTATCAGAACTATCATATCCCTTACAGTGAAGATAAGTGGAAGTTACGCCAGATGGATGTGAAAACAACCCTCTTGAATGGTGTCATTGAAGAAGAAGTGTATATAGAACAACCCCAAGGGTTTGAAGTTGAAGACATAAGACTCATGTATGCAGATTGTAGAAGTCTCTGTATAGATTGAAGCAAGATCCTAGAGCTTGGTATGGAAGAATTGATAGTTTCCTGACAATCTTGGGCTTTACCAATAGTAAATTTGATTCTAACCTTTACTTCAAGGTTATGAATGATGAGCCCGTTATGTCGTTGTTGTAGTTGGATGAATTATTCTTAAGTGGAGACGAAAATATCATCATTGATTGTAAGAAGAAGCTTGTTGCATAATTTGAGATGAAATACCTAGAACTAATGCACTATTTCTTAGGTCTTGAGGTCTGGCAAAGCCCAGATAAGATCTTCCTTAACCAAGGGAAGTATGCAGTTGAAATACTGAATAGGTTTGATATGTTGGAGTGTAAATCCATGAATACACACATGGAAACAAAGTTGAAGCTCCTAGTTGATACTTCATCAGAATTGGTTGATGCTACATTGTACAGATAGATCATTGGATCATTGATGTATCTGACAAACACCAGGCCAAATACATGTTTTGTTGTGAACACCTTGATTGAGTATCTGGTAGAACCCATATGTGTTCACCTTATTGCTGCAAAACATGTGATGATATACGTTAAGGGTACGTTGTATTTTAGTCTCAGTTATAATGGATATCCTGACTTCATACTGAGTGGTTATACCGATTCAGATTGGACTGGAAGTGTCTCTGAGAAAAAGAGAACCTCGGCATTTTGTTTCAGTCTGGGGTTAGCCATGATCTCATGGAAGAGTAGGAAGCAATCGAGTATTTCTCTCAGCACGTCAGAAGAGGAATACATTGTTGCATTTTCTGCTATTTGTGAAGCCATATGGATTCAGAAGTTGTTGGCAAGTCTATTTGATCTGGACATGGAAGCAATCGTGATTCTATGTGATAACCAAAGTTGCATAAAAATGATGGAGAACCATGTGTTTCATGACAAGTAAAAACACATAGAAATATGATATTACTACATTCGTGACATGGTGTAGAGTGGAGCTATAAAGCTCCATTATGTTGTAATGAATGAGCAGGTTGCAGATGTGTTGACCAAGTATTTGTCTCGTATAAATTTTGAGCACTTTAGAGAAAATATTGGTATAGTCCAAAATGACCTCCCTCAAAAGGGGGAGTAGTGTTGATGTCAGCCTTGTGCTGAATACTTACAAATTTGTGCTGATGTTGATGTGATGCCAGCCTTTTTCTCAAGATTTCTAGCTTCGTGTTGATGTTGATGTGATGCCATCCTTGTGCTAAATATTTCCATCTTCATGTTGATGTTGATGTGATGCCAGCCTTATGCTGAATATTTCCAGCTTCGTGCTGATGTTGATGTGATGCCATCCTTATGATGAAGATTTCCAGCTTCATGTTGATGTTGATGTGATTCCATCTTCGTGCTGAAGATTTCCATCTTAGTGATGATGTTGATGATACTCCAGTCTACGTGTTGTGATGCTATTGTTGTTGATGTTGTATCAACCTCATGTTGTTATTGATTATGATGATGTATTAGTGTTATACTAATCCATGTTGATGCAAATGATGATGATGTCATTCCAACTCCTTGTTGTTGATGATGATATTGATGATGAGAAAAACTTATGATGATTTATAGATATTCCCATCAATGTTCCAGATGTTGTTGATGTTTCTTCCCTCTCTCACTCTTGATGATGTTGTCGAATACCCTTCTTGTTAAGGGGGAGTGTTGAAATATTTTAACTACAAAGTGTATTCTATTTATTATTGAGTCTCTGTTAATTGGATCAATCCCCTTTTGTGGATTGATCATGTTGGGCATTGTAAATGACCAAATCCCCTTTTTTGGATTGGTCAAACCCTAACTATATTCTAATTAATAAGTCTCCCCCCAGGCCTAATTAAAGTGGTTTTAACCACTAAGAAGAGAAGTTGTCCCTGCCTAGTGAAGAGACACCTTTCTAGCACCTATCAACTAGTATAAATAAAGGAGGCCAGTGCCTCATTTGTTCACTCACTCATTCACTCATCAAGTGCACAAGTTTGGTAGTTGTAGTTGGGAGAAGAAGGAAGAGAGAGGCGCATTGCTCAGTGTTGGATATTATCTAGTGTTTAGGTTTATTGTCTTGGCATTGTATTGGCTATCTATATTAAGGAAGTTTTTGTTGGTTTTTCTCCCCCATGAGGGTTTCCCAGGATAAATGTTGTGTATCTTGTGATTGAATTTGTCTCATTTATCCTACCTATGCTATTTTTATCTAGTAAATTGAAAAGAAACCTAATAATAGCTCAAAAATTAACAAACACTATGCTAAAACATGAGCTTATTTGCACACCTACCTACCTTAAAATGACCACTAAGTTTCCCGATCAGGTGATGTAAAAAATATAATGAAACCATGCAAGTATCTTATCCATTATTCAAATTTCTTGCATGTCTTTACTCAGAAGAAAAGTGAAGACTCTACTTGATGGAAACTCAAACTGAAATTCAATTCCAATTTCAAAATTCATCATTTTTGAAGACGCAAATCCACTGACTAAATCCAGGAAATCCCCCAAAATTTCTTTCTCTGATGTCTCCAACAAGCATGCAAAAGGATCTTGAAAAAAATGAGTAAATACCACTTGTTGATCAATAAAAAATAAGGGGTGGTCTGTATCAATAGTTTCTTCTTGTTCACAGACATAGAGTAACATACTATCCTCTTTCTTCCCAACAGATTATCTTTGTCATAAATCCTCAACTTCAAAATCATTCGCATAGAAAATGGAAATAATCTGACCACTTTCCTCATCACTCATGTCAAAAAGAAAATTCATGTATCATGAACCTCCATCAATTTTAAACGCTTCTACTTGTGTTTTTATTCCTTCCTGAGAATCATCTATGATCTTCTCTTGACTACCTGGGATATTGGATTCATGTTTTCAAAAATGAAACATTATTATAGTTAACTTCACATTCAAAGGTGTCTAAAACATTGTACCCTTCTTCACCATTTTCTGACTGTGAGGTATAATCATCATAAACTAGTTCACTATCTTTCCTTTCATCATCCAAAGGATTAAAAACTTGATTTTAAACATTAGGATCCTGGAAACATTTCTAAAGCCACGTGTAATCATCACTCATCTCCAAATATCATATGTAATTTTCCATACCCTCAAATTTATGTTCTTTATTACTGACCTTAAATCCATTTCTCAATAACTCAAATGAAGCAAAGAACAAGGGAAAATAATCACCTCCAGTAGGCTCATGGTTTTCTCCATTTTCAATTGTGAAATTATAATATGAGGGATGTAAGATGTCATTAATTTTTTGAAAGAAACCATTTTCTAATAAAAAACCTAAAACTGGTTGTTTTATAAGATCAATATCATGGTCATCCTCATACTCATCATAGATAGGTAAATAAAAAACCTCTTGACTATCAACAACATGGAGATTTGGAGCAACTTGTGAGTCAAATATCTTATCATAATCTGTTGTGATACTACCCTTATAATGAAATAAATCTAGTTTTAAATCAACTTATTTTTGTTCATACTCACTCTCAATTATGTCTACCACCCATCTCCCATCCTTAACTTGATCTAAAAAAAATTCACATGCTCTGATATTGTCCTCAACATATTCAGAATCAACAAACATTTGCTGCAAAGTGACAGGCCTCCTTTCCAAGAGAAGAATAAGCAAGTTTGGATGGAAAGTTGTTGCATCGTATAGCCTGGAAGTACCTTCAAGTGATTGGATCTCTTTGGGCATTTTATAGTAAATAATATGAAACCTCCTATTGAAACTTGAGATGGTTTCATATTTCATTATCCTCATGGAATAAAACTCTGAAAGGAGTAAATCCCATGGCTTCCTCTCACCCCAAAATCTAAGGAACACTTCCCTCAATTCATCCCATGAACTTATTGACTCTAGCTACAAATGTATAAACCTTGTTTTGGCATTGCCTTGTAATGATTGAAAAAAAATTCTCATAAAAATATCATCATGTTCTATCTCAAAAATGTCTATAAAATGCTCAAAAGTCTCCATGTGTTTTTCAGAAGAAATTTTATCAAGATCTCCCCATCAAATCTTGGAAGGTATTTGTAATGTTTTCGTGGAAAGTCATGAAGGATAGAAGGAAATCTTAAGGGTTTGTATCTCTCCTTCATCTTGGAAGGTGAAATATTAAGAACAAAAGATAAAATATGAACTTTGTTTCATTTTTCTCACAAGGGTGATTATGAAAATAATATGATTTAGGAAAAAGGTCTCGTTCAATCAGTTGTACAAGAAGAAGGCACGTCTACATTTTTTAAAGAAGGATATACAAATGTAGATTCATGGTCTTCATTTGAATGCAACAAGTAAACAAATATTATTTTGAAAAAATCAAGAAAGCACAAGATATTTATTAAACATAAAAGTACTTCCTATAGAAAACACAAGCTTAAGTACCTGGTGTTCCCACTATGTCCTTCCATATCCCTGTCAAATGAGTTCATTCTCTAGTGGAGTCTTCAAATTTGATTGAATCGTGATTAGAGTCCCCAGGTGAATGATGCAGTCTTTTCTGTGTCACCAACGCTTGTTCACCATCAAGTGTTGTTCATAATCTTTGTCATTTCTCCAAGGGAAAATCTTCAACTTCATCCTTGATAGCGGCACCAAAAATGTTAGCACTAGAAGTCACACCTAGACTGTTGTAGGTGTAAGCCTAATACCCATTAGAATTTGAATAATTAAATTAGGTTTATGCTTGGTGGATCAGCAAGAAAGAACAATAAAGAGGGAAATAGACTTTCTCTAGAGGCATTCCATTGGGCATTGAGTCATAACATCCTACAGATCAAAGGAAATCAAGATACCTACAAGAAAAAGGCTTATGAAATGTTGGGTAGAGGAATGGAGGATATAACAAAAGGCTGAATATCTATCATACAAAGATCCTTTCTGCAAACAGATTAAAGAGTGCATGAACAATAAACCATGATTAATAGGAAAGCTACAACAAATCCTCTGCTACTCATGAATCCCTCAATCAAGGGTAGCTATGATCCTTAAAGATCCCAGTCTATTCAATAAAAAAGAGAAGATAAAATGATAACAAAGAAACACAACATCTGATAAACAAATTTCATGAATCTTCAATGGAAGAAATGCAATAAAAATAACATGCCCTCATGCTTACAGTTGAGCACACAAATTTTCTTCTTGCTAAGGTCCATCTTGAGTCTCTCAAAAGAACCTTCTACCAATATCCTTCCTAACTGTAACACACCCCGGGCCGTCATCCCACTAGCCGGGCAAATGTTACTGTGTGGAACAACATCCTTCTCATGCTTAATTCATAACATGCATTGAAATCAAATTAAACACATTTAACTCAGAGTAAGCACAGGATTATTGCTAACATAAATAATCCCTGACATTAACAATAATTCATATGCACAACAGAATACATGATACATATAAGAAACACAGGCATGCAAACATAATATTAAGCATAAGTTGATACTTATCTTTGAAACCATGGTAATTCCACCAACTACGTACAGGCCTTCCATGAACCTCCCATCCTTAGAACACGTTTCTCATCATGTTCAAAAGTGGGTCACCCCCAAGCTGGGACTAAGCTCCACCCAAGGCAAGGAATCCTAGTCTAGGCTGAGGTACAAGGAAAACTACATAGAGCAACCAACAGGATTCTCTCTAGGAGCCTTCTTATGCCCACTACTCATGGACTCTCATTCCCCACATGCCTGTTCCACCTGGGAGTATACACCTTCACAAGAATAGTCCATTGGTGCTTCACCCCATCTATCGAAACCGTGTGGCTATGTGTCTAATCTCTACGTTGATTCCTGGTCACGCAGCTCTAAAACTGGTGTTACCTGAACCATGTTGTGTCTTAGTGGCCTGTTGTCATATTATGCCGTCTGAACCATTTGAGTCGTTGTTTGACCTCTATGTGGATTCCTTGTCACACACCCTAAAATTAGTGGTAAACCCGTGGATTGATCCATGTCACCTGTGTACCCTGTGAGCCCAGTCTATCCGCTCTTGCAGAGTTGAGTCCATCCCCGAACTATCTTTGGGTTGTTGCCTTCTGTTTTTCCTGAGTGGAATTGACAAGTTGTTGTTGTTGTTATCCTCACCTTATTGGAATTGGGATGAAACTGGTTGAAGAAGTGGGTTTTCAGGCCCATGGTTGAAGAGGCAGGTTGTCAGGCCTGTGAGCAGCTCTCTCTAGGTGAGAGAGTCTGATGGGAAGTGGTTTTCTCCCAGAGAGAGTCTAGCACCAGCTATGGAGCTCTGAGAATTCTTGATCCAGTCTGTTGCCAAGACCCAGAGAGGGAGGTGAAGTACCGATGGACTATCCTTGTGAAGGTGTATACTCCTGGGTGGAACATGCATGTGTGTAATGAGATTCTGTGAGTAGTGGGCATAAGAAGGCTCCTGGAGAGAATCCTTCTGGTTGCTCTATACAGGTTTCCCTGAAACCTTAGCCTAGACTAGGATTCCTTGCCTTGGGTGGAGCTTAGTCCCAGCTCAGGGGTGACCCACTGCTGAACATGATGAGCAGCGTGGTCTAAGGCTGGGAGGTTCATGGAAGGCCTGTATGTAGTTGGTGGAATTACCATGGTTTCAAGGATAAGTATCAGCTTATGCTTAATATTATGGTTGCATGCCTATGTTGCTTATATGTATCATGTATTCTGTTGTGCATATGAATTATTGTTAATGTCAGGGATTATTTATGTTAGCAGTAATCTTGTGCTTACTCTGAGTTAAATGTGTTTAATTTGATTTAAATGCATGTTATTAATTAAGCATGAGAAGGATGTTGTTCCACACAGTAGCGTTTGCCCAGCCAGTGGGATGGCGGCCCGGGGGGCATTACAGTAACCCTATATATACTAGTATTACATTATGCACTAGAGACTCAAACTTTCCAGCCTTGTCCCAAAATAGTATTCTATTACAAAACAGAATGACACCTTTAAACTAACCTCTAACTTCTAGAAAAAAGTACAATAAAGATAACAACTGATTGCAAATTGTTTGCTAAAATATAGGAGTCAATTTTGAATACATTAAATACATTATAGTTCTTTTGAAACTTCAAATATTTAGAACACAACTACTAAATCCTCAAATTCTGGAGTTGTCTTAGATCACTTGGCACAACTGGAGGTGGTTGGAGGTCGACTTATATGTTGATTTGGCATTTTGTCACACTTTTGCAGCAAGCTCATGCAAAACTATGAGATATAACACTTTTGCAATGAGCTTATATTGTGAAATCTTTGTTTCATTTGTCTTCAAATATTTGACCACTCTATAATATGTAAGGGCCATCCAATTCTGATCCCATCCTTCTTGTGAAATATAGAGAATACTAAAAATAAATTAAAAAAAAACAAAACTCAAGGCCACCAAATTTTGTGTTTGTCTAGACATTGGTGAATTGAGCCCTTTTATTCTCGAGAACAACATATTTTTCTTTCCTAATTCACTCCATGAGCCAGGATTGTCCCAGTTGAAATACTTTTGGTAATATAAATTCATCATTTAATTTTTGAATCAAACAAGTACCAAAGTGCCCTTAGTGTCCCTTGAAATTTTACACATATTCCCAAAAAGGTCTGAAAAAGAAAAGGCTATTTACCATTTCATCATTCATGCTAGACTTTGTATGAAATTTATTCCATATATTCCCTTCATTTGGTTAAACTATTTCTCATGGTAGGCACTGGTTTGTAGGAACATGGTCAATAGTTGTAGGTTCGAATGAGGATTGTTGTCCAATATTCCAATCATCATTTCATGGTATATGCAGAGACACTCTTTCTTGTTTCAGATACATCACATAACTTCTTATCTTCACCTAATAGAAAATAATCCTCAAGTTCTTCATGCATGGTGGAACTCCCATTAGTGTAAGCTCTAATGTTTTTAGTCTATTTATTGTCTTAGCTAAAACACAAGTCTTCATATTCTACAAACTTTGGCAAATTCTCTTCCATGATAGCTGGTGAAATTACTTATGCATATCTGAGACACAATTTATTAGATTCATAGTGAGATGAATTGAATGAAAGGGCACTTTAAAAAAAAATTGTGCATCATCTCCCACTATGAATGTATCCCATTCCTTGTTCTCAACTCAGATGTATAGCTTAACATGCAAGAAAATAACATTTCTAGTCTTATCATAACCTCAAACTATTACAAAATCAACATAAATCTCTGCCATCAACACTCAGGTACATGGCTTTCATGCTGAGATAGATACCCATGATAAGTTAAATTGCATCGAGGCGTTGATCTTTTGACTACCACCAATTTCTCAATCATAGCTGTCAATTGCAAACTTGACATAAAAATTGTTGCTTGGAAATCAAGCCAGGTATTTAATGTTTTCCCATGAGTTCCTCAACATACAGACAACAAAACTTGGCATCGGGGTGTTACAATGATGCGCCCTTTTTATTTTTCCAGTGGAAATTATCCCACATTTCTTGGAGAAGAATGCATTGTTGCGTGTATATACACCAACTATTCTATAATACTTCGACACATTGAGCACTTAAAACACCCCTTGTGGGCTCCTCCCTTGGCTTGGCGCTTGGTATTGAACGTTGACTTGTGATGTGACTTGTTGTTGTGTTGTGTTGTATTATATGTTGATATTGAATCGTGGAGTTTGATGATGAGTTTTGAAACTTGGAGATTAGGCTAAATTCCCAATAATTTTTTTTTTATAAAAATTATTAAAACCTTGCAAAACACCCCAGACCAAATTAGTAATAAAAACCCCTTTTTATTTGACAAAAGTTGGAAGTATTTTTCTCCTAATTCCATCTTTTTTTCATTCCCCATAAGTCACCAATTGGCACCAAAATTGGAATTTTTGGGGCACTACAGAATCACTAAGTTCACCAGACGCTGCAAAAGTGCCATCACCCTGTAAAAACAAAAATTTGTATGTGATAACACTTTATTTGCAAGAGGATGCTCCCAGGAAAGAAATAGATCTAAGTTCTCAAGTGGGATATCTAAATCTTGGGGAATATCTAAATCTCCGCAAAAAAATTTAAAGGTATGCTAGAGATGTGGAAAATAAGGGCATTACAAGAAACAATGTAGATTCAAAAGTGTTGAGAGAGGGAAGGGATTTGATGAGGCTCCTTCTACAAAAGAAAAAACCTCTATGGGTGAAGGAGGGGAAGTGTACTTGGATTATTCAAGCATGTATGAAGATAATGAGGCATGGTTGGTTGAATCAGGTGCATCCTTTCATATGACTCCCCATAGGGAGTGGTTTTGTGAATATGAAAAGTATGATGGTGGTGACATTTTTCTAGAAGTTGACTCAATAGCCAAAATCATAGGACAAGGAAAATTCAATTTGAATCTCATGGATGATGGGATTAGAATACTCCCTGGTGTTCTACACATCCTAGGATTGGCCAAAAATTTGATTTGTGTAAGCAATATGGAAAATGGAGGTGTAAAAATAGTGTTTGAACTGAGAACCTGTAGGATGGTTCAAGGAGAAATGGTATTGTTGAAGGGAGTTTTGATTGGAAATTTGTATAAGATGCATGGAATCACTATTAGTGATGGGTGAAATAGTTCCATTGTTGCTAAGATTGGAGTTGAAGAAGGAAAAACTCCTACAATATCTAAAGAAAATACTATGTTGCGGCATCAAAGACTAGGGCATATCAGAGAGAAGGGTATTCTAGTACTACACAGTAAAGGTATGGTTGAAGGTATGGATAATCACTCTCTTGAATTTGATTTTTGTGAACATTTCTTATATGGGAACCGTAATCATGTAAGATTCTCCTTTGGTGCTACGAGGATAGAGGGGATTTTACAGTTAGTGCATAGTGACGTGTTTGGACATGTATCGGTTCCATCACTAGGAAAATTTGTTTACTATGTCTCATTAACAAATGAATTCTCGAGGAGTACATGTATTTATTTCCTCGGGTAGAAATATTAATTATTTGAAAAATTTAAAGAGTTTAAGGATCTTGTGGAGAATTAGATAGAGAAGAGAATTAAGGTGTTGAGGACATATGTTGGTGGAGAATTATATGGAAATGAATTCAAATAATTTTGTAAGAAGTGTGGCATAGCAAGGAATAAAACTACTCCATACACACCTCAACAGAATGGAGTTGCAAAAATGATGAATAGGAAGTTGATGGAAAAATCAAGGAGCATGCTCAGTGATTTTGGGTTAGGACAAGAATTATGGGTAGAGGTAGTGGGCACTTCATGTTACATGTTCAATTGATCACCATTATTGGCATTGGATGACAAGACTCCACATGAGGTATTGACTAGTAAGAAACCCTCTCTTACACATCTCAGGTTATTTGGATGTGATGCCTATGTTCACGTTCCAAATGAAAATAGGAGTAAGTTGGATAAAATGGCTGAAAAGTGTATCTTTATTGGTTATAAATATGGTATGAAAGGTTATAATATTTGGAACCTAGAAACTAAGAAGGTGGTGTATAGTCTAGATGTTGTATTTAGAGAAATCAAAGATATTGTCAAACAAGAAGTCTTACCAAGGAAGAATCAAATATATTGTGTAACTCGATATTGATCATGTCGCTTCTTGTACTTGAAATTTGATTTATGTGGAACATCATGAACTTATTGTTGGATGTGTTAGAACCATTCAATAAATTTTTCTACTTTATATTCATTTTTATAAACATGGGAGGACATTTCTTGTGTTGACACAATGGGAAGATCTACACCGGTTAGGTATAATGTTTGGAACCCCAAGCACATTTGAAAAGGGTTGTGGCCAATAGAAGTTGTACAAACTATTATTGTAGAAGAAGCTGAACAACTTGAGAATGAAATATGGAGACTCGGTGATAGAGCATATGAACACCTTCAATATTGTGCTAAGCCATTTATTGTCTATTTATATTAATATGTTTGATGAAGATAAGTGTATCAGTTTATTGTGCTCTTTATTAGACTCATGGGATAGTCTGGTTGTAGAAATAGGTGGTAATGCAACTACTTTAAGTTTCAATGATGTGGTCTTATCCTTGTTGTCAGAGGATATGAAGGGAAAAAACATGGAAGGATAGACCTAGGTTATTACTCAAGGGTTTAATGCAATGGAAAGCATGTGATCCATAGTCATAGGGTTGAACTCACTCTAATACCATATGTAAGGATCCCGCATCATTACGACTACATGCGGCGCAAAGCAAGTGCACAATTTTTCTTCTTCTTCTTTTTTTAGATATTGAAAAACCTCCCAAAACAAATATGTTTTGGAGAATTGAGAAATATTTTTTTTAATCTTCCACCTTTAAATTACTCTGTACATTTGATTTGTTACATAATTTTCTACCAAAAATAATCAAGACTTGAAATATTTACAAATGAAAGACTTGAAAACCCTGATTGCATTGTAAGCGCTATGTTAATCAAGGTACATCCAAGCATTTTTAAATCAAGGTGAATTTATTCTGACTGATATAAAAGACTATTATGAATGTGATTCTAAGTAAGTCAATTTTATTCTGACTAGAGTAATAACTAATATCAATTGCGAATGTACATTCAATGTCAAGAAAAAATTGCATGTAAAATAAATGCCTTGGTGATGACTAACGAATCAAGGACTAGAATATTTGAAAAAGCAAAGTTATGATGGTACAATGCTTACTTACACATCACTTTTCATATGTTATGTGAAACAAAAACTTTTCAACAGAATATGTTTCGTGCAGAGAGAATATGTAAGATGGAGGAAACGTGAAGGAAAAAGGGGGATGCAAGAGTGCTAAGAAATTTTAAATGAGAAAACACCTGCCACCAATCTCAGTCAATATAAATACAGTTGTCCCAACAAAAATCGTTGCCTAACATATGTATACTCATTATATATCATATAAAACAAATCGTTGGATATGTTATATAAAAAAAGAAACGTTGTCTATCATATAAATGTTACTGTGTCCATTGATTAATCGTCGTCAACATCAATTTGTTGTTTAATTACATTTGAAAAGAAATTAAAACTCTACAAAATGTATTCTCTGCCAACAAATCATTGTGTAATTAAATATATGATTGTTGTCTAATAAGATATATAAATTCACTAAATTTAAAATTCAAATGTACCTCCTATCATATACAAAGTTACAAACTAAATAATATGGTTATATGTTAAACTCTAAAAATTACAGTAATCACTCACTATCTTAGAAAATGCTCATCATAGTAATTGCTTAATCATGGTAATTCACTCACAATAAAAATTGTTGTCAGAAATAAAATTAAAGGAAAAATCGTTGATTTACATTTCTGGGAAGGACGCAGAGAATATCCATAACCGAAAACGAGGAGATAAGTTGTTTAACGCAGAGATGAATTGAGTTTGCAGAGTTCTTCTGAGTTGTTCGAGTGGAAAGATAAATTGGGGGTAGAGATAATGGAACAAAGATATAAAAGGAACGTAGAGATAATCACCAAAAATGTAGAGATAATCAATCATAGATGAATCAATCAAAATGTAGAGATTTTCCATTTAAAACACTCGAAATTATCATTAAAAGACTCAGAGATTTACAATTCCATAATGTTGGGGTTTATCATTCAACATCCATAGTTTTATCAATCCAAAAATGCAGAGAAAATCAGATTTCTAATCAATCAAGACGCATAGTTACTCATTTCCAAGAAGTCACAAGAATTAGAGATCAATTAGAAAATAAAAATGCCGAGATAAGTAAGGGATAGATAGTTGTGAAAAAATTATCCTTCACTTATTATCCATGCACAGGAAAGCAGGGCATTTGATTCTATGGGTCTTTAAACACCGGAGTGATGACCATCGATTCGGCTCCTGGCCGACTGCTCAAAACGAACTAATAACTAAAGGGATAAGGGAAAAAAACAAATTTGTTCATAATAATCAATAAAACAAACACAGAGAAGTCATAGCAATTAGAGTTTGGGGTTCGCCAATGGAATCAATTCAAAATACAACGAGCATAAGTCTGGGCTGACTTTAAGTTCTTTGATTATAAAACGCTGAATAAAACATAATCTTTACATAATATAAGTACAGTACTGAAAGCGCAGGAACAATATTAAACTACCATTTAAAAATATATGCATGCATACCGTAGCCAAATGTGAAAGCTCTGAGTCATTGTCCCACATGTGCTCCATCCAGCTCCCACTTTCCAACCGATGTGACCTCACCGGTACCTCCCAGCCAACGCTAGGGGTAATATTCTTCCCCTTGAGCCCCTTGAGCCCCTCGAGCCGCAAAGGGGCCACAAACACAATACCAGAGAAATGCTAGCACCCATCTCACCTTGCAAGGTTGAGTTGCCACTTGTTGCCTGAGCTGGGTATCCCAACTCCCACAAGAGAAGTTCATTCAAGACCAAAAGTTCACCAGCGTAACGTTACACAAAAAGATGAGCTCCATACTCCTCCTCCTCCATCCTTTTTATAGAGTTTTCAAATATTTAGTTTCCCAAATTCTCATTCAATTTCTTATTCATTTAAGTAATTAGGAAAAACCTTTCCCGTACACATGTCGCCCGATCCCCTAGTTGCACTAGAAAATTAATTTTATTAAATAATTAATTATTCTTATTTCCCTCATCCACCTAAAAGCACTCCTAAAAATGCTCCTTGGTGTCCCAATATTCCCTTACAAATATTAAATGACTTACACCTTACTTAATTCCTATTTGAGTTCATAAATAGCAAGTTCCCAAGGAAAGATTCCTTACTAAGTTAGACATTCATCTTTTTCTTTACGTTTCCCCCTTTTTTTTGGTTTCCCCTTTTTCTTTAAGTTTCCTATTTCTTTTAAGTTTCCCTCTTTTTCCTTTTTAACTAAAAATCAATTTAGCAAGTGTAGATAAAACAACCATTTACCCTTTTTCTTATTTAATTAAAAAATAATTTAGCAAGTGTAGATGAAACAACCATTTGCCCTCTTTTCTTTTTAACTAAAACTAAATTACCAAAAATAGATAAAAACAACCATTTCCCTTTTTAAAATTTTAATCCTCCATTAAAATTTTGACTTTAATAAATAAATTTGAATTTCTTACCCCCCTTCTTATTACATGTTTATTTGTTATTATTATTTTTTTTTATCATGTGTTCTACTTAAACCTACGTTTTAATTTCACTAGGTTGGGTGACATTTTTATTAGGGAATATTGTTTTTTAATATTACTTAACACATCATTCATTTTAAGGTCATCTAGGTTTATTCATTTACTAGTTAAAATCACGACGTGCCCTTCAGGATGCACTAGGTTCTCCAAGGGTGCCACTCGCCTCTTTCCATTTTCATTGTCTGACGTACCCTTCAGGACGCACTATGTGATCCAAGGGTGCCACTCACCCCTTTCCATTTTCCTTGCGCGATGTGCCCTTCAGGATGCACTATGTGCTCCAAGGGTGCCACTCGCCTCTTAACTGACTTGGTAGACATGAAACTCCTGGAGTCAATACTCCGCCAGGTGATCTTGTGGGAGACTAAGGGCTTGTAAGGAATAAGGCCCATGCCTTATTGTGTTCCCATTAGAATCATTGTGAGCGACTGTCACAGTCTTTCCTCATGGCATCGTGGGTCTTCTCGAACTAGGTAATTGTTAACCTACAGTTCGAGCCACGAAGGGAGTGCTAGTAGGCTATGGTAGGGTTGTTGCCACACCTCTCCCTCAAAGTCTCTAGTTGTCCTACATGACCCTTCTACTCCACATGTGATTCTGGTCAGCAAGCTATCGTCAGCCTGCATCCATCAACGACTAATGTTAGAAATAATAATCAATCATCATAACATCTAATCATATGTACATATGTCACATCAACAATATTCAACCCAACAGTCCACTCCCTGATTTGATCCAGAGTCCAAGGGGTTTCATCAATGCCTCTACATCCTCAAGGTCCAAATTCCTGCACACTCAGGAGAACCCAGTCAATAACACCTGTCTATGTAATACAACCAAATAACATATCATCAAATCCATAATATCTCATAATCATAATCAAATGACCAATCGTATAATAATCTGAATCACTTGCAAGAAAGTGTCCTCAAAGAATAAGTTTTCTTAGTGTGCGCAAGAACAGGGAAAGCATGGGCCTAGTCAAAAGAAACCTTCTATTACTTATACAAAATCCCCATCCACCAACAATTCCTTTGAAGTACTAAATCATACATTGAAATATCTCCAGAGACAAGAACCTCAATCACGGTAGGGGAATAAGATGGGAGGAAACAAAGAAAAATCCTCAATAGAACAAATCTTAGAACATATCATATCGATTCCAACAACCACGCTTGGTGGAGAAGATAACACCTAAGAGAAGGGAGGAGACACAGAGATAGAACTCGACGAGAGAGAAATAATGGGGATTGATCTGGTCAACATGAAAAAACCATATTTATAGTAGGAACTATACACCATTCCCCCAAATTATCTCAGGAAAGTTCACAAGTTTTTTCTAGATACCACTATGGGAGCTACCTCCATATCTAGGATGGGTCTAGGCATACACCAAGATCCTCTCAAGGATCCACACAAACAATCTAGGGATGCGAAGAAATGAGGATGAAAAATCCACACAACGACTCATCCAGGAGGTAGGTACCTTTATGTTCAATGTAGGCTAGATCTTCCTAATTTCAGTGAGTTTTCATTCATTCCGCCCGCTATATCCCCCATGAAGATCATTTCTTGGAATATTAGAGGATTTAATGGAAGAAACAAGAAAGGGTTTCTCCAAAATTGCATCATATAAGAGAATCTAGACAAACTTTTTCTACAACAAACCAAATGTGTAGGCACAGAGGTGTATCTCATTCTAACACAATGTTGGAAACAAGTGCTCTCAGTTCACACCAATTCCAGAGGATCGGTGGGGGGCTTAGCCATCCTACGGAAAGCAACTACGATCATTTTAGAGAATATTTTCACCACCATATGGACAATTTTGACAGAATATCGATGCATTGGCTTAGATAAAGAGGGGCTGGTGACAAATGTTTATGGCCCTCATCTCCAAGCAGAAAAACCTCTTTTTCTGCAAACCTTGGAAGGCCTAAACGACATCACTAAGGGTCGACGATGGATTCTTGGAGGTGACTTTAATATGATCCTTTCGTTATAAGAGAAAATAGGTCATATTGGAGGTGAATTTAATATGATCCTTTCGTTAGAAGAGAAAATAGGTCATGTCCGCAGATTGGAAGGGGACAGTGAAATCTTCAAATCAGTCATTGATACCCTCAACTTGATATACATGAAGAACATTAATGGAGACTTCACTTCACCTGGTCGAATTGACACTCTAGGTCTCATCACATCGCTTCTCGCCTAGACCATTTATTTATCTCATAATCACTAATGTTGGATGGGTTCCTAATGGAATCTAGAATCCTCTCGATGGAAGGATCTTATCACTGGACCATATAGTTATGGATAGATATTACTAGCACCCCAAGCCGTAATCCTTTACTCTTTGAAAAATTATTTTTAACCCATCTGAATTTTCAAGAAAACCATTATAAGTGGTGGGAAAATGCAACCATATCTCATGGGTCATTGATATACATATTTCAATAGAAGCTAAAAAATTTCAAGCAACACCTGAAGAATTGGAAGAAACACACCTTTGGGAATATATTCTAGGCCCAACGTGACCTCGAGAAACAGATGAGAGATATCCAACAAGAGATCATTCTCGAGGGGTACAATGAGAAACTATAGGAAGCAGAGGTTAAAATCAAGAAATAACTAGAGGATAGGTATGCTTAGGAAGAGACACTTTGGTGTCAAAATCATGGATCCAATGGCTCAAAGAGGGGAAAAAAATTATTCCACAGTTCAATGATCCAACGTAGAAACATTAACTGCATAATGAAGCTGGAGGATGCTCAAGGTTAGGTTATCACCTCCCATGAGGATATTGAATGAGAAATGATAAATTTTTATCAAGATATTCTATCTTAAATGAGGATGAACATATCATAATCCATTAGAAACATCACTCGTCACATCCCTTCTCTGCTCACCAATGAACAAAACACCTCCCTCATGAGACCAGTTTTGTTGGAGGAAGTAGATTTGGAAATAAAGGAGATGCTAGTGGGAAAGCCTCTAGGCCCAAATGGGTTCACAATGGATATTTTCCATTATTCTTGGCCCCTGGTAAAGGAAGAAATATGGAATAATATTGAAGACTCCATATTCTCGGGACATGTTCTCCCCACCCTCAATGCCACCTTCATCACTTTGATCCCCAAGGAGGAGTGCATCATGCACCCAAATAAGTTCATGTCCATTGCACTCTGCAATGTCATTTACAAGATCATTACCAAGGTAGTATCTCTAAGACAACCCCATTCTTCCTCATATTAGTTCCCAAGAACAAGATGGGTACATAGAAGGTTGCCAGATACTGGACAATGTTATCTTATCTCATGAAGTCGTTCACTCTCTGAAATTCACTAACATCTCAAGTATGCTAATCAAATTGGACTTCTCCAAATCCTTTTACAAGCTTAGTTAGAAATACATGTGTTCCCTTCTTCCTGCCATTTCATGGATGACACTATGATAATGAGATCCCCTACAATGCATGAGGCTTGTTTCATACTAGAAATTATCAATGATTTCAGTGAGGCCTCAGGCACCTCCATCGATACCAATAAATCCCAAATTTTCTTATTCAACACCCCTAGTGTTATCCAATATTTCATCACCAAAACTCTAGGAATTTGTAGGAGCTCCCTTCCATCCAAGTATTTGGGTGTACCTCTCATAGATAATGCACTTCAAAATAGTTCTTGGGAAGGCTTCCTCACCTTACTGGAAAAATGACTTAATTCCTGGACCTTTTGGACCCTTAATCTAGTTGGTCATCAAGTACTCCTCAAAATAGTTCTACAAGCCATCCCCGTCTATATATTCTCATCCCTTTCTTCCCCCAAGTCTATTCTCAACACCATCAGAAGTATTCATATGAAATTCCATTGGAAGGGAACCAAAGAGGGATGCAAATGGGCCTTGGTCAATTGGGGGGGACTCTATAAACCAAAACTTACAAGAGGACTCATCCTGAGAGACCCTCATGTCCTCAATCAGGTTCTTGGTGATAAAATATGGTGGCGCTAGCTCAATCATCCAAAATGTCTATGTGCTCGAATCTGGAGGAATAAATACACTCCCTCCCTGGGGAAAGCACAACTAATCAAATGGAATGAAAGAAAAGAAGGATCCTTAATCTGACACACTGCTAAGAGAAACTACTCTCTCATTTAGGACCATGCCTTTTGGGAGGTGTGTGATGGCCACACTGCCTTGTTCTAGACATATTCTTGAAGGCATCTATCTCCCCACATTTAGCAACCAAGGTTATTAGATCTCCATCACCACTCAGCCTGAGTTGACTTGCAATTTTTTTTAGATTTCTAGAAAGAGGGAAGTCAGGATACTAGCTGACAAGAATGAAGACCACGCCAAAAGACCTAGGTATTCCACTTGACACTAACCTAGCATATTAACATGAGGAAACACATCTTCATCAGATCAAACTCAAACATGGACCATAAATTCTCTGATTGGGTGATTCTCCCAAAGGTTCCTTCACCATCAAAGAGGCATATAGTCTAAAATATTGTTTTTCCACACTTGTTAAGGACCCCATATGGCTTAACATCTAGAAAACCAACCTTTGGCCCAAAATTAGCATCTTCCTTTAGCTAGTAACTTATAAAATAATCCTCACTTAGGACAATATCAAGAAAAGAGGCTTAATTGGGACATTGGTTTACCTTTTATGTCTGAAATATGAAGAAACTCTTGAACACCTTTTAAATCAATGCTCCTATAGTGCCCAGATTTAGGACCAAGGTGCATTATCAATACTCTTATAATGCCCAACTTTTTAATGATTAATAACATATAGAAAACTTACTAAAAAAGAAAAAATGTTTCAAGATTTTTTTCATAATTATATTATAACATTTAATCTTTAATGCAATATATATATATATATATATATTTTAATGAATTTATTATTGAATTTTATTATTTGATTTTTTTTTTCATAATTATATTAAGAAATATAATCTTTAATGCAACATTTAATTATTATGTTTTTTTGTTGTTAGTTTTAATGAACTTATTATTTGATTTTTCACAAAAGTGTCCCTACACAAAGTGGGACTTGTGGGACTTGCACATGATCACTAACTAAATTGAAGACTTGAAAAGGTAAATTGAAGAGTTGAAAAGGTGGTATAGAGATTCCATGGTGAATAATTTCAATGTCCTTACACAAAGTGGGACTTGCACATGATCCTAAATTTAAGACTTGAAAAGGTAAATTGAAGACTTGAAAAGATGGTATGGAGATTCCATGGTGAATAATTTGAATGTCTTCATTAGATGTTATATCATATAAAATAGATTAAAAATTATGTATATTCCTTGCACATGATCACTAATAAATCAAAGACTTGTAAAAGTTGTATGTAGACTTAGAGGTTAGTGGATTAAGTGTTTCCATATACAATGGATATTTGTAATAAGAAAGTAAATAAACGATTTGTAAAAGTGATATGGAGATTTGCAAATGGTAGATTAAATTACAAGTTACATAAATAATCAAAATAAAAAAATTGAAGATTTGCTAAAGTACAATGCAGATTTCATAATAAATTAAAAATTTGTAAAAGTGATATAAAAACTTATAAATGATAAATTCAAATAAAAATTTATATATAATTTATATAAGATAATTTAAATATTTCATTATATATTTATGTTTTTTTTTTTTGTTAATTTGTACAGAACCTGTTGGCTACGCGATTAACCTGTGGCTTGAGAAACCGCGACTTAGGGGCATCTAAGTCGTCAAAATTACCCAGGGATCGCACCCGGCCTGGGCCACACCAACCCTTAACATGGTTGGATTTTTTTTGTCCCTGCAGGTTTCGAACCGGTGACTTTAACATCACGGAGTGGCTTAACAACACACTCCATCACCGACCTGGGGATCGCACCCGGCCTGAGCCACACCAACCCTTAACATGGTTGATTTTTTTTTTGTCCCCGCAGGTTTCAAACCGGTGACTTTAACATCACGGAGTGGCTTAACAACACACTCCATCACCGACTGTCCTACACCTCGGGGACCATTATATATTTATGTTGATATAAAAAAAAAATTAAATATTTATAAAAATGATATTAAAATTTTTGATAAATTAAAAGTTATATATATATATATATATATATATATATATATATATATATATATATATATTAAAATAATAAAAAATTCAAAATTTTCACTAATTTTATCAACAATCAATAAATAAATTAAAGACTTTCCAGTATAATATTGAGATCTATAAATGATATGGATCAGAAATTAGTGTAATTAAAAATGTGTATTAAATTTTGAATATTTATTTATTAAAATTAAATATTAAATTAATATAAATGTAAATTATTAGCCTAAATTAATTTGATGGTTTTTGGAAATCTATGTTCTTAATTTTAAGATATTTAAAACTACATAATATTCATATTTTTTCACATTGACTTGTCTTTTTTAAAATAACAAATCAATATATATTTTTATATAATATTATATAAATTAAAATTATTTATATTTTTCACATCACTTAAAAGACTTTTTTTGGGTGAAAATAACAAGTCAATATATATTTTTATATAATATTATGTAATTAAAATTATTTATATTTTTCACACACTTTGCTTAACATGTTAAAAATGACAAGTCAATATATATATTTTATATAATATTGTATAATTAAAATTATACATCTTTCGTTTTTTTTTATTATGTTATTAAATTATATTTTAAAATTCTAAAAATATATTTGATTTTTTTTTATATTTTAATATAATAAAATTACATCTTTAAAAATTATAAAAACAATAAAAAATAGTTGATAAATTCGATGTCTTAAACAAATTTTAAAATTTAATTTTAAATACAATTTAATTTTAAATACAATTTTAGAATTTTAAATTAATAAAATTGATTCTCAACAAATTAATAGAATTGATGGGCCCTAATTCATCTTCCAAATGTTTGTATTTTGTGAAGATGTTGGTGATAAAAATTGTGAAAATGTAAGTTTAAAAACACCCCATACGAACAATAAACTACGACGCTGAAACGGTGAAGCCCTTTCATTGTTTTAATTTTCATTGTCCTAACTTTCAAAGTAACAAATTTAATTAATCATCTACAAATTTTATGTGAAACCAACCAAAAAAAATCAGCTATCTCTTTTTATGGGATTTCATTCTTCAATTAATTTGAATTTTCAGATGTTGCTTATTTGTTAGTTACATAAATCCTATAAACCCTGAAATTGAAATTAATTCTAGGGTTTGAAACTACCCAAATACTCAAAATTGCAATTGGAATAATGCATTGTTTTTTAGAATTACCAATTCAGACCTTCTAAATCTATCCAAATACTTAAAATTACAATTAAAGTAATTCACACAAACATTTCAATAATTCTTTATCCACCTCATTATCAAACACCAAACAAAATCAATTAACAAAACTTATTAGTAATTGACAAAATTATAGTTGTCTTCCAAAGTTGGTTGTTGATAATGACAATATCTTTTAGGATCCCAAAAGAGGAATTTCATTGTACTTTGCTTTTTCTACAACTCATCTTCTTCAGAGAAATCAACGTTGCATATTGCCATCATCTTTTTCATAACAATTTTTTTATAACAGTCTTTCCATTTGAGAAATCAACGTTGCATATTGCCATCAATTTTGTTATACTCATATATTGTTGGAGTCCACTGAGAGTCAAAATCCAGAGGAAAGAAATGATTGCTTGATGCTAATACCAGTAGTGGTAACTGTTCTTGAAGCCTGGAATATAGAACCCACCTCCTTTCCTTCCTCATACAAACGATGTGAAAGTTAGACCATCTCCCAATCTCCTTCAAGGACTGCAAGAACCAAAAAATTTCATCTGTGAACTGAGCGATGTCTAGCAATGGCTCCACTAGCTCAATGGTGTATATAAATAGGAAAATTCGAAGAATATGATACCTTTGATGCGTGGAACCATCTCAATCATTTTGGGGGAGTAGGAAACTAATATCGAATGGATCTTCTCTATATCGATCGATCTATCAAGATGGATAAAACTAATATCTACCGATATAAGTAAACAACTACCATATTGACCTGTGTGGTGATCCAGATTTCAAGAATGTTGGAATAATGTAATTACTTCCATTGACTAAGTTAACTAAGTTAGTTAGTTGAGTTATTTGTTGTTTATGCATCGCAAGGTTGACATGGTCAAATAGTAGTTAGATAACAACTTTGGGTAGAGTTACTGTAAGAATGGAGCACAAGTAAATCGGGGTGAGAATCGAACTTGAGACCACCTTTACATATTTCCTTCCATTTACATGGCACTTGCCCATCAGTCTACACCCCTGCGGTTTTATTCTCATATGTTGTAACAATAGTTTTATGTGAATATTTTCCTTGCCTCCTTTCTTTAGATTGGCCATCCTTCGCCAGTCAATTGAATAGTTCCTACATGAGTCGATGTTGAGAGGAGCTTATACAAAGGTACCAATGAAAAATAAAAAACAAACCCTAAGGTTAAGGTTTGAGTGGTGATAAGTGCTATTATTTATTTATTTCCTTATTTTATTGCTCATCCAATTTTCTAGATAAGAAGTCATATGTTGATTCGAATTGGATCATTATATTATTTTTCATCTATCTTGATACTTTGAAAGTGGAAAAAATTGGAGGAATCAATTTGCAGGGTCATTTTAGTGGCAAGTCCAATTTTGGAAAATCGGGGTCTGAAACCTTTCGGAACCATTTTGAGACACTAAACGACATTTTTTGGGGGTTCTAGTGTTAGAAATCCTGCACCCACCACTTTGACGATGTTCTACACTTCAATACATTTCCAACGATGTAGATCGTGAATCAATCAAAGTTCGTATGCAAAAGTTATGTCTCCCATAAGTTGACCTATCGTGTTGACCACCATGGTATGAGATGATGCCACATTAGCTCCCATTACTCATGCATATGGGGCTAGCCACGTGAGAAATTTCAAGAAGATTCTAGAAGGTTAAAAAAACTACCACCATTAAGGGTTGAGGAAGTCAAAAACCTATGCCTAGGTGGCTATTGGTCTATGTTAAATACTAGGCCACTAGGAGGAGAAGGGGTTCCATTCTTTTGCAGTGTATCTTGTTCTATAGCTGAGAAAAAAATCTAAGAGTGGTATTATTTGAGAAGATTAGAGGAGGAGAAATTTTGTAGCAGCCATACGAGCCACAGATCAAAGGAAACTCAATAGGGAGTGCCTCTTTCTTTGTACTTTCATCATTTCTATACAAGAGAAAAGAGAGTAGAGCATTCTCCCCTTCTAGATGGGTTTTCTCCCATATTGGGTTCCCAAGGAAATACCTTGTGTTTATTTGTGGACAGTGTGTGTATTTATTTATGTTCTCTAATTTTTGCTTTTCAACTATTTCATATGTTTTTTTTAAGAAGAAAACCAGTAATCAAGAGTCTGAGATCTAAAGGAAAAATATCCTTAATAGTAAAGATTTCAGTATTTTATTATATCTGTTGTGATGAACTATTCCATTGGAATATCCACGGTAGTTTACAGAACATATTGGTATCAAAGGAATTTTTTCTTTTGGGTATTTGTGGGAAGTTGCAATATCTAGGAATCAAATTAAAGAGAAGTTGCATAAACCCTAGCCATGACAAATAAGTCTATTCATAATAACCCTTGAGATCCAACAAAAGAGATATTTGAGTTGTTGGAACACAATTTTTCGACATTAGTCGCAATATGAAACTCCTCATGGCAGCTCTAGAAAGCAAGCTCTGACCATTCAAAGACTATGGAGGCTCTAACTCAGAGATCAGATTAGAGGGGAAATCAGGAGATTGAGAAGACTCGGGAAAGGAGTCGCGGAAAGAATCCGAGAAAAAACATTCAAGTTTGAATGTCACTAACCCTTCACAATCCCTATTCAATATGAAAGAAAAAGTGGACATAAATCCATACCAATATGATATCCATGCCTTAAAATTGAATCATTGGTTGCAACAACTAGAAGTTTATTTTAGAATTTACCATAAAGACAAAGGGAAGAAGATTTCATTTTCTAGATTGAAATTAGAGGACCATGCTTTAACCTGGTGCAAAAGCCACATAGAAACACTTAGGTTGGAGGGTGATCCACCAATAACTAGGTGGGAGGAATTCAAAACCCTCATAGAGTCTCAATTCTACTATATCAGGTATGTAGAGGACCAATGGATTTGATGGCACTACTTCAGGTAGAGGCGTGGGTTGAGTGTACATGAGTACACCATTGAGCTCATAAATATGGCCATCAATTGGGTTTCTTTCTCAATAATCCATGTGTATTCCTCAAGTATATGGGGGGTTTACATAGTCATCTACAAAATAAGGTGATGCTCTTCAAACCAAAGACAGTGGATGAGGTGTGTGTATAGGAACATTACCTAGAAAGCATAGGCTGAAACAATGGGAAACCAAGTGGTTCATAGAAGAAAGATCACCAATAAGCTTCCAAGGAGAGGAAGAAGAAATGGAAAGGGGGGGAATATAAGAAGACAACAACTGCTACACATTAGTAAAAGTATCCCAACAACCATTTCAATCATTGCAACATTGATAGGCACACTGAGGAAAAGTGTTGGAAACTACATCCAAAGCTAAACCCGAAGAACCATACAAAGGATGGAAAGAAAAAAAACCTTCTAGCCACATATTTGAGCAATCAATTTGAAAGTAGCTGAGATTTGTATTAAAATATTGTCTCCACTTCTATGCAAAAGGAGGTGAATCTCAGTAGCCTTCATCACGAGGAAGAGAAGAAGATGACCAAACTCTTCCACATCAAGATTCAGGTCAAGAAGACCAAGATCAATGCTCTGTTTGACTCTAGTTCATAGGATAATCTCATAGCAGTGTATCTAGTCAACAATATTGGATTGGAGGTTCACAATCATCTTGGCCTCTATCCTTTGGGTTGGGTAAACAAGGATGGATATATAAAGGTAACAAAAAAGTGTAAGATTAAATTTGTTGTAAGTGTTGATTTTATTGATGAAGTGGAATTGGATGTAGTACCCCTTGACATATGTGGAGTAGTATTTGGAATCCCCTACATGTATATGAGGGATGCAATATTCATAAAGATATCCAACCAATATTGATTGATTAAGGATGAGAATTCCTACATCATCAACGTGCATAAAGGAAAGTCAAATATCTCACTAGTAATTGCCAACCAAGACAAGAAGTTGATTAGTTATAGTAAGAAATATGTTTTTCTTTTCTTAAGAGAAAATTAGTCTGATGATGAGTCAATGAGAGTGAAGGAATCCCTAGAGGGGTGTACTAAAGAAAAATAAATATTTGGAGGATTTTCTACAAGAATGCAAAGGTGTGTTCAAGGAGCCTAAAGGGATACCACCAAAGAGGGATGTGGAGCATGAAATACAGTTATTGCGAGACTCCCCATTTCCAATTATTGGGTTGTATAGATAGTCTATTCTATAATCAAATGAAGTGAAGAACCAGTTGGAGAAGTTGTTGGAGTGGGGTGTGATTTGACCAAGTACCTCACCGTGTGGGTCACCCATTATAATTGTACCCAAGAAGAATGGGATTTGGAGAATGTGTATTGATTACAAGGCATTGCACAATAATACACTAAAGAATCGGTACCCTCTGCCAAGGGTCGGTGATTTGTTGGACTAGCTACAACATGTCAAGTACTTCACTAAGTTGTATTTTAAATCAAGATATCACCAGGTACAAGTCAAAGAAGAATATACAAGGAGAGGTTTGTAGGAGTGGTTGGTTATGTCATTCGTTTTATGCAATGCATCAAATACATTTATGAGACTAATGAATGATGTTTCACACCCTTATCTAGATTCATTTATTATTGTTTATTTAGATTCTATATTGGTTTATAGTACTACCTGGGAGGATCACATCTCACTTCTTATGCAGGTTAGAGACTCTAAAAAAACATCATTGATCGAACAATCTCAAGAAATGTGAGTTTTCTCAGCAGTATTTGGTATATTTGGGGTATGTGATCAATGGATGGAAGCTCAAGATAGATCCCTCAAATATGGAGGTCATCATGAAATGACCAGTTCTTACAAATGGCATTGAATTTAGAGTTTTTGTTGGGGAAACAAAATACTTGCAAAAGTTCATATCTTCATTTTCAGTAGTAGTTGCAACACTCCACACCATAATAGCCAATGGTAAGAGTTTCCAATGGGGGAAGAATCAATAGAAGGCCTTTGATGAACTAAAAATAAATATCAATCAAGCACCAATGCTCACACTACCAAACATGCATAATCCATTTGAAGTGGAGAAATATGCAAGTAGGTATTCCATGGAAGTAGTAATTATGCAGGGAGGAAGGCATGTATCTATCATTCTGAAGTATTTCATGGGGTGGTTCTCAACTACCCTACCAACGACAAGGATCTCTATGCCTTGGTACAAGCTGTCAAAAAGTGGAAGCACTATCTAATGGGAAAGGAGACCATCATCCATAGAGATCACCAACCACTATAGTATTTGCAGGACCAAAGTAAGCTACAACAATCCAGACGTTAAAAGTGGATGGTGTTTTTACAACAATTTCATCTAGTCATCAAGTATAATAAGGGTAGCACAAATAAGTTGGAAGAAATGCTTTCATGGCCACCCACATCCAATATTGCAACTTTGGGAACTCTAGTACACATGGAGATTTTTACCCATGATGCATACAAAGAGGAATGCACTGAATATGAGGACTTCAAGGAGGTGTTCCAACAAATACAGGGCCAAATTCATATAGAAGAAGATGATGACAAATATGACTATCATTTCTAGAATGGTTTACTCTACAAGCTTGACAAGATATGTGTCCCTAAAAATGAACGATTGCAGCTTATCATAGAGGCTCACACCTCCAAGGTTGAAGTTCATTTTGGTGTTGGGAAGACAGTTGTCAATTTACAAAGGTATGTGTGTTGCCACATAATGCAAGAATATGTAGCACATTATATTATAGGATGTATACTTTCTTGTACCAGCAAGCCTAGTAAGATGAAGCAAGGTCAATACCATCCCTTTCCAATACCCACTCGACCTAGGGAAAACATTTCCATGGATTTTGTAGGAGGTTTACCAACCACTCCGAAGAGACATGACTATTTATTTATGGTAGTTGACAGGTTTAGAAAAATGTACATTCTCATGCCTTGTAAATAGAACATCGAGGGATAGGAAGCACCAAACTTGTTCTTTGAATAGATCTAGGTTCACTTTAGGATACCAAGGAGCATCATCTCAGATAGGGATACCAGATTTTTTCAGAGCATTTTGGACTACATTGTGGGAGAAGATGGACTCTAAATTGAAGAGGTCTACAACATTCCATCCACAAAAAGATGGCCAGACAGAAGAAATCAACATGACTTTGATGCAACCTTCGAGGGGTTACAATCAAAATCATCCGAAGACTTGGGATGAAAATTTTATCTATATACAACACTGTTATAATAGAGCAGTCCACACTTCTATTGGTAAGTCACCTTTTGAAACTTGCTTTGGGTATTTTCCACTTTCACCCTTATATGTTGTATATGGACAACAATGAGGAGTGAGAGAAGACCTCACATGAGATGAATTCAAATAAGGAAAAATTGTTGAGAAGATCAGGCATATCCATTTGCAAGTACAAGAGGCACTGAAGAAGCCATAGGAAAAGTACAAGGCTAACAATGAACAACACAGTACATAGATAACATTTAGAGTGGGAGACAAAGTATGGTTACAACTGATTGAGGAAATGTTGTAGGGTCATGGTAAGAAGATCAAGAATTTACGGTATGGTTTTTTTGAGGTATTGGAAAATGTGGGAGATAAATCCTGTAGACTTAGTCTACCCCCACACATGTGCATTTACTCAATAGTGAATGTGGAGAATTTCAAACTCTATGAGCCTTCCATGTTGGATCAAGAGAAGGATCATGTCCTACCTTCAATAGAGATCTTAGCACCAGATGCTCATGTAGAGATGGCAGAGGAAAAAAAATTGCAGAAGCATTCTAGAGATATAATATAGGTACATCATGACCTTTGGAATGTTTTGTTGAAAGGACAACTTCCAGGAAAATAAAAGTGGTACTCCAGGTAGAAGGTAGAGGAAAAATTTCCTCACCTAATTCAATAAATATTTTTGGGACTAAAATCCTCCATAAATGGGGACGTATGATCTACATTGGATCATTATATTATTTTTCATCTATCTCAATGCTTTCAGAGTGGAAAAAATTGGAGGAATCATCTTGCAAGGTCATTTTAGTGGCAGATCCCAATTTGGAAAATTAGGGTCCAAAACCTTCTAGAGACATTGTGATGAATTAAACAAACTTTTTTGGGATTCCGGTGTCCAAAACTTAAGCATACTCCATTGAAGGTCTTCTACACTCTGAGACCATTCCAATGTTGCAAACCATGCATCAATTGGAATTCTTATGAAAACTTTATGCCTCTTTCAAGATGAGCTATCGTGATGACCACCATGGTACAAGAGGATGCCACACCCACCCCCATTACCCATACATATGGGGTAGCCATGTGAGTAATTTCAAGAATATTCTAGAAGGTTCAAAAACCTACCACCATTGAGGGTTGAGGAAGTAAAAAACCTACCCTTGGGTGGCTATCTGGCTATATTAAATACTTAGACATTAGGAGGAGAAGGACTTACATTGTTTTGCATTGTATCTTGTTCCATAACTGAGAAAAACATCTCAGAGTGTTATTCTGTGAGCATAATAGAGGAGGAAATTTTTTGTAGCAGCCATATAGACCATAGGTCAAAGGAAACTTCATAGAGAGTGCATCTTCCTTTGTACTTGCATCATTTCTATACCAGAGAAAGAGAGAGTTGAGCAACCTCACCTTCTATCTTTTTTTTCTCCTATATTAGGTTTCCTAGGTCATATATTGTGTTTATTTGTGGATGGTGTGTGTATTTATTTATGTTCTCTATTTGTTGTATTTGAACTATTTCATACATTTTTTTTTAAATATGAAAACCAATAATCAAGAGTCTATGATATAAAGGAAAAATAACCTTAATAGTAAATATTTCAGTATTTTATTATATCTATTATGAAAAATTGTTCTAGTGGAATATCCATGATAGTTTACAGATCATTTGCAGTTAAGTTTGTTATTGGAAAGAAGAGGCGTCAAATAATTTAGACTTGGAAACCCGATTTGTGAGAAAGTCAATTCATAGAAAAACACTATCTCAATGGAAGAGGGATTATAATCCTTGTGGTTTTGTTCCAGTCAACACTTATTCAACTATTAAGGGAGCCACAAACATTCTCAACAAGTCATTGCAGATGGTGATAAGGAGGAGGAGTGAATCAATTCCATATGTCACTCCATCATACAACATTCTAGGTTAGTTATGGAGAAGGAGATTGTTCGATTCATTGTAAAATTGTTGCAATTAGGGTTTTGCTTTTGGGGTTTGTGATAAAAATCCTAAAATCAATTGACCTTTGCATTTTTGGGATAAAATCATAATAAATTTATGAGATCTCTAGTTTTGGTTTTATGGATTCTAGTAGCATGGAATTTTATATTTACAAAACCTTTGGTCTAAACAATAAGTGTGGTTTAAATTCTTTAAGTTCAATCTAGTGATTAGTGTTGATAGAGTTGCATAAAAGAAAAAAAAGGAATATTTTCTAGAAGCAGTCTAGGACAACGTTAGGGATTGATTTTGATAGGTAAAAATTATAAAGTTTGGTCAATCAAGATGAAAATATTATTTTTTATCGAGATTGTTGGGATGTAGTTGTAAATGGGTTAACAGAACCAGATCAAGCAACCATACATGCTATGATAAATGCTCACATATATTAGTTAATTTAAAATGGAAAGAAGGATTCAAAGGCACTATGGATTATTCAATGAATATTAGAAGGCCCTTTTTTCGCAAATGTTGTAACAACAGGTTATGCCAAGAAAACATGGGACACTTTAGAGATTTCCTATCAAGGGACAAACAAAGTAAAACAACAAAGTTTTACACTCTTAGGAGGAGTTTTAATAATCTAAAGATGAAGGATTATGATTCTATTGACCAATTTATGAGTGAGATGATGAATGTAGTAAACTAGTTCAGAACGCATGGTGAAGATATAATAAACCCAAAAGTTGTTTAGAAGGTTTTGAGTAGTCTTCTAGTCAAATTTGATGTTGTAGTTGTTTCCATTGAAGAATCAAATAATCTAGCACAAATTTCCATAGATGAATTGCTGAGATCCCTTCTATATCATGAGACAAGGATGAGCATGGATGATGATTCCTTGGAGAATTCCTTCAAATCATAGGCATATATCAACAAAGGCAAAGGAAGAAACAATAGAGGCAGGAGAAAATATAACATAGTCAACTCACAAGGAGATGGAAATTCAAACTTAGATCAAGGAGATATGCAATAACAGAACTCTTAGAGCTTAAGGGGGAGTGAAGTAGGCCATCATCAAACATTACAGTATGACAAATCTAAATCTCAATGATAATATTGTAAAAAGTATGGGAATTATGCTAATGAATGTACGAAAAGACATGCATACTTAAATAAAAACAAAGCTAATTTTAAAAATACCTATAAAATTACTTTTTAAGTATATGTTTATTACTTGTGATGTTTCCCAAAAGAGTAACAAAGGCCTTTGGTTTCTATATAGTGGTTTTAGTAACCATGTGACTAGAAATAGGAATATCTTTGCAAGCCTAGACAACTCTGTTAAAAATCAAGTCAAATTGGGTGACAGAAAAGTTGTTAATGTTGTTGGTAAGGGTACAATTAGTAAGGGTAATTTCATTTTGGAGGACTAAATTTCTTGCAATAGAAGTAGTTATTTAAAGGCCTACCAATCATATATGAATCAACCATCTCCTCTGAGAGCTATATATTTCAAAAAAATCACAGGGACAACTTTCCAGCTAGTGCATCTTACAGGGAAAAGACACCATTGGATTTTATGCATACTTATTGGTGTAGCCCTATGTTAACCCAATATCTTCGAGGAAACTTTTATTTCTTGGCAATCACTAATTATTTTAGTCATAAGACTTTGGTATTGATGCAACCGCACAACACTCCTTGGAGTACGACCACTCTCCTCAGGACCTTCTTCCGTTCACGGCCCGAAGAACTCAACAATTCTTCTGATTCCCTATCGAGAATCCTCCTCCCCACAGGTTCTCTTCTCTCGCGCGATCCCCCTTCTTAACTTGTCAGAGGATCGGAACTCGTGACTTCATGAGTTCAACAATCGAGCGCTACAACCTTGGATCCCCGAGACCCGAGACCCGATATGTCAGTCGACGCTGACTTCTCCTTCCCCTATCGGAACTTTGGCCCTATCGCAGCCTCGCACTATCGTGACTTCGCTACTCGCGACTCCCTGAACTCGTTCCTCCAACTCCCGAGTTTGTGAGACCTCAATTTACGCCACCTGTCTTCCACTCACTCTTGTGGTCCCACATGATTCATGTAACTTCCCGAGATGTCACGTGTCGCAATATCGCAACTCTCGTCACCAGGTTTTGGACACTTTCCTCACAAGATCCCGATAGGTGATCTTGCGAATAATACAACGACCCTGGCCAACTTCCTTCAACATTGTGTCCCTTCCTAAGCTTGGAACCTTTAAACGCTCCCGCCATAACCTTCTTGCACCTCCGCAAGATCCAACGACCCACGGAACTTCACAAAATCTCCTGAAGGATTTCAATCGTCTGTTCTTCCTTGTGAAATCCTACGAAAAGGAAGAAGTGTCTCTCCACGAGACTCGTTGTCTGCCCACCAACCTGTGACGCTTCCCTCGAGATTTCAAAGACAGCTTTCCCTGCATTTTATCCTTCAATGAGTTCGAAGGCCTACTCCTCCTGAGCTTCCTTACGATTCTCGATTGCTTTAGAAGGAACTTTGCACTCACTCCTTGCGGAAAATATTCAACTTTGTCTAAGTGTTGAAGCCTTTCGACCCTGCGCACTCCTGCAGCATAAATCTTTCAATACTTTGCTTACAATTGCAACTCTGAGGCTTCACTTGGCCTGTGCACTTCTTGCATGACACTGTGCCTATCTGCACTCTCGAGGAAATGAGAACAAAAGCTATCTCTAAGTGAACCCTTCTGTCAACGCACTCCTTGCGGACAATTCGACTGCACTCCTTGCAGGAATCTTCTGGCTCGCTTAGAGAAACAATTGAAACTCATTCACTCACCCTCTCAGACTGCAATTCAACCATGAAATCACATACATAGCATATATAAAAGAAAATGTATGACAGGAAGCAAATATTCATGAGCATAACATCAATATACAGAGAATAGACACATAACCATGGATTTGAATCAAAGCTTTCTTCTATTAATTCAATATCTGTACATGGATGTTCTTTTTACAGTTCTCTGCTTGCTCTTCTGCTCTCCTGAATTGATAATATTACGATGATACAATGAGGGTGTCTATATCCATTTTCCCTCTTGGATTCTAAAGATATCAAATCTAGAATTAAATTCCTATCTACTAACATTAACTATATTTAAATGCCTCATCTACCTAAGGACAAGAGCTATCCGCTCAAGGTCCATTACAATATACAAGTGCGCCGTCTCTTAAATGGATCATTTAAGGTTACGCAATAATTTCCAAAGTGTTTTCAAAATGTGTGCTGGCTTGTCCAGCTGTCTTCCGCTCCCCGCTGGCTCGCTTGTTGTGTTGGCGATGCTCCTGCATCATACTCCTTGGCTTGAAAAATTTCATGGGCTCCTATCCATGAGCTCCTGCACGGTCTGTCCATGATTTTGTATCACTGCTACAGTCTCCCAGCTAGCATCTTCCACTGGGTGATTCCTCCACTTGACCAGATACTCAAAGTATTATTTCCTCCTGGTCTTCTTTCCCACTCTCTTGTCCAGTATATATTCCATTTGTGGCTTTTCTGCTATCGACATCTGCTCCGTCCACTGAATCACTGGCTCCTCAGTTCCAATCTCTGCTTCTCCAGCCCTGTATGGGTATAAATCTGCAATATTAAATATCAGAGATATTCTGATGTCCTCTGGCAACTCAATCTCATAAGCATTCTCTTTGAACTTTCTCAAGACCTTGCATGACCCGATTTTCTTCATCTTTAGCTTATTGTATGTTCCCCTCGGGAACCTTTCCTTTCTCAAGTGTGCCAGAACTAGATCACCAACTTCAAACTAAAGTTGTCTCCAATGTTGATCTGCTCTGCGCTTGTACTCTTGATTCGAGTCTATCAGTCGCTGCTTCACCTTGCTGTGAAGTTATTTCATCGCCTCAGTGAATTCCTCTGCACTAGCACTGCTAGTCGTAGTCTGTTCTGAATCCCTCGATTCAGAAACTCCTCTCGGCTACATCCCATATACAACCTGAAATGGACTCTTCCCTGTACTCCTATTCACTGAGTCGTTGTATGCAAACTCTGCCTGTGGCAACACATTGTCCCAGCTGCTATGGTGCTCTGTCACCAAGCTCCTCATCAAGTCTCCCAGACTTCTGTTGACCACCTCTGTTTTCCCATCTGTCTACAGATGATAAGCTGAACTAAACGCCAAGTTAGTTCCTAGCTTCTTCCATAGCATCCTCCAGAAATTCCCTATAAATTTTGTGTCTCTATCCGAAACTATGCTTTTCGGCAATCCATGAAGTCGAATGACCTCCTTGAAAAACAAATTTGCGATGTGAGTCACATCGTTGGTCTTCTGGCATGGGATAAAATGTGCCATCTTTGAAAACCTGTCCACCACCACAAAAATGGAATCAACACCTCTCTGTGTCCTTGGCAAACCCAATACAAAATCCATGCTTATCGCTTCCCATGGCCTCTCAGGTATGGGAAACGACTGATAAAATCCTGCATTCTTCTTTCTCCCCTTCGAATGTTGGCAAATTTTGCATCTGTCAACAAATCGCTTGACCTCTACTCACATGCCTGGCCAAAAATATGATTCGCTCAATTTTGCGAATGTTTTATCATGGCCAAAATGTCCTGCCAAGCCTCCGTTGTGCTTTTCTTTTAGCAGGTTCTCCCCCATGGAGCAATTCAGAATGCATAGTTGATTGCCTCTGAACAACAATCCATTTTGGATCATGTACTCTATCCATGGGCTTCTGTCTCTGAGAACTGGATTCTCAGCTGCCTCATATGCCTCTGCAAAATCTGCATCACCTGCATACATGTCTTTAAGAGTTTCAAAACCCAATGTTTTGACTCAGAACTCCTGCGGCAACAAGCACTTCCTGCTCAAAGAATCAGCCACTTTATTAGCAGTAACCAAAATATGCTTAATCACAAACATGAAATTATGCATATACTCTACCCATTTTGCATGTTTCTGATTCAACTTCTCTTGTTGACTCACAAACTATAATGCATGATTATTGCTGTACAATACAAATTATTTCGAGATCAAGTAATGCCTCCACTTCTTCAGTGCCTATATGATAGCATAAAATTCTTTATCATACGTGGATTACTTTACTTTCGCCTCATCCAGCTTCTCGCTGAAATACGCAATTGGTCTGTCTTCCTGACTCAAGACCGCTCCTATGGCAAAGCCACTTGCATCACATTTCACCTGGAACACCTTCATAAAATCCGGCAACACCAAGACCGGTTGTTCCGTGATCTTCCTCTTCAACAGATTGAAGCTCTTCTCTACCTCTTCAGTCCAATGAAAATATTTATGTCTTTTCTTGACAGTATCCATCATTGCTTCGCTAATTCCACTAAAATTCCTGATGAATTTCTAATAGAAACTAGCAAGTCCATGAAAACTTCTCACCTCGAAAATATTCCTTGGTGATGGCCAATTTTTAATAACCTCCACTTTACTTGGATCCATATTTAATTCATTTGCCGATATGAAAAACCCCAAGTAAATGAGTTATGTCTTCATAAATGAAGATTTCCTCATGCTGATCAATAGCTTCTCTTACTGTAGCTTCTTCATTACTGCAGCTAAATGCTTCAGATGTTCTTCTTTTGATTTGCTAAAAATCAATAAGTCATCTAAATAGACAATGACAAATTTACCAATGAATTCCTTCAGCACTTCATTCATCAGCCTCATGAACGTACTCGGTTCATTCGTCAATCCAAACGGCATGACCAACCATTCATAAAAACCTTCGTTTGTCTTGAATGTTGTTTTCCATTCATCACCTTCTCTCATGCGAATCTGATGATATCTGCTCTTCAAATCAATCTTTGAAAAAAATCTTGCCCCACTCAAGCAATCCATCAGATCATCCATCCTTGGCAGTGGAAACCTGTACCTGATGGTTATTTTATTGATCGCACTTGAATTGGTACACATTCTCCAACCTCCATCCTTCTTTGGACTAAGCACTGTTGGAATAGCACACGGGCTCAAGCTTTCCCTGACCAATCCTTTGTCCATCAAATCCTGGACCTGCCTCTTGACCTCCTCATTCTCCTATGGTGTCAATCTGTACACGACTTTGTTTGGAAAACTGGCTCCTGGTATGAGGTCTATGTGGTGACTCACACTCCTTATTGGTGGCAACGAATGAGGTAATTCGTCCACTATGATATCAGCGAACTCTTCCAGTATTTCCTGAATCTCATCTGGCAAATCATCCACTCTTGTGTTGGTCAGAACAATTCTTGGCTTCCTGACCACAAAGAATTGTGGCTCTTCCTTCTTCTCCATCTCCGTAAGAATCTCCTTCCCACTCATGAGAAGTATTGTGTTGTTGACTTCCTCTTTCACCTCCTTATCCTTTATCGGAAGAAATATGTGTGTCCTCCCATCATTCTCCAGGGTATAGGTGTTCATTCTCCCATCATGAACCACATTTCGGTCATATTACCATGGTCTACCCAGCAATAAATGACATTCATCCATGGGAATGACATCACATAAAACCTTATCATTGTATCCACCTATCTTGAATTCAACTAAACATTGTTTAGTGACACTCACCTAATGTCCCTTCTATAGCCATGAAACTTTATATGGACTCAAGTGATCAGTTGTCTCCAGCTCCATCTTCTCCACCATCTTGGTCGAAATGAGATTATCTATGCTACCGCTGTCCACAATAACCTTGCATACCCAATCCTTAGTTTTGCAAGCTATCCTAAATAGTTTGGTCCTCTGAGCTGAGTCCTCCACCTCTTTCCTAGGTGTTAAGAGAGATTTACGCATCATCAGTGACCTTCCAACTTTTGTTTCTTCATTGTCAACATCACATCCCAGCACTTCAGTGATGTGAGCTTCTCCACTATCCTTCTTTTTCTCTGGGCATTTGAATGACTTGTGCCCATTCTTCCCACATATGAAACATGTGATGACTCCACCTCGTCCTCTTCCTCTACCTCTGGTACGAGGAAAAGTGTTCACGTCAGCATAATATCCTTTCTGCTCTGTATGCTGATGTCCTCTCTGTTCAACATATGGCCCCTTCTGTGAGGTACCACCTATTTCAACTTTACTCTGAGGTTTCTTCCGTTCCTCCTTGGGCTTCTGAGTTCTTTCTTGGGCAACTGCTTTGCCTCTGGGCTGACTTTTGCCTTTCCCTCTCTGAATTTGTTTTTGGCTCAGCTTCTCCTCGGCTTTCAGAGCCGTCTGATAAGCATCATCCACCGTCCTAATGGTAACCATGCTTAATTCATCCTGAATGTTGTATCTCAGACCATTCAGATATCTAGCAACCTTCTCATCATCGCTCTCCCGATGACCTACTCTGATGTTCAGTTGATAGAATTCCTCAGCGTACTCTTTCACTATCATCAACTTCTGCATCCTCCTGAACAGAGTAATTTGGTAATCCCTTGGGATGAACTTCTCCTTCATCTTTGCAATCATTCAATCCCAACTCTTAATCTTTTGCTTGCCTTTGCAGCGTCTGTCAGCGTGTAGCTCTTCCCACCACAATGCTATATGTCCCTTCAAGCATGTGATAGCATGTCTGACCTTATTATCCTCTTCGATATCCTCGTAATCTAAGTAGGTATCAAGAGCTCTAATTCAGTCTAGTAGCTCTTCTGCATCCAAGTTTCCCTCGTAAACTGGAATGTCCATTTTCGCCTTCGCACCCATTCTGGTGATAGATTTTATCAATCGTTCAGTTGATGCATCTTCAGCTGCAACTTCCTCCTCGTGTTCAGCCTCTACTTCCCCTTCGGAGTCACTTATATCTCCAGCACTGGCTGTGCGTCTCTGCGCTGCCTCCATATCTTCTAATCTTTCTCGGAGATCACGCATCTGCCTCTCCATTTCTGGATTTCCCGCTGGCCTACCTCTTCTCCGCACCTCCCTATATTTAGGGTTGGGCGACTGTCTTTCTCTCCTGGGTGGCATGGTGTATTCTCCTTCTCTTCTATAGAAAGAAAAGAATTAATCCCGCTCTGATACCACTCTTGACACAACTGCACCACACTCCTCGGAGTACAACTGCTCTCCTCAGGACCTTCTTCCGTTCACGGCCCGAAGAACTCAACAATTCTTCTGATTCCCTATCGGGAATCCTCCTCCCCACAGGTTCTCTTCTCTCGCGTGATTTCCCTTCTTAACTTATCGGAGGATCAGAACTCGTGACTTCACGAGTTCAAAAATCAAGCGCTACAACCTTGGATCCTCGAGACCCGAGACCCGATATGTCAGTCGACATTGACTTATCCTTCCCCTATCAGAACTTCGGCCCTATCATAGCCTCGCGCTATCGCGACTTCTCTACTCATGACTCCCTGAACTCATTCCTTCAACTCCCGAATTCCGATATACCAAAACTCCGATGCGAACTTATCGTGCTTTCGCGACCTCGTGCCCTCGCAACTTGAGATTTCCAATGGTTGGTATTTCACCCTGCGAACCCCGAGTTCGCGAGACCTCAATTTCTGCCACCTGTCTTCCACTCACTCTTGTGGTCCCACACGATTCACGTAACTTCCCGAGATGTCATGTGTCGCAATATCGCAACTCTCGTCACCAGGTTTTGGACACTTTCCTCACGAGATCCCGATAGGCGATCTTGCGAATAATACAATGACCCTGGCCAACTTCCTTCAATGTTCTGCCCCTTCCTGAGCTTGGAACCTTTAAATGCTCCCGCCGCAACCTTCTTGCACCTATGCAAGATCCAATGGCCCATGGAACTTCATGAAATATCCCGAAGGATTTCGATCGTCTGTTCTTCCTTGTGAAATCCTACAGAAAGGAAGAAGTGTCTCTCCATGAGACTTGTTGTCTGCCTACCAACCTGTGACACTTCCCTTGAGCTTTCAACGGCAGCTTTCCCTACGTTTTATCCTTCAATGAGTTTGAAGGCCTACTCCTCCTGAGCTTCCTTATGATTCTCAATTGCTTTAGAAGGAACTTTGCATGCACTCCTTGCAGAAAATCTTCAACTTTGTCTAAGTGTTGAAGCCTTTCGACCCTGTGCACTCCTGCAACAAAAATCTTTCAATACTTTTCTCAGAATCGCAACTCTGAGGCTTCACTTGGCCTGTGCACTTCTTGCACGGTACTATGCCTATCTGCACTCTCGAGGAAATGAGAACAAAAGCTATCTCTAAGTGAACCCTTCTGTCAACGCACTCCTTGCAGACAATTCGACTGCACTCCTTGCAGGAATCTTCTGGCTCACTTAGAGAAACAATTGAAACTCATTCACTCACCCTCTCAGACTGCAATTCAACCATGAAATCACATACACAGCATATATAAAAGCAAATGTCTGACAGGAAGCAAATATTCATGAGCATAACATCAATATACATAGAATAGACACATAACCATGGATTTGAATCAAAGATTTCTTCTATTAATTCAATATCTGTACATGGATGTTCTTTTCACAGTTCTTTGCTTGCTCTTCTGCTCTCCTGAATTGATAATATTACAATGATACAATGAGGGTGTCTATATCCGTTTTCCCTCTTGGATTCTAAAGCTATCAAATCTAGAATTAAATTCCTATCTACTAACATTAACTATCTTTAAATGCCTCATCTACCTAAGGACGAGAGATATCCACTCAAGGTCCATTACAATATACAAGTGTGCCGTCTCTTAAATGGATCATTTAAGGTTACAGAAGAATTTCCAAAGTGTTTTCAAAATGTGTGCTGGCTTGTCCAGCTGTCTTCCGCTCCCCGCTGGCTCGCTTGTTGTGCTGGCGATGCTCCTGCATCAGGTATGCTTCTCGAAAATCAATTTTGAAACTGTTAACAAGTTCAAGGAGTTTAAATCCCTCATTGAAAAGTAGAGTGGTCAATATATTAAAGTATTGAGATGTGATCAAGGAGGAGAATATGAATAAAAAGGATTTACAACATATTGTAAACACTTTGGAATCAAGAGACAATTCACTACTAGGTACACACCATAGAACAATGGTGTAGTACAAAGGAAGAATAGAAAAATCATCGACATGGCTAGAAGTTTGTTGAAAGAAAAGAATTTATCCAACAAGTTTTGGGGTAAAGCAATCACTTGTTTTATATATATTTTAAACAGGTATCCCAAAAAAAGTGCCAAAAATAGAGTGTCACAAGTGGCCTAGAGTGATATGAAATGCAGTGATGTGTGGCTTATGCTCACGTACCTAAGTAGCTAAGAATAGAATTGGATGACATAAGTGAGAAGTGTATTTTCATAGGTTATAGTTGTTGATGTTTGTAGCATTATATATGTACTCGCGCATAGTTCTAAGTGTCTAGATGTGTGGAAGTCGTCCAAAACCTTCTACCTTGATACTTTACTTTAATTAAATGAATTTTTAAACTGATTTTTTTTATTAATTAGTTAATTTTATATAACGAAATTATTATTGGATAAATCGGTAGGTGTAGAAACTGACTGATCTACCTAGATCCACCTAGATCTAGAACAAAACACACCAGAACATGATGCTTTCCTTAAGTTTTAGATATTGAATTTACTAACTAAAGAGGGATAGGTGACATATCGTTTAAATGTCGCTTCCTCTCGCCATCGCCATCCTAGCTCCGTTCCAACACTCATACAATGATGAACCTGCAAAAGAACACAACCAACCAAAGTGATAGTAATAGCATAAACTCAATATAAACCTATGTATGTGATCAAGGAAACATACAATAAAACACAACAAGCTTTATAGGAAAGAATCATATTACGGTATCATATCAAATGTGAAAGAGAGATTACAACCATGGCCTTCATGTTGTAAGGTCCCTTCCAACTGTCCTTTGTTATCCACTCACTTCAACTCCAAGAATTCTGAGAGCATAGATTTGATAATATTCACAATCTATCTTGAAAAAATGGCTCATCTAGCCAAGCCAACAATCTCCAAAGCTCAATCCAATCCAAGCTCCAAAATCAAAAGCTACAAAAGCTAATCTCATCCAAGCCAACTTTCTCCATGAGAGTTCCTCACCTTTTATAAGCTTAAGAGAATAAGGTGAGGAGGTTAGGATGATCCCACTAAATCATGAAAGCGAGTAAGATCGAAACCATTCGGATGCCACCTCACCATGGAAGTTTGTCCTTCTAGAAGCATCGAGAAGATGCTCGTTTTTCCCATGTATGAGCATTTTCGCACCCTGCTTATACAACAACCTGAAAACCTCTCGTAACCCAGCTATGGTGTAGCCTACAAGAATCAGGAATTCTCCCACCTTGCCTATATAGAAACCCGTGAACATCCTCTTTAATAGGGTTTTTACAAAGGAGAATGCAACTTATTTTCTCAGGAAAAGTTCTTCTCTCTTCTTTCTTCAGGAACTCAGGCCACTGACCCCTCTGAAGGAAACAAATAGGTTTACATCATTAACATTCATAGGGATGATGAAAATAATGTGTAACAAAGATCCCTCCAAAGTATGAAGTTAAAACAGAGTGATAACTGAAATACTTTTTTGATTGTGTGTAGGGAACAAGGAACAATCGGTCAAAAACCTGCCAACAAACAAGGAAATATAGTACAATAATATATCATCACTGAGGTAGGAATTCCCATACTCAGAATACAAATGACTCAGAGCATAAATGTCGACATGGGAAGATCCATGTCAAGTAAGACAGGTCATGGCCACCGAACATACACTGTGGATCCATGCCAATATGACTCAAATCTGAACATAGCCACCAGAAATACACTGTGGGTCTATGTGTTAAAGACTCAAATTTGAACATAGCCACGAGACATACAATGTGGATCTATGCAACAATACAAACTAAAAATACTTCAATGCAACTCTATAGTACGAATCTAGCCATGTGAATACATGTGTTGAAGTCGAACATGATAGAAACCACTTGATTACTGGTCATTAGTGTATACCGTTAACAAGTGCAAGGAAAATTACCATTAATGTCAATGACTCCCAAGGTACTCTGGTACAATCCAACGAATGTGAATCAATGAGATGAGGTCGAACACTCGATGGAATCTCTCGATCAGGGGTCGATAATGAAAACCCATAGTCGAAAGTGAGGAAACCTGCCATTGATGCATGCAAGTTCCAAGGTACCAATTAATTTCTAAGTCTAATCCCTGGATAATGAGTTGAAGTCGACAGAAAAATACTCGTCACAAGAGGGCCTTAATATATCCCACATCAATGACATGAAATGGGTAACAAGATTTGAAGTATATCAAAGTAACAAGTGATTCAAGACTAACTCAAGGATGGTCGACACAATAGAAGGCTTAAGGACTGTAGAAATGGCCGACGCAATAGAAGGATTTCTGGGTTGAACTTATTTTTGAACATATTGATGACACAACAATTGTCTTGGAAACACTGACTCAACAACAGGGATCACAAACCAATTTGTAATCTTATAAAGGAGTATGATCAAAAGACAAGCGGATTTTCTAGCCTATATTCAAAGCAAGTGAAAGGGTGTCATGCTCAAAAGTGACTCTTCCATGAAATACATGTTTAGACACATTTCTTTCCCAATTCCCACCCCCCCCCACCATTTTTGGCGAGTACCTCTTTATTTTTACACAAGCTTGAGAAGGATAACATATGCTTGTAAATGTAATCTCATCCTTCATATGAGTCCCTCAGAGTATGTTTAACGAACTCTAAGAAGGAGTGGTTCGGTCCCATATGGGCCTTTCGATGTTTGTTTTAACGATTCCAAAGATAGAAAACACGAGGGTTTTTCATATTTTGAGAGTCTGAAAAAAACTTAAAGAGAACTCTCTCCGTTCCTTTTTCGTAAAGTAGTCTGATGAGACTGAAAAAGAGATAAACTATCGCTCAACAGATGTTTTCTTCAAAAAATTTAACGAGCATGAAAAGAACAAGGTCGCTCGGCAATATTTTCATGTTTACAAAGTCTAAAAAGAGCTTAAAGGGAACTCCCAGGGGTTCCTTTTTCATATAAACTTTACGAGTCCGAAAAAGTGATAAAAGTATACTCGGTTACATTTTCATTGATTTATGAGAATGAGAAATAATAAAGACTAAGCTCGGTAACTTATTCTCATGTATTTATGAGCATGAGAAATAACAAAGACTAAGCTCAAGATTGTTTTCATTTTTACACAAGCTTAAATAAATAAAAAAACTATTCTTGGGATAGATTTTATTTTCACACAAGCTTAAAAACTAAACAAAACTATGCTTGGACCTGGTTTCATATTTACACAAGCTTGAACCAGTGGAAAACTATGCTTGAGGTAGGTGGCTTCATTTTTACACAAGCTTGAACCAAAGTAAAAATTATTCTTGAACTTCCCAATGCATTTTCCACGAATTTGCATGGTTGGTACTTAGCCCCCAGTTTAAGAACCTAGCAGCTCTACTTCATCATGAAGTCCAGAGGCTGAAAGTATTGCCTCCCAAGCTTCGTTTCATCCAATGACAAAGGTAGAGGAAATGAAGCTTCAAATACTAGATGAAGGACTTGACTCAAACAGAGAGGGGGAAAACTATTTCATTTTTTAACGAGCTTGACACAGAAACAAGAACTATGCTCGTAACCTCTGTTTCATTTTTTAATGAGGTTGCCACAAAGATGAAAAAACTATCCTCGTAAGTGGTTTCATTTTTTAACGAGCTTGAAATTAGAAAAATATGCTCAAGTCTAGTTTCATTTTTTAACGAGCTTGAAATCAAAAAATCATGCTCATAGACCTTTGTTTCATTTTTTAATGAGGTTGCCACAGAGATGAAAAAACTATCCTTGAACTCTCTCTTCTTGATCATGGATTCCAAGAGGACAATGCTCTGGAATGACACCATGTCAAGGGACAAAAATTGATCATGGCTTCCAAGAGGTCTTCACTGGAAGGAAGAAACACACTCTAGAAGGACACCATGTCGAGGGTCACGACAGGAGTAAAGAGATTAGGCTCTAACAACCCTATCGAAGAGATCACCATGTCAACTACTAGATCTAAGTCATCATAAGTTTAAGTCATGGGAGACAACACCACATAATTGACATGTGGTAGGGGTGATATTGTCTTCATATAAGAACCATGTAGTGAGGTAATCCAACCATGACCGATGAACAAAAGTTGATCAATAGTCACCATTCTTCCATCGTGTGGGAAATATATCATGTGAAAAAGAGTGGACACAATAGCTTTTATGGCATAGACATAATCTTGCCCAAGGAGTAAATAAGAATCCAAGGGGTATTGGATGATCATGACATCAATAAAGACAATTTTCCCTCCCAAAGTTACAGGAAACTGAGGAAGGGTCCCTAAAGGTTGAATGGTTCTTCTGTTAAAAGCTAACAAATTTTGCGTAACCGGGGCAAGATGAGGACAACCCAAAGCTTGCTAATCAAAAGAGGACAAAATGCTAACAAACACACCTTCATCTATCAACATCTGAGGAACGTCCCGACCACAAACTTGCACTGTAATCTGGAAAGGAATGTGAGAGGGAAGATGAGGTTTAGTTAGCACACCCTAATTAAAAAGGATGGCCTCATTACTTGGAGGGGGTTTCATGGGAGAAGGAGGAATACCCCCCGACATGGAAGAGTCTGTATCAAAGAGAAAAATGTGGGTAGTATCTGGTTTACTCTCTAGAGGGAGAGTAGGATTGACCAATGGAGACATCAGATTGACCACCTGGGTTGCATTCTCCAAGGGGAGAATGGGATTGATGCTTGGAAAAGGATCGATCGCTTGGGTTTCACTCTCTAACAAGAGAGTGGGATCAACCAAGGATGGGATCGGATCGACCACTTGGTCTACTGGTTCAACAAAGGACATGACCAGATTGACCACTTGATCAACTAGACTGACCGACGGGGGAACCAGATTGATCATTCCATCAACTATAGGTGGTTTGAGAGAAAGCTTGCGATAATCAGCTGGAAGTTGAGGCTTTGAAACATTCATGTCTTCCAGGAATTTCGAGGCTTCTTCCATATGAGGGAAAATATGAGTTAGATGATGCCCTTTGCATAACATACACGAGAACTTGGCTCTGCTTTTCTTCTTCCCAACTATATAGTGACTAGTCAACAGGAAGTCATCGTCATGTTGTTTAGAGGCTAACGACATGGGTTGGAGAGGATGTTAGAAAAACAGGACCGCGGAGCAATAAAATAAAACAAATGTAGAAACAAAACATAGAAGATACACAATACAAGAGAGACACAAATTTATGTGGTTCACCTAGTGTGGGCTATGTCCACCAAAGAAATTGCCAGGTCCTTTCTTTATTATTATCTAGCAAAGTGAAGGGATACAACCTACAACAAAACCCGTTGTAACTTCCTCTTCTTTCTCTCACAGTCTCCTCTCTCAGAATACAATACTCGCCAACATACTTAGCCGCAATACATTTCCCTCATAAAAGAGGGTTTCCTTCTAGGGAAAAAAACCCTAACATAATCTCTATCATTAGATCTGCGACCTTATAATGAACGGTCTAGATTTACAATGAAATTACAATATACTTTTACAAGGCAATTTTTTCTTCGGGGGCTTCACCCCCAAATCCCCCAGCCGGGGGGATAGGCCCCTCGGACCCCGCAGAGGGGGTACCCCCCCTCTGTACTCCCCCACATGGAAGAGTGTACATACTTCTGGGGTGTAAATACTTCATAGGGTATAAACACGGTTGAAAGTAAAAGACCTCTAAATCAAGAAGATAATCAGGCTCCACAACCAACAATATCCCACTTGGAGACTGATCTCAACAACTCCACCGCTGTTGTATATGCTGGACTCTGAACCTTCTTGGACCTGGCAAATTTCTCATCTTCATCTTCATTCTTGAAGACCAACTGAAACTGAGCAAGAACTCAATTTCTTCCTGGTTACTCCCTTTGTTAACATGTCTACATGAATATAGCTAGTGTGTATCTTTTCCAGCTTCAATTATCCATCTTCCAAGGCGGATTGTATGAAGTTGTACCTCAACTGTATATGCTTAGTCTTCGAATGGAAGGCTGATTTCTTTGCAAGGTGAATGGCACTCTGACAGTCACAGTACAACCTACTGTTCTCCTGCTTCTTTCCCAATTCCTCCATAAACCTTTGTAACCAAATCATCTCTTTACTAGCCTCTGTAGCAACAACATACTCTACCTCTGTTGTTGAAAGTGCAACAACCTTTTTCAGTTTCGAAATCCAACTTACTGTTATTCCACCTATAGTAAAAACATACCTTGTGGTGCTCCTCCTGCTATCTTTATCACCTACCATATCTGAATCAACATATCCCTGTAGAAAAATGTTTGAACCTCCAAAACATAATGCATGTGTAGTAGTACCTCTCAAATACCTGAGAATCCACTTTACTGCCTCCTAATGTTCTTTACCTGAATTGTTCATATACCTACTCACAACTCCCACTACATGTGTAATATCTGGTCTTGTGCAAACCATTGCATACATCAAGCTGCCAACTGCTGATGAATATGGGACCTTGGACATGTATTCTATCTCCTCCTGTGTCTTGGGACACATTTCCTTTGTTAATTTGAAATGGCCGGCCAAAGGTGTACTAACTGGTTTTGCATTCTGCATTCTAGACCTCTCCAACACCTTCTCTATGTACTTACCCTGAGACAATGTCAATTTGCAATTTTTCCTATCTCTTGTTATTCTCATACCAAGGATTTTCTTTGTAGCACCCAAATCCTTCATCACAAATGAATTGGCTAATTTCTTCTTGAGCACATTTATATCCTGCATATTAGACCATGCATTAAGCATGTCATCTACATACAATAGCAAGATAATATAGCTTCCATTTTCTAGCCTTTTAAAATAAACACAGTGAGCAGAATGACATCTATTATAACCCTATTCTGTCATAAACTTGTCAAAGTTCATATACCACTGCCTTGGAGCTTGCTTTAGGCCATATAATCTCTTCTTCAACCTGCATACCAAATTCTCCTTCTCTTTGACATCATACCCCTGTGGCTGTTGCATATAAATCTCTTCCTCCAAATCCCCATGGAGAAAAATTGTTTTTACATGTAACTGTTCAAGATGCAAAGCTTCTACTGCCACAAGACTTAAAATAGTCCTAATTGAAGTCATTTTAACAATAGGAGAAAATATTTCATCAAAATCTATACCTTTCTTTTGTGCAAACCCCTTTACAACAAGTATAGCCTTGCACCTCTTTTCTCCTCCATCTTCTTCCTTCAACTTGTAAACCCATTTATTCTGCAATGCTCTTTTTCCTGTGGGCAACTGGACCAAGTCCCAAGTCTGGTTATTTTCCAAGGAATCCATTTCCTCTTTCATGCCTTGCTCCCACTTCTTTTTGGTGTCTACCTGCATTGCCTCTTCATAACATTTTGGTTCACCAGAATCAGTCAACAATAAATAATATAATGAAGGAGAGTATCGTTCAGGGGGTATACTTAACTTGGTAGATATTCTAACAACACTTGTAGGTGTTTGAGTTACCTGCTGCTCCTGCTGTTGTACATTTTTATTTTTAGGTTCCTTTGGAATTTCTTTTTCAGTGATCTCATCAAGCACTGTGTATTCTTGTTTTTCTGTTTCCTGTTTCTTTCCCTGCAACTGATCTTTGTAG
>ML789996.1:85306-107870 GCA_009831015.1 Picea engelmannii | reverse complement strand
TAATCTAGAAAATGTTTCCTATGGGGTGTGGCATGAAATGAAGCCCCTAAATCTACTACCCAAGACTCAGAAATATTATCTACAGAAAGAATCAAAGCATCTTGTAACACATCACCTATTACATTTGCTTCTTGATTTCTCTCTTGTTGTCCATCTCTTTGTTTCTTTGGAGATCTGCAGTCTTTCTTTAGATGTCCTTTCTTCCCACAATTCCAACACTCTATATTTCCAAGTCTAGATTTGGATCTTCCCTTCCTAGAATTCCCACGGTTCCCTAAGCCCTTTCCTCTATCCTTTTGTCTTCCCCTGTTGTCCATGTTCAACGCATTACCTGATGTCTCACCTGTGCTTTTCCATCGCATTTCCTCACTAAGGATAACACCAACAACATCATCAAATTTTAAATTATTTGAACTAGAGACAGAGTTACTTACAACCATGACCAAGCCATTCCATCTTTCTGGCAATGAGCACAATATTAGAAGAGCCCTAACCTCATCATCAAAGTCCACTTTTATAGAACTTAGTTGATTAGTAACCATATTAAATTCATTTAAATGATCTGCAATAGACCCACCTTCTAACATCTTCATATTAAATAATCTCTTCATTAGAAATACCTTATTGGACCCCGAGGGTTTTTCATACAATTTGGCCAATGCATCCATCAAACCCTTCGTTGTCTTTTCTTTCGAGATATTTAAAGCCACCGACACTACCAGGCTCATCCGTATCATTCCTAGAGCATTTCTGTCAAGAATCTCCCATTCTTCGTCCTTCATGGCCGCTGACTTCTTTGCTACTTCACTCAATGGTAGGAATAGACCCTTCTGATATAAATAATATTCCATCTGCATCTTCCATAATTGGTAGTTTTGGCCATTAAATTTCTTGACCCTAAACTTTCCATCTTCTGACATTGCTCCCACTCGAACCAGGAACCCTCTTTTCCTGTGAGTTACCTTACACTCTGATACCAGTTGTTAGAAAAGCAGGACCACGGAGCAATAAAATAAAACAAATGCAAAAACAAAACATAGAAGATACAAAATACAAGAGATACACAGATTTACGTGGTTCACCCAGTGTGGGCTACATCCACCAGAGAAATTGCCAGGTCCTTTCTTTATTATTATCCAACAAAATGAAGTGATACAACCTACAACAAAACCCGTTGTAACTTCCTCTTCTTTCTCTCACAGTCTCCTCTCTCAGAATACAGTACTCTCCAACATACTTAGCCACAATACATTTCCCTCATAAAGGAGGGTTTCCTTCTAGGGCTAAAAACCCTAACATAATCTCTATCGTTAGATCTGCAACCTTATAATGAATGGTCCAGATTTACAATGAAATTACAATGTACTTTTACAAGGAAATTTTTTCTTCGGGGGCTTTGCCCCCGAACCCCCACTAGGGGCTCGCTTGCCCCTAGACCCCCCAGCTGGGGGGATAGCACCCCCAAACCTCGTAGAGGGGGTACCCCCCCTCTGCACTCCCCCACATGGAAGAGTGTACATACGTCATGGGGTATAAACACGGCTGAAAGTAAAAGACCTCTAAATCAGAAAGATAATCAGGCTCCACAACCAACAGAGGATGTGTAGACCATGCTTCTATAACGTTGGATAGACTAGGGCAATCCTTAAGAATATGGCTACCCTTACAAATCCTGCAAGGGTACTAGGGCTTACAGGTTGTTTGGGTGATCTTGATATCATCAACACTCCCAACACGATTAACAATAACTGGTTGTTTTCCAACATGTTTAGCAGTGGTTGGAGGTTTTGATCCTTGCTTATTTTTCTTGTTCTTATTCTTCCTTTTATTCTTCTTCTTATTCACCGAGTTACTAGCTTCAAAACTTTCACTCGACGAAGAAGATGAAACGGAAGGTGACCTTGCAAGCGAAGAAGGCGAAGAAGACCTTATTGTTGAAGAAGGTGAAGGATCAACATAAGTTTGATGCTCTTGGGGGGAAGTGCTTACGACCAAAGCACTTACTGCATTCGGGATTACCTGAGTGGAAAACAACCATACCGGTAATCCAATTGTGAGACCTGGAAGGCTCAAAATAGCAATGTGAGGAGGACTAGTGTTTCTGTAAGAAGTAAAAACAAAAGGTTCCCTTGGAGCAAAGGTTCCTTCATTGGTCATTTTGGGAACTGACACCATTAAAAAAAAAAGTCCAATCTAGAGTCCACTAGGGAGAACAAACAACAGACGCTAAAAATCTAGTAAGCAAGCAAGAAAACAAAACCTTCTAACAATGAGCACATTAGTTGGTGATGAAATCTAACGTCGCGAGAACAATGTAAGAAGGGGATGAGATAGAGTGGGTGGAATATTTATGTTGAGGACCTGCTTAATAGACTTACACCCTGGTTCAAGCTCCCACACATAATCATGGTTATACCCTCCAAGGATCCCGAGTGAGTTTGGCCAACGTCGATTACAGGTACTGTGAAGACTTGCCCCTCCATAGTCACCTTGTGTAAAGACCCTAAAGATATAGGCCACTAAGGTTACCAATCACTACAACGATGCCTGGGGAATCAATCAACAGTTCGATCCACTTGCAAGGGGAGGGTATCTAGCCCAAAATCAACTTGAAAGACTTCCACTTATCATTGTGGGTATACCTCTCAAGCGACCCCCATAATACACGTAATCTCTACACCAAGACCAACAAAGTAGGGTGAGTAACTCTACCAGTCTCAATGTGACCTCATGATTGACCCTTGTGTTAGAAGGGCTTCCCAGGACAAAATGTAGTAAGTGGATTTAAATCTCCCTATCACAAGATACTATGTTTGTTTGCAGCTTTGGAAAGTTATCTTTCACACCTATTCTAAATCCCTATGACTAATCTAATGTAGGTTTGCTACCAGAAAATATAAAAATGTCTAATCAATTTTTATAAGCACTTTATTTTATGGTTGTTGTTACTCAAGAGGAAAATTGTGTGGACAATATGGTGTTTTGAATGACTCGAAAGTTATGCAAAGAGATGAGGATGCAATCTTTTCATTTTGATGAAAGTTATGCTACGAGAAGGAGAAGACATTTATCATTCCTGGATTCACAATGTCCCAAAATATTAAAACTCATCAATATCAATATTCTCAAGAAATGAGCAAAAAAGATTGTACACCAATGCACGATTCATGCCCCCCCCCCAGCCCTGAGGGGGAAAAAATTTCAGAATTTAAGACCAAAAATACAAAGAATCATGCGATTTCGCTACTTTAAATGCAAGGAAGCCCCCAATCTAATATAAAGCAAGAAATTAAATATTTTTGTTTCAAAAACTTCACTAAAAGCAATAATGAACTTTCTTAAAACAAAGAAACCCAAACTAAAAGTTTTCTTTTAAAGAGAACAATTCAGAAGAAATTTGATCTTTCCCTAAACAATTCTAAAGAAAACAAAGGCTTTGGAATTGAAAGACACTCAAAGAAAGAGACTAATCCTTCAAAACCAAGCAAAGCAAAGATGGCTAAAAGAAACTCAAAGAATGTCAAGCAGACTGTAAACAAATCAATATAGGCTCCAAAAGTTCAATGCAACTGATCAAAGAAAAACTGGGCATCAAAATATAGGAAAGCCTAATTCCAAACAATATTTAAAATGGGTTTGCAGCCTAGATATAGGGTGTAGTGCGAAAATCAATGGAGTTAGTAGGCTGGACACAGGTAGGGTGCAAACATGTAGCATTGGATTACACAATAGGGTACGAAACTGAGGGATTTTCACAAGCTGTAGACCAGTACAATGCGAGACTGCTTGAAATCAAAGGGAATTTGGAAAAGGACAAAAGTTTTGAGTGAACTTCTAGGTCCAAAGAGTCTATATGGATCTCCCACAGACTCAGTGACTGGAAAACAAGTAATCAAAGCAAAGGAAACTAGGCTAACTAGGAAACAATCTGTTCCCCAGTGGAGTTGCCAATTTTGTTATTGGATAAATCGGTAGGTGTGGACACTAACTGATCTCCCTAGATCCACCTAGATCTAGAACAAAACACACCAGAACATGACTCTTTCCTTAAGTTTTAGATATTGAATTTACTAACTAAAGAGGGATAGGTGACATACTGTTTAAACATTGCTTCCTCTCGCCATCGCCATCCTAGCTCTGTTCCAACGCTCATACAATGATGAACCTTCAAAAGAACGCAACCAACCAAAGTGATAGTAATAGCATAAACTCAATATAAACATATGTATGTGATCAAGGAATCATACAATAAAACACAACAAGCTTTATATGAAAGAATCATATTACTATATCATATCAAATGTGAAAGAGAGATTACAACCATGGCCTTGATGTTGTAAGGTCCCTTCCAACTTTCCTTCGTTCTCCACAGACTTCCACTCCAAGAATTCTAAGAGCATAGATTTGATAATATTCACAATCTATATTGACAAAATGGCTCATCTAGCCAAGCCAACAATCTCCAAAGCTCAATCTAATCCAAGCTCCAAAATCAAAAGCTACAAAATCTAATCTCATCCAAGCCGACTTTCTCCATGAGAGATCCTCTCCTTTTATAATCTGAAGAGGATAAGGTGAGGAGGTTAGGATGATCCCACTAAATTATGAAAGCGAGTAAGATCCAAACCATTCGGATGCCACCTCACCATGGAAGTTTCTCCTTCTAGAAGCATCGATAAGAAGCTCATTTTTCCCATGTATGATCATTTTCGCACCCTACTTATAGAGCAACCTGCGAACCTCTTGCAATCTAGCTATGGTGCAGCCTGTGAGAATCAGACATTCTCTCACCCTGCCTATATAGAAACCTGTGAACATCCTCTTTAATAGGGTTTTTACAAAGGAGAATGAAACTTCTTTTCTCAGGAAAAGTTCTTCTCTCTTCTTTCTTCAGAAAATCAGTCCACTGACCCCTCTGAAGGAAACATATAGGTTTACATCATTAATAGTCATAGGGATGACGAAAATAATGTGTAACAAAAATGCTAAAGTTATTAGCATTAGTGAATTAATTATTATCCATTGCTATCAAGTGAGGTGACATGTAATCTTAACCGTTAATCATGTTGGGTAGTAGGGCTAGTTCATAACTCAATATTATAAAATTAATATTAGAGTAAAGGAGGAGACACTTCTATGATCACTTCAGAGAGAGAGAGAGAGAGAGAGAGAGAGAGAATAATGAATTTTTCTCAAGGGTTGGATCACGAAGGATTGTGTTTCAAGGAGATATTAGATAGGTAGGGAAGGAATTTCATCTAGAGATCACTACAATCCAGGGATAAGAGAGAACATATGCAACCATAAGAAAATCTAGAAGATTTCAGAGCCACAACAACAGTACAGAACTGTATGAACTTCACAATGAGGACAAGCACATGTGTATCCATATTTCAGTAAGGATAAGTGTGTATGTATTCAATTTTCTTTTAGGAAAGGTGTGTACATGTCAGATACTTGATTGTACAAGATCCTACAACCAAGAAGGAGTTTCTAGAGTTTGCAGGTGTTTTCTAAATTTTTTTGTATTTCTATATGGGCCATTTTCCTGGGTTTGGGAGCCCTTGTAAGCTTTGAATTTATTTTAATGATAATCTTAGTTGATGGGAAGAAAATCTTTGTGTATTTTGTATGAGATTTTGGTTTCTAGTATTGATTCAACTATTTATTTTAGTTGATTATTCAAGAAAGTGTATTTTGTTTTGTGAGTTACTAATTTGATTTACAACAAGGAAATCACTACATAACAAGATACCTAGGTACTAGGATCTGAGATTTCAACATGGTATCAGATATCTCACTCTGAGAGGAAGACAAATTTTAGATCTACAAAGGAGATCTCAGTAGTTCTATAACCAGCAGTTAGAAATCAAAGGAAGGATTTCTAGGAAACAACCATACATAGGAAAAACTTGTTTTTTGTAGTAGTATGGAGTTATATGCGGGTTGAAATAGGAACATGCATGTACATACATGCATTTTCTTAGTTAAATTCATGTACATATGTGGGTTTCAGTAGTGACAAGAACGTACAATATCATACATGTATCTATAGGGGCAGTTTCAACAGAAGGTTATTTCTAGGGTAGATTATCATGTCTAAGGGATGGCACCAATAATTCTAAGACTTGAAGACAAACTGGATGGAGAATCAAACTTCCTATCTTGGAAAGAAAGAGTTACCTTCATTTTCGAAGGAATTTGACTTTTGGGAGATTGTGGACAAAGTAGTTCCTTCATCGATATATCCACAAGATTTAACAGTTCACCACAAGAAGGAGATCAAAACCCAATGGGTAATATTGAATGCAATGAAGGATCATATAATTCCTCATTTATCTGAGAAGAAGATGGCCAAGGAGAAGTTTGATACCCTCGTAGGATTATTCTAGAGAGATAACATGAATAGCAAGATTGTCTTAAGAAATAAACTTAGATCTATGTAGATGTCTATATATGACAATTTTACAAGCTATTTCATGACGATCAATCAGGTATGTGATCAAGTTGCAGCTATTGGGGAGAAATTGGATGACATATAGCTCGTAAATGTGGCATTGAATGGTTTTCCAAAGTCTTGGGAATCCGTTTTCAAGGGAGTCTTGGGAACCATTTTTTCATAGATTGGCAAAGGATTTGGGATGATTGCATCTAGGAAGACACCCGGGTGGAGTCTAAAAAATACAAGTAGAAATATGAAGAGGGTTCCAACAATAAGGATGAAGGTGAGGATTCAATATCACTACTAGGTAAAAAATACTTGAGTAAAATCAAGTGCTTCAAATTCCATAAGTATGGGCACTATGCATCACATTTTCTGGAGAATAAGGGGCAAGGGAATATGTAGATAGAAACATCATTAGAGACATAACCAAATGAGTTTGCAACAAAGTTTGAGAAGGACTTCTCATTGGTCTCTTGTCTCTCTACCAACACCAACATAAGGATTGCTTGGTGCTTAGAAAATAATTCTTCTCATCATATGAAAGAAGCACTGGAGATTTTCAATAGTCTGACAGAGAAGGAATCAGGGACCCATGTGGAGCTCAGTGATGATTCCAAGCATGCAGTGAATTGGGAGGGAACTATCTTTTTCCAGCTTGATTCAGGTTATTCATTTATAGTCCCAAGATGTGCTTTATGTCCCTGATCCAAAGAAGAATTATCTCTCAGTATTTTCTCTGGAGGAAAATGGTTTTGTCATCACTTTTTAGAGAGGGAAGTACTCATACATTCAGAGGGAGCTATCCCTCACACAAAAATCAACATTGGGGTCAAAGAGGGTAGGATATACAGGTTGTATGGAAATCATGTGTGTGGGTTGAAACGGATCTTGGATCTTATCAATTCATAAGAGAGTGGATCGATGTCGGTGGTAGAGGAAAAGGATAAGAAGGCTATGAAGGGGAACGATGTTCATCGACTTCCAGTTTAGAGAGTCAAACTTCACATGTGGAAGAGGATTTAGCCTCTTCTAGTTCTGTAAGGATACCTAGTTGGTATGAAATGACATTGAGCACTAGAACAAAATGAGTAATTTGTTACTACAAAAAAAATTAAAAATAAAATATGTATGACTATTTTTTAATCAGGGACTATCAACATCAAATTTGCAGTCTCTTTTCACTCTACTAACTTTTAGTCGTTAAATTGTTGACTTGATTCATCATCTTGTAATATATTTACTTGTTTATGTGGTCATTAATTTCCACCATTTTGTAGTACATTTACTCGTTTATTTGGTCATTGACTGTCACCATCTTGTAGTACATTTACTTGTTTGTTTGGTCATTGATTGTCACCATTTTGAAATACATTTACTCGTTTATTTGGTCATAAATTGTCACCATTTTGTAGTACATTTACAAGTTTAATTAGTCATTAATTGATGTCGTCTTGTAGAATATTTATTAGTTTATTTAGTCATTCTTTTTTATCATTTTTCCTCATATATTTAGTCGCGTCATAAAGCACTATGCAAATAGTAAAATCCTCTAAGTCCCTTATAACACAACTAAAATGATAATAGTATCTATGGTTATATTTATTCCTAATTTACTAGTTTTATATTCATTATTGTTAAACATAAATTAATATGATGTGAATAATTTTAAAAAATGTCATACATTGTTGATGATGATATAATATCAATGAAACAAATTATATATAAAATTATATACTTAAACAATAAACAAAGATTTTGTATATGCAATTGAATAAGTGGAAAGAAATTAAATTTATATAAACATATAAACTTGCAACATTAATTAACAATACTATAAATACGATCAAGTACACACATATATATTTGAACCACATAAATATTATATTTATAAAATTATTAAAAGTTAAGTACTATCACAATACATTTGAGTTTCAAACCAAATATCCACTAATACATTATGTTCATTGATCATCTAGTTCATGACAAAATTTGTCTCCCTTATACTCTCAATTGCAACATCAAGCTTTGGGACAAGTACATGAAAATCATGTACATCAATGACTTTTCCAAGTATTTCAACGACTACTCATGAATTAAAATTCCTTCCTTCAGAACTCCCCACGATGGTAACCATAGGTTAGGGAATTTCAATAGGTGAATTCTCCTTCTCCATTGTTGTAGGCATAGCCTTGCAGGAAAGGTTGTGGACTCTAGACCTGTAAAACAATATGGATCAAAATGAGACTCCTTGAAAGCTACCCCCTTGGAGGATCAAACTTGATAGCATGTTCTACAAAATATATAAATCAATAAATTGTTATAACATTATGGATTATATGTTATTTTTAACCAAAAAAATAACGATAAAACTAACTATATAATGAATAACCTCATTTACACAAAAAAATTCCAACAATTCCTAAAGAAAAAAAAAAACTTTACAAAAACATTTTCATTTGTGACAGGAAGAAGCTCACCAAAGGAAGCCTCTAGACATTGAGAAGTGAATCCCTTCAGAAGGCACAAGATCATTTCTTACTATTTCTAAAAAATTCTCAAGTTGCCCCAATCCATTGCACCATGAATTATTGGATGCATGACATTGCCTAGCATAAAAAAAATAAGATTTCATGTTAGTCGAATAAATTGTAGGAGCCTTATAAAGAATATGGTTAATATTCACCTCAACCAAAGGCCTCTTATTTTGGTATATCCCTAATACCGGGTTACTCTAATGGTGTTGTGATGAAACCTATGAGCCAAGGTACAAAATAATTATATGTTTATATGTATACGCATTAATAATTTATATTTTTCTATAAGGTATGCAATTATGTTTTTTAGGGTCTAAATTTTCTACTACAATTAACATCCCATTTGGGTCACCTATGAGGAAACCAAGAGTATATCCATTAGCACTGCCAAAAACTTTTCCTTCACACCATGGAGGTGTGCATGGTAGGAAATATATTTTTGTTATCTAAAAGTCATTTTTATATATGAATAGTGTTATTAAATACAAGGAAATGATGTATTGTGCAATGCTTATAGTAGCTTCACCAAGTACTATTCCTTCTAGACATCATCAGAAGAAGCAAAAAAAACTTGTGGCCACATCACTAATGGTAGTTGGTCCTCCTCCTTAAGGTTTGAAAATATGCATTGTTTCTCATTATTCTTACAATCAAAGTCATTTTCATTATTTAGATGTGTTAAATTTATCAATAAGAACAAATCTTTACTATCCAAAAACAACAAATGTATTCTAGCTATTGTTCAATTGTTCCGATCAATAGGGGAAAGATAAACATAAAGATACTTTATAGATGATTTCTAATATATTCTTTGTACAGATTGTATAACAATGACATGTTTGAGCCACTGACAAACACTCCTCTTGCTTGACTGTGTGGTTGTGTGCTTCCTATGCAAATTGGGATTTTTCTTGGGGTGTCACCTTATGATTTTTTCCCATCAGTTTCTAAGTTTGTTTCTGAGAGAGAAACATGAATATATATGAATGAAATTCAATTTTGGATTATGGGAGAAAATGAAGACAATGAATATTAGGAGAAGACATATGTGAATGTCAATTTAGTGCCACTTAAAGAAAAATCTGATACTACTACTTCCGTATTGACATATGAAATATTTTGGCAAAATAAGGTGATTAAAATGAAGCTACTAAGACACAAATTTAATCCTTTTAAACTATAAGCATGAGTCAAGAAAAATGTAATTCTAGAAGACCAATGCAATTATTCATTTGAAAAACCTCATCAATATCTTCAAAAGTTTCTTCCCTAGTCGATAATGTTTTTCCAAGATGACGGTAAGTGGTAAAATCTTGATGGTCTTTTCCCCCTCAACATTGCCATTGTGAGCATAAACTCCATCACATAATTTCAAAGTTAGTGCCAAATATTATGGTCCTCAGTATCTTGGGAGGATCACACTTTCTCTTGCATCCTTGTCTGAAAGGACCTCCAAGAAGAGACCAAATATATTTTATTGGATTTTATTGCTTAAATAATCAAAGTGAAAAATAGTTGTAAAAAATATGTTGTTTCACCAATCTCAATTTGATGATCACATTTTTTTGGTTCTATGATTGAGGACATTCCATCAATAAAATGAAACTTATCTATTATAGAACAAATTATCCATACATGTATATTTCTATTCTCTTCCTTAAAATTCATCATTTGAAATGCTCTAATCAATAAATTGAAGTAAGAGTCCCATATTATGTGACCAACAATACAAGCAAGGGTTGCTGAGAAATAATTCACAACATTCCCTTCCCTGTCACCTTTGACCTCAAACAAGAAACTAAAAAAGAGTGGCACAAATATTTGCATGAGATTCCCCCACATAATATTCCATATACACTAGCATTGTCAATAGATTGCAGCAAGGTATGGATGGAAAAGGATAGAGCACAGACTAACAAAATACCACTCCAATGTCACCCATAGATATAAACATATACAAATTTAAACATAATATTTTACCTCAGATAGATTTCCAACATCCAAGATATTTCTAAAATGTGTTATTTCTCTTGATCTCCTATGTTTCTGCATAAGTAAACAAACTCCAATCAACATGATGCAACCGCACCCTCAGGTACGTTGCTCACATAGGATCTTCTCTCGTTCGTGGCCCAAAGAAATCAAAGGTTCTTCTGATTCCCTATCGGGAATATTCCTTACCCAAAAAAACTCTCCAACTGATATCCCTTAATGATCGGGAAATCAGACTTCGTGATTTCGCAAGTCTCGTGGTCACGCAACCCGTGCTTCATGATACCCCGAAACCCAATGGGTAAAAGTCAACACCTCCAATTCCTATCAGGAATCCTTTCGTCGGGATTTCGGCACTTTTGATGTTGAAACAATCTTACCTCGTTGATCCTCGACTCTCGATGTGCCGATACACCAATGTGTCACGACACCTGTCCTTCACTACCACCAACTGTGGCCCACACTCCTATGGAAAATCGAGAAATTGCGTATCGGGATATATCGATTCCCGTTGCACTGGTTCACAGAAATCTCCAAGTCCCGAACCCTGATATGGGTAACACCTGTCCTCCACTTCAACGCTATAACTGTGGGGCCGTTGCATTTCGGAGTTTCACAACTTTTCTTGCAGTGGTTTTCTCATCATTGAGAATCCCGATATGCCGATCCCCGATGCACGTGAGAGCATACTCCTAAACGTCACCACTTCCCCTTCGCCCTATCAGATATCGAGAAATCGCGATTCCTAAGGCAATGATTTCTTCACTTCCAAAATTCACAATCAGCGGATCTCTGACTCCTTGGGATCCTCTGACACATGTCCTGCCTTGAGATCAACGACTGGGATTTCTTTCCGGAATATCGGGACTTTCAAGGTCTTCTATTCTTACCCCTTGAAAACCCGATGACTCTAATATCCTGATACTTCCTCCGTGACTCCTCCTTTGTGCACTCAGACTTAACTCCAGTGCAACCCCTGCCTAGTCTGACGGTTGACAGGGATTCACAAAATTCCTCCGTGAGATCTTGATCATTACTTCTTCTTCTTGAGGATTTCTTCGTGTGAAACCTCCTGCGCAGTTCTTCAACAGATTCGAAGGCTCTACTCTTCTGGAGCATTTTCCCGCCTTTCACTCTCTTTGGGGGTTGGAACCTTTTGATCACACTCCCTACGACAACTCTGCAAACACTTCAAGTGTCCAGCCTCCTCTGACTCTACGCTCACCTGCAGCAGCAGCCTTTTGACACTTTGCTCAGAATTACAACTCTGAGAATTTTACCTGGTCTGCGCACTCCTTGCATGGCACTATGCCTAACTGAACCTTCGAGGAAATGAGAATAAAGGCTAACTCTAATTGAACCCTTCTGTCAACGCACTCCTTGCGGACAATTCAACTGCACTCCTTGCAAGAATCCTCTGGCTCACTTAGAGGAACAATTGAAACTCATTGCTCGCCTTCTCAGACTTCAATTTAACCATAAATTCACATACACAACATATAAAAGCAAATGTATGACAAGGAACAAACATTCATGAGCATAACTTCAACACACATAGAAATAACACAAACCATGAAAGTGAACCAAATATTTCTTCTATTAATTCAATATCTGTACATGGGTGTTCTTCATAAAATTCTTTGGTTTCTCTTTTGCTTCTCCTGAATTGATAATCTAATGGTACAATGCACAATGAGGGTGTCTATATCCATTTTCCCTCTCAGATTCTAAACTATCAAATCTACAATTAAATCACTATCTACTAGCATTAAATCTATTAAATGTCAACTATCTACATAAGGACGAGAGCTATCTGCTCAAGGCCCATTACACTATATAAAGTGTGCCTTCATAAATGGCCTCATTAAAGGCTTGCACAACAATCCCAAAGCTTTTCAAAAAAATCTGGGTTGGTTTTGTCCAGCTGTCTTCCACTCCACGCTGGCTTGCTTGATGTGTTGGCTATGATGCTCCTGCATCATACTCCCTGGATTGAAAAATTTCATGGGCTCCTGTCCATGAGCTCCTGTACGTTCTTTCCATGCTTCTGTATTTCCACTTCAGTCACCCAGCTGGCATCTTCCACTGGATGATTCTTCCACTTGACCAGATACTCATAGGATTCTTTCCTCTTGGTCTTCTTACCCACTCTCTTGTCCAGTATGCATTCCATTTGTGGCTTTTCTGCAACTGGCAATTGTTTCATCCATTGGATCACTGGTTCCTCGACTCCAGTCTCTGCTTCTCCAAACCTGTATGGGTATAAATATACAACATTAAATATCAGAGATATCCCGATTTCATCCAGCAACCCAATTTCATAAGCATTCTCTCTGAATTTCTTCAAGACCTTGCATGGCCCCATTTTCTTCGTTTTCAAATTATTGTGTGTTCCCCTCGGGAACCTTTCCTTTCTCAAATGTGCCAGAAATAGATCACCAAATTTGAACTGAAGCTGTCTCTGATGCTGATCAGCTCTGTTCTTATATTCCTGATTTGATTTCAGCAGTCACTCCTTCACTCTGCTGTGAAGTTCCCTCATCGCTTCAGTGAATTCTTCTGCGCTAGCACTACTAGTTGCAGTCTGTTCTGAATCCCTCAGTTCAGACACTTCCCTCGGCTGTGTGCCATATACAACCTGAAATGGAATTTTCCTCGTGCTCCGATTCACATAATCGTTGTATGCGAATTCTTCCTGTGGCAATATGCTATCTCAACTGCTATGGTTCTCCGCCACTAAGCTCCTCAGCAAGTTTCCCAGACTTCTGTTAACCACTTCCGTTTGTCCATCTGTCTGTGGATGATAAGAAGAAATAAATGCCAGGTTAGTTCTTAGCTTCTTCCATAAGTTCCTCCAAAAATGCCCTATGAATTTTGTGTCTCTGTCCGAAACTATACTCTTCGGTAATCCATGAAGTCGAATGACCTCCTTGAAAAACAAGTTTACGATGTGAGTCACATCGCTGGTTTTCTGGCATGGAATGAAGTGTGCCATCTTAGAAAACCTGTAAACTACCACAAATATGGAATCAACACCTCTTTGTGTCCTCGGTAACCCTAATATAAAATCCATGCTTATCGCCTCCCATGGCCTCTCTAGTATGGGCAATGGCTGATAAAAACCTGCATTCTGCTTCCTCCCCTTCGAATGATGGAAAATTCTGCACCTTTCAACAAACCTCTTGACATCTGCTCGCATCCCTGGCCAAAAATATGATTCATTCAGCTTCACAAATGTTTTTTCATGGCCAAAGTGTCCTACTAAACCTCCATTGTGCTTCTCCTTTAACATGTTCTCCCTCATGGAGCATTTCGGAATGCATAGCTGATTGCCTCTAAACAACAATCCCTCCCGAATCATATAATCTATCCATGGGCTTCTGTCCTTGAGAACTGGATTCTCAACTGCCTCATACGCTTCTCCAAAATCTGCATCGCCTGCGTACATGTCCCTAAGATTTTCAAAACCCAATGTTTTGACTCGAAATTCCTGCAGCAACAAACACTTCCCGCTCAAAGCATCAGTCACTTTGTTAGCAGTACCTGAAATATGCTTGATCACAAATATGAAATTCTACATGTACTCTACCCATTTGGCATGTTTCTGATTCAACTTCTCCTATTGAGTCACAAACTGCAATGCATGATTATCATTGTACAATACAAATTCTTTCGGGATCAAGTAATGCCTCCACTTCTTCAGCACCTGTATGATAGCATAAAATTACTTATCATACGTGGAGTACTTTAGTTTTGCCTCATCCAACTTCTCACTGAAATATGCAACTGGCCTATCTTCCTGACTCAAGACCGCTCCTATGGCAAACCCACTTGTGTCACATTTCACCTGAAATGTCTTCTGAAAATCCAGCAACACTAACACCGGTTGTTCTGTAATATTCCACTTCAACAGATTGAAGCCCTTCTCAACCTCTGTTGTCCAGTGAAAATACTTATGTCACTTCTTCACTGTATCCATTATTGCTGCACTAATTCCACTGAAATTCCTGATGAACTTTCGGTAGAAACTAGCTAATCCGTGAAAACTTCTCACCTCGAAAATATTTCTCGGTGATGTCCAATTCTTAATTACCTCCACCTTATTCGGATCCATCTTCAATTCATTTTCTGAAATAAAAAAACCCAAGTAAATGAGATTTGTCTTCATAAATGAGGACTTCTTCATGTTGATCAACAGCTTCTCTTGCTGTAGCTTCCTCATCACAATGGCCAAATGCTTCAAATGTTCAACCTCCGATTTACTGTAAATCAGCATGTCATCCAAATACACAATGACGAACTTCCCGATAAATTCTTTTATGACTTCATTCATCAACCTCATAAAGGTACTTGGTGCATTCATCAAGCCAAATGGCATGACTAGCCACTCATACAAACCTTCGTTTGTCTTGAAGGCTGTCTTCCATTCATCGCCTTCCCTCATGTGAATCTGGTGATATCCACTTTTCAAATCTATCTTTGAAAAATACTTTGCCCCGCTAAGGCAATCCATCAGATCATCCATCCTTGGTAATGGAAATCTATACCTGATGGTTATCTTGTTGATCTCTATTGAGTCGGTACACATTCTCCAACCTCCATCCTTCTTCGGACTAAGTACTGTCGAAACAACACATGGGCTTAAGCTTTCTCTGACTAATCCTTTGTCCAAAAACTCCTGGACCTGCCTCTTGACCTCTTCATTTTACTGCGGCGTCAATCTATACGCAACTTTGTTCGACAAACTGGCTCCTGGTATGAGATCAATGTGATGACTCACACTTCTCATCGGTGGCAATGAATGAGGTAATTCGTACACTATGATATCATCGAACTCTTCCAGTAGTTACTGAATCTCATCTGGTAAATCATCCACTCTTGTGCTAGTCAGAACAATCCTCGGCTTCCTGACCACAAACAATTGTGGATCTTCTTTCTTCTCCATCTTTGTAAGGAGTTCCTTCCCACTTATGAGAAGTATTGTGTTTTTCACTTCCGGTCTCACCTCCTTATCCTTTATCGGAAGCAACCTGTATGTCTTCCCATTTCTCTCCAGGGTATATGTGTTCATCCTCCCATCATGAACTACATTTTTGTCATATTGCCATGGTCTACCCAGCAATAAATGACATACATCCATGGGAATTACATCACACAAGATCTTATCATTATACTCCCCTATCTTGAATTCAACCAAGCATTGTTTAGTGACACTTACCTGATGTCCCTTATGTAGCCATGAAACTTTGTATGGACTTGGGTGATCAGTTGTCTCCAGCTCCAGCTTTTCTACCATCTCAGTTGAAACGAGATTATCCATGCTACCACTATCAACAATAACCTTGCATACCCAGTCCTTGGTCTTGCAAGCTGTCCTGAACAGTTTGGTCCTTTGGACAGAACTTTCCACCTCCTTCTCAGGTGTCAAAAGGACTTTATGCATCACAAGAAACCTTCTGCCTTCTGTATCTTCAGCCTCAACATCCTGCTTCTGCGCCTCGGTGATGTGAGCTTCCCGAATGTCCTTCTTTTTCTCTGGACACTCAAATGACCTATGCCCATTTTCCCTACATGTGAATCACGTGATTACTCCACCTCAGACTCTTCCTCTTCCTCTGGTACGAGGAAAAGTGTTTGCGTCAGCATAATCTCCTCTATGTTCATTTCACTATCCTCTCTATTCAATGTACGGTCCTCTCTGTGAGGTCCCACCTCTTTCAAATTTACCCTGAGGTTTCTTCCATTCCTCCTTGGGTTTCTGGTATTTATCCGGGGCAATTGTTTTGCCTCTGGGATGACTTCTGCCTCGCCCTTGTTGACCTTTCTTACAGCTCATATTCTCTTCTGCTTTCAGAGCCATCTGATAAGCATCCTCCACCATCCTGATAGTAACCATGCTTAATTCATCCTGAATGTCATATCTCAGACCATTCAGATATCTGGCCACCTTTTCATCATCGCTCTCCCGATGACCTGCTCTGATGTTCAGTCGATAGAACTCTTCAGTGTATTCTTTCACTGTCATCATCTTCTATCTCAGGTTCTGCATCCTCCTGAACAGAGTGATTTGGTAATCTCTCGGGATGAACTTTGCCTTCATCTTCGCAATCATTTGACCCCAACTTTTGATCTTCTGCTTGCCTTTGCAGTGTCTGTTAGCTTGTAGCTCGTCCCACCATAATGTTTCATGTCCCTTCAAGTGTGTAACAACATGTTTGACCTTCTTATCCTCTTCGATATCTTCATAATCGAAGTAGGTGTCAAGAGCTCTAATCCAGTCTAGCAGCTCTTCTACATCCAGATTTCCCTCGTAAACTAGAATGTCCATCTTTGCCTTCGCACCCATCCTGGAAATAGCTTTAATTACGCATTCATTTGCTGCATCCTCAGCTGCAACTTCTTCTTCACGTTCAGTTTCGACTTCATCCTCGGAATCACTCAGATCCCCTGCACTAGTTGTGCGTCTTTGCGCTGTCTCCGTCTCCTCAAGTCTTGCTCGAAGATCTCTCATTTGTCTCTCCATTTCTGGATTTCCTACTGGCCTGCCTCTTCTTCTCACCTACCTTTCCTCTGGATCAGGTGACTGTCTCTCTCTCCTTGGAGGCATGGCGAATTCTCTTCTCTGCTACAAAAAGAAAAGAAATAAGCTCTGATACCACACCTGATGCAACCGCACCCTCAGGTACACTACTCACACATGATCTTCTCTCGTTTGTGGCCTGAAGAACTCAAAGGTTCTTTTGATTCCCTATCGAGAATCTTCCTTACCCACAACAACTCTCCAACTGATCTCCCTTAATGATCTGGAAATTGGACTTTGCGATTTTGCAAGTCTCGTGGTCATGTAACCCATGCTTCACGATACCCTGAAACCCAATGGGTAAAAGTCAATGCCTCCAATTCCTATCGGGAATCCTTCCATTGGGATTTCAACACTTTTGATGTCGAAACAATCTTGCCTCACTGATTCCCAACTCCCAATGTGCTGATACACTGATGCATCATGACACTTGTCCTTCACTACCACCAATTGTGGCCCACACTCCTGTGGCAAATCGGGAAATCACGTATCGGGATATCGCGATTCCCGCTGCACTGGTTCACAGAACTCTCCAAGTCCCGAACCCCGATATGGGTAACACCTGTCCTCCACTTCAACGCTATAACTGTGGGGCTGTCGCATTTCAGAGTTTCACGACTTTCCCTGCAGTGGTTTTCTCATCACTGAGAATCCTGATATGTCGATCCCCGATGCACGTGAGAGCCTACTCCTCCACGTCACCACTTCCCTGTCGCCCTATCAGATATCGCGAAATCGCGATTCCTGAGGCAACGATTTCTTCACTTCCGAAATTCACGATGAGCGGATCTACGACTCCTTGGGATCCTCTGACACGTGTCGTGCCTTGAGATCAATGGCTGGGATTTCTTTCCAGAATATCGGGACTTTCAAGGTCTTCTATTCTTACCCCTTGATAACCCAATGACTCTAATATCTCGATAACTCCTCCATGAATCCTCCTTTGCACACTCAGACTTAACTCCAGTGCAACCCCTGCCTAGTCTGACGGTTGACGAGGATTCACGAAATTCCTCCGTCAGATATTGACTGTTACTTCTTCTTCTTGAGGATTTCTTGGTGTGAAACCTCCTGCGCAGTTCTTCAACAGATTCGAAGGCTCTACTCTTCCTGATATTTTTCCTACCTTTCACTCTCTTTGGGGGTTGGAACCTTTTTCTCGCACTCCCTACGGAAACTCTGCAAACACTTCAAGTGTCCAGCCTCCTCTGACTCTGCACTCACCTGCAGCAGCAGTCTTTTGACACTTTGCTCATAATCACAACTCTGAGACTTTTACTTGGCCTGTGCACTCCTTGCATGGCACTGTGCCTAACTTCACCTTCGAGGAAATGAGAATAAAGGCTAACTCTAATTGAACCCTTCTGTCAATGCACTCCTTGCGGACAATTCAACTACACTCCTTGCAGGAATCCTCTGGCTCACTTAGAGGAACAATTGAAACTCATTGCTCACCTTCTCAGACTTCAATTTAACCATAAAATCACATACATAGCATATAAAATCAAATGTATGACAAGGAACAAACATTCATGAGCATAACTTCAACACACAGAGAAATAACACAAACCATGAAAGTGAATCAAAGCTTTCTTATATTAATTCAATATTTGTACATGGGTGTTCTTCATAAAATTCTCTGGTTTCTCTTTTGCTTCTCCTGAATTGATAATCTAATGGTACAATGCACAATGAGGGTGTCTATATCCGTTTTCCCTCTCGGACTCTAAACTATCAAATCTACAATTAAATCCCTATCTACCAGCATTAAATCTATTAAATGCCGACTATCTACATAAGGACAAGAGCTATCTGCTCAAGGCCCATTACACTATATAAAGTGTGCCTTCATAAATGGCCTCATTAAATACTTTCACAACAATCCCAAAGCTTTTCAAAAAAATCTGGGTTGGTTTTGTCTAGTTGTCTTCCGCTCCACGCTGGCTCGCTTGATGTGCTGGCTATGATGCTACTGCATCACAACATATAGACTTCTTTCAACACAAAGAATAAAATGGGATGAACAAGAAAGGAAAGGCATGCTATCAAACCTAAATGTGAAGAATGACGTTGAAGAAGTCCACTTCTACATATAGGATGGAAACAGTCTTGGAATCATTCAAAGTTCCAATACTAGAAAGGCAAACTGATGTTAAACACTGTAAAGCCACACATTCCTATAGATACATTTGGAAATTTTAAATGTAATGCTTACCTCTAATATTTATGATGACATCATATGAATTTACAAAAAGTAAAAAAAAAATTCCCTTTAGATGAAGGTGTCTAAGCTATTTATACCCTTCTTCACATGTGCAAGAAAAAAATTATAAATAACATGCTTAATATAGACTTTAGACCAATTTCCACAAACATTAAATGAGTCAATGTCAATTCACTACTCACCTTACCCTATGATTCACTTTCAAAAGATGACATAATAGTACCCTTAATAAACTAAACACCTTTATTCTTGTAGTATTCCTCATAGAAGGCTTCTATATTGGGTGTAAATAATTGTGGCACTGAAATGCATAGCCAGGATAAAATCCAATGGTTATCAAATGAAAATCAATTGTAAAAATTTTGAATTGTAATAATTATTTATGGTCTCCCTTAATTAGTCTATGATGGTAGGACATGTAGGGTTCCTTAAAACATATCAAAGGATCAAAAAATATTTTTTGGGGGGGGAGGAATGAAGAAATATATTAAAAAATTTGTAAGAGAATGTCAAGTTTTCCAAAAAAGTAAAGGAAAGACAGTAAAATCTCTATGTTTACTTCAACCATTACACATACCTAATCAAGTATGGGAAGAGATATCAACATAATTCATTACATGGTTACCAAAATTTGAAGATAAGGATGCCATTTTCGTGGTTGTTGATAGACTCACAAAATGTGCACATTTTTGTGGAATGCAAAGTACATATACAACAAGCCAAGTGGAAGAAGTGTTCATGAAGGAAATTCATATATTTAATATCATTCCTAAAGTAATAGTAAGTGATAGAGATCCAAAATTCATAGAAAAGTTTTGTAAAGAATTATGAAAGATGAGTGAAACAACACTAGCTACGAGTTCAACATATCATCCATAAACAAATGGTCCAACATAAATAGTTAACAAGTGTTTAGAGGGTTATCTATGATGTTATTATTCAAACAAGAAATCTCAATGGATGAAGTGGCTTCCTCTGGTAGAGCAGTGGTATAATACTACCTATCACACATCTACTAAAATGTCCCCATTTGAGGCCCTTTATGGATATCCAATTCATACTATCTCATACATTTTGCAAGATAAGTCCAAAGTACATGAAATAGAGTCACATATGGATAATACTAAAGAAACTTTGAAAATTCTTAAGGAAAACCTTCAAATGGTTCAAAACAGGATGAAGCAACAAGTAGATCAACACCAAAGTGAAAGACAATTTGAGGAGGGTGATTGGGTATTTTTTTATACTACAACCTTATAAACAATCCTCACTCAATAAAAAGAAGAATGAAAAATTAGCTCCAAAATTTTATGGACCCTACAATATTTATTCGTAGGATTGGACAAGTGGAATATGAGTTATATTTTCCTTCTTCTCACATTCATAAGGTTTTTTAAGTATCTTTCCTAAAAAAGGTTTTGGAACAATCCATGCTAGTGCAAATAGAACTTCTAAAATTATACGAAGAAGGGAAGTTTATTCTTGAACTAGAAAATGTTATAGATCAATGTTCTCTATATCTTTAGAATAGAAACATTATGGAGTACCTAATCAAGTGGAAGAATATTCCTTTAGAATAATCTAGATGGGAAAATTAGCAGTTCGTGAAGAAACACCCTCAACTACAAGCTTTGAGGGAAATGTTTTTTTAAATAGGGGGCTATGTTAAGGCCCTTGGACCCTGTGTGAAGTTCCTAATAAAAAATTATTATTAGTTTATTTTTTATATTCTTAGGTTGGATAAAACCTTTAATTGTACCCCTTTATTATAATTGTACCCTTTGTCTCCTATATATACCAATGAGACCTAGTCTTACGATAGTCATATCTTGTCTTGACATTGGATTCATTGTAAAAGGAGGGTTTCCCATAGAAGTGGAATGTTTTCATTGAATTTTTATCATTTTCAAGGTGCTTGGTTCATAAAAAAATCTCCAAAAACACAATGCCATAATATAGTACATGATAGGGTATTGACCCTAGTTCTATCTAAAGGGGTGGAGGAATTTCCCACCATTTATCCTCTGAAACCTAGAGTAATGGGAGGGATGTGTTAATTCATGCTCCTATAGATGTGTGATGGAGACTTCCAATTGTCTATTGGGGAATATTGGTCAATGTATTTGAAACTTCCATTTGTGAGTTCTATCTAGAGTTAGGTCAATATAGTTGATGCTCTAGTATAGTCCAACAAACGAAGGAAATTATCTAGAAGATAAAAGTAGGTTAATAAGGAAGGATGTTCAGAGTAGTTGAGAGTGTTTTTGGGTTTTAATAATATAACTGTATTTCCTAACTTATTCCATATTCTTTGGTATCAAATTATTAGCTAAGTTATGCTAATCTAGGTGAATGATTCATTCATTTTCATTTTCTACTATTTTGACTGATGAATTTCAACTATTATGTTAGTGTATACGATTGATTAATTCATCATGAAATTTATGAGCATACCTAAAATTTTTATTAGGTGTGATGGTTGTTATCATTAGTACATGCATGAGCTATGTATGCACTAGATATGCACACATACCTTGTGCATGTATGCTAGTATTATTATGATGTGTTAAGATAAGAATTATGCATGTTTGTCATGGGTATATTGTGTCTTAGTATATTGATTAAGTTAATTGATTTGATTAGAATTAATGTGATTTACTAAGTTAATTGATTTAATGAGATTCAATGTTATTACTAAGTTAATTGATTTGATTAGAGTTAATGTGATTTATTAATTTAATTCTTTTAATGAGGTTTAGTGTTATTATTAATTTAATTAATTAATTTAG
>ML789996.1:44292-85174 GCA_009831015.1 Picea engelmannii | reverse complement strand
GAATTGCTACGTGTGAAATTGAATTACTTATGTTGTTCTCGTTTAAATGTTATTTATTGAGTTAGGATAGGATGTAAGAATATGACATGGAGGGAATGGATTTTATGTTGAGGGGATATTTGGAGAAGTTATTTTGGTTTTGAGGGGAGTAGAAACAAAAATCAAGGAGAAATGTGTCATGGAAACTTTACATTGAGATTGGAATTTTGACTTGGGATTTGACTTGGTATTCTAGACATATTGGGGATATGGTTTTGGTACTTTGGGTATGGAGGGAAACGAACACCCCCACCCCCAAGGTTTTCATGGATCTAGGGAGTTGGTGAGGTTGTTCTTAGTTGGATGGGATGATGAAAATCCTTTTTAGGTAGTTTTGCAGAGCAGACGAAGAAATGGGACAATTAAGGGAACAATTAGAGAGGACTAAATCAAATAGACTTAGATGCATTTTACTATTCTAACTCCTAATTCAGTTATGGATAAAAAAAAAAAAAATTATGTTGTATATTAGTGTTTTATTGTTTTCTACTTGAAATTTAAATTCATATTGCATTTGTTAAATTTTATCATAAGGAAATTCAATAGAAATTACTACCATAAAATTTAACATAAAGTCTTTTCATATATTCATATCAATGCTTTTATTGAAGAAAATTGTTCTCTTAGAATTACATAAATTATAGTAGTGTTTCACTCTAAATCCTAGGTTGAAAAGAGTTTCAAAGGACTATCTGAGGCCTCAATGAGACCCTTCACTTCAACGGATTTCTTCCTGAATGAGCATCGATTCACCAAAATGCTTCCTAAAGCAACTATATATGGGTCACACAATTTTTTAAATTCTTTCTACAACAAGGTCCAGGTGCATTTGAAGGATTAATGGTGCATATACATGCTCCATAAAAGGAAATGTGTGTAGGGCTTCGATGGTTACGATAAATATTGACTTCTAATTTTCTTATATAATGGAAATTTCCTCCTATATTTTGATTTTCATAAGACATATTGTGATTGATTGTTTATGTATTTGGTAAAAATTACTTAAGTTTTCCTAATCATTAAAAAAAATTCTACCTTTTATTGCAAATTTCAATACATGCCCCTTCTCATCTATCCACATGTCATATTCATCTCACCTATATATTGATTTCCATTAGTGTTCATCAGTTCTGGTCCCCTATGCTCATACATTATGCCCATTTAAGGAATAAGTACCACTTATTTTTTTTTTATATAAATACATTTAACAAGATAATTCTTATGTTAGGGTCCTAACCTCCTTAACCCCCTAAGTAGATAGATCCCTATGTATTGTTATGTATGGATTTCATCATTAGTAAATAAGGCCTATGTAGTAGTGTGAACAAAATTATTGTAAGAAGGCTTACTAGAAGGTTCCACCTACTAGAAAGTTTCTTCTCTAGAATCTTCCTAGGGGATATAAATTACTATATAAAGATATAGAAGAATTGTAAAAGGTGGCTTGGAAATCATTTGTTATATGAGCTCTTCTCTATTGGAGGTTTCCCCCTCGATAAAGCAAGTGAACATTACTTCCCTATCAATAAAGGTGTAATATTTTTATCATATTTTCCATTATTCATGAAATTATATTTTTTTGTATGATATATCTGAGTAATATTTGTGATTTATGATCTGAATATTTGTATTTGGTACACCATAAGTGGTATAATATCTCTTTCCTAGCACCATTTTTAGAATAATTTCTTTAAGGATAGAGACGTGTTCCGATGTCTATAAATAACATAGACATTTGTCATCAAGTGGGTAAACCTATGGTAGGGGAAGCATACATACATAAACTACATGAGGTTTCACCTGGTTGGAAACCCTTGTAACCCCTATTAGTACCCCTTCAAGTAGTACTACATTAGACAACACTTGTATATGAAATTCACTTTCACATACCCTCGGGTATATTGTAAGTCTTGCAAGTTTCTTGAAATTAGCCTTAGATAAATCAATCGACTGCCTAATTTCTATAGTGGCACTGAGAAGAACACTTGGGAGGATTACTCTCTTGTACTTGGGTAATCAAGTCATATAGATAAGGGTACAAAGAACCTCCTTAGTTATATCCTTAAGATATTTTACTAATTACTACTATTGGACCCCACAAGTATACCGGAGAGATATAACACATTAATTGATAACAACACCCATAAATTTATTCACCATAACATTTCCCTAGAGACAGATTGCTATATCCATGCAACGAACAACTTTCAGATCGTGATTTCTAATGGTGGCTCCATGAAATGTGGGGTTCATTGTGAAAATGTGTGCCTTCAAATTGGTGATTAGTCTTTGAAATCCTACATGTTTTCCACTTAAATGGGTGGGTGTGACCTTTTTCTAGGTTCTTAATGGTTGTGCAAACTGGGTCCCATCACCATGGATTTATAGGAGTTATACATGAGATTATAATAGGATGGGCATCGCTACACTTTCCAAGGAATCACTACAGGTTCTCCATAGATTGTCAGCTTACATCATATGGAAACAAATCCTCAAAAAATTTCATTCTAGTATTATAACCTAGTTTTAAGCTATTCAATACTTTGGAGACCCCTTCCCAACCCATTCATCCCAATGTGTGGTCCCTATTAACCAAATACCACTTATTTGTTGGAAATCCCAAAGGAATCCCACCCTCTCATGGTGCCCATGATCATTCCATTCCAATCATACCTTGTAGCCTCCCATCTAATGTCTACCCTTATCACCATCCCTTTTCTCAAAAAAATTAAATTGAAAATATTCTTTAGGAATTATTAGTTGCGGGTGTCATTCAGGCTTGATCTCCAATTATTTACCAAACTTGATCTCCATTCAAGCTATCACCAAATTCGTATGAAAGAGGTTGATATTCCCAAAACTACTTTTCACTCTCATGAAAGTAATTATGAGTTCTTGGTGATTCCATTTGGCCTTTGTAATACACCTTCCACCTTATAGAGTCTCATGAATAATATATTTCAACCCTTTCTACATTATTTTGTCCCGGTCTTTTTTTATGAAATCCTCATCTACAACAAAACTTGGTAGGCCCATGTTACTTATGTAGAGTAGGTTTTACAACTCCTTTCTCATCATCAACTACTACTCAATATTTCCAAATGTTCCTTTAGCATTTTTTAAGTTGGATATTTGGGCCATATTGTTAGTAAGGATGGTGTATAAGTGGACCCAAAGAAAATTGAAGCAATGGCGTCATCCTACAACTCTTAAAAGTTTATGAGGTTTCCTTGGTCTAACACAGTACTATAGAAAGTTTTTCTATAAGTATGGAAAAATTGTGGCTCCTCTCATTGCCTTACTTAAGAAAAAATATTACAATTGGAATGTAGCTATAGATCAAGCCTTATAGTATTTGGAAGATGCTATGTGTACTACCCTAGTACTTTCTCTACCTAACCTCACAAAGAATTGTGTTTTGGAATGTGGTTCCTTGGGAAAAGGAATAGGACTAGTTCCCATGCAAAAATGCAAACCATTGGCCTATATCAATAAACAAATTTGTGATCGACACTTGGGAAAGTCCACCTATGAAAACAAAATGTTTTCAATTTTTCACATTGTGGATATATGTCGTCCTTACTTGCTTGGGCATCATTTCCAAATGAAAAAATAATCACCGTAGCCCTAAATACATTTTGGAGAAAAGGATTTTATTTCCAAAACAATATAAATTGGTTACCAAAATTATAGGCTATGATTATGAGATCATTTGCAAGAAGGATAAGGGGAATGTGGTAGTTGGTGCTGTTTCCATAAAATATGAAGAGGAAGGGTCCTTCTTTTCATTCTCATTCATTGTAGCTAATTGATTGAATGAAATATATAATGAATGGTTCACTGATCTCAATATTTCCATCCTGATCCAACAACTTCAACATGATTCTAATGTTTCTCCCAACTACTTGGCACAATGATGAACAAAACTATAAAGGTTGTTTGTGTTTGATCAAGAAATCTAATTTTAAAGCCACTATGCTATATGAACTCCATACATTCCCCAAAATAGGTCATTCCAACTTTCATAAAAAATATGAATAGATCAAACGTTCCTTCTTTTAGGAAGACATGAAAAAGGATATTCACACGTTCATGGTTGAATGGGATATTTTCCAATGGCACAAGGGAGACAAAGTGAAGGCCCCAGGTGCACTACAACCTTTACCTATTCTACCTACTATATGTACATATATTTCTATGGACTTCATAGTGGGGCTTCCCAAATTTGGAAATAAAACAATGATTATGTTTGTGGTCAATCGACTTTATAAATATGCTCATTTTTCCCCTCCAACACCACTAAAAATATTCCACGATTACTCAAGTCTTCATGGACGATATCTTCAAACTACATGGTATGCCTCTATCTATTTCCATGGACCATGATCCCACTTTCACTAGTAACTTATGGAAATAATTGTTTAGGTTACAGGGCATGCAATTGAATCTTAGCATTTCCTATCAACCAAAACCAATGGTCAAAAATTTTTTGTCAACGAGTGTTTGGAAACATATTTGAGGTGCTTTACTTCAAAAAAATATTCTTAATGGGCTTAGTGGTTACCCCTAGCTAAATGGTGCTACAATACAACTTATCATGGTGAAAATCACATGACCCCATTTGAGTTAGTATATGGCCAAACTCCTCTATCTGTATTATCTTACCTACTAGGTGTCTCCAAGGTACAAGAGGTCTAAACAACCTTTACACCTAGGTTTAACATTTTGTGCACTCTCAAATATAATCTAGTCATCACTCATAATCAAATGAAGAAATAGGATAATCAATATCACTCTAATTGTTGTTTTAAAGAAGTTGGTCAGGTCTTCCTTCATCTACATATGTATATGCATAATTACCTCAAATAATACCACCACTAGAAGATGGCTCCAAATTTTTGTGGCCTCTATATGATCCTCAGCATATTGGGAAGGTGGCATACAAATTAACACTTCCCAACCACTCTAAGATCCATCGATTCTTTCATGTCTCCTACTTAAATAAAGTGGTTGGATCCAATTGCCAGGTTCAAACTAATCTTCCTAAATTGGAAGAAGAAGGTTCCATTTGGTTCTAGCTAGAGGCCATCCTTGAAAAAAAATAGTTTCATATCCACCAGTGCACGATCGGGGAAGTTCTAATACAACGAAAGGATAATACCATATATAGAAGATGCTACATGGGAACCAAAAACCATCCTACAACACTTTCCACATCTCAAACCTTGAGGACAATACCACTTTTTAAGGNGGGGGGGGGGGGGGGGGGGGGGGCATGTTAGGGTCCTAACCTCCCTATCCCCCTATGTAGGTAGATTACTATGTATTTCTATGTATGGATGCCATCATTAGTAAATAATTCCTATGTAGTAGTGTGAACACAATTATTGCAAGAAAGATTTCTAGAAGGCTCCACCTACTAGAAAATTCATTCTCTATAATGTTCTTAGGGAATAGAAAGTACTATATAAAGATATAGAAGCATTGTAAAAGGTGTCTTGGAAATCATTTGTAAAATGAGGTCTACTCTATTATAGTTCTCCCCCTCGAAGAGGCAAGTGAACATTGCTTCTCTATCAATAAAAGTATAATATTTTTCTCATATTATTCATTTTTCATGCAATTCTATTTCTTTTTGATATATATTTGAGTAATATTTATGATTTATGCTTTGAATATTTCTTTTTGGTACACCACATATTACCTCTAGTTGTAGCATATGAGTGGTGTCGTTGAATATTCAACAATTCTTCATCCTCAATTATATGATCTTCACACATCAATTCTTCCTCTTTGAGTTAAACTCTTCAAAAATTGTTTAACATTTTTAATCACTAAGGTATGAAACAAATTATAAAATATTATTCAGGAAAATTACAATTTAAAATAAAAAAGTAAGTCTAGACTTTAATTAAAAAAGACATACAATATTTCCATATTAAAAAAATTATTAAAATATTTCATTATTATTCACCTTAGATTTTCATTCTCAATGTTAGTTGTTTGTTTTTTCCCTTTTTATTTTCTCACTCATTTCCCTATGATCATCATGATGACCTATAAATCCAAATGCACCTATAACCATATAAATAAATGTACCAAAAGTTATGATAAGAAGATAAGTACATAGTTTGAACACACTACATATTATGCAATTAAGTGACGAAATGCCAACACATAACTACCATCAATAAAACATTAAACAAATATAAATTAGATGAGATCACATAGTCCATTCTCTTCTCGTATAAATAAATGTACCAAAGGGTATGCTAACAAGATAAGTACATAGTTTGAACACACTATATATTATGCAATTAAGTGACCAAATTCTAACACATAACTACCCATCAATAAAACATTAAACAAATATAAATTAGATGAGATCACATAGTCCATTCTCTTCTAACATGGTTATCAATTTTTATTATTGAGATTTTTAAATAATGACATTTATTTTAATTATGTCGAATATACCCGAAGAAATGCATAAATATTAACAAAATTGCAATTTCACGTAAAGAGACAAAGTTAGATCTCTCTTGGAGACATGGAATTCAATAATTAAGCAGAGATAAAATAAAATGTCATTTTTTTTGCAATATCACAAGATACTCTCCCATCCCTTTATTTGACAAGAAATAAAATGGATTTAAATAATAGTTCAAATGAACCAACCAAATCACATGATCTCACATCCCTTTATTAGTCCTTGTTGAGGGACTATAGGGATGAGTCATTCCTTTGACTTATATTAATCACCAGTTGAATTCCATTTTATCCAATGTTTTGGTATAACTTCGATTTTCACAGTTATTTAAAACAAATATTTCTATTTATCTACATTTTTATTCGTTGTGGAAATGAAGGTGTTATTGTCGCCCGACGATGCAGTTGTGGGGACTTGGTCTGTGAGAAATAAATTTCACTAATACCAATGTGAATGTAATAATTTTTTTACTTTTCAAGCTCTAACAACTAACACTACACACTGTAGTCAACCATACTAGATGCTTTGGAGGCTTTAACAACTGACATGCACACTACAGTGGACAGTTTGTAGGCTGCCTTACTATTAGCCACCTGCTCACCGCCTTGCCACTTGCTACCTCAGTGCCTCCTCACATCCATGCACAATGTTATATGTTTATTAGGAATTGAATAGTTTTGGATTTAGATTAGGAAGTTTTGGATTCAGATGAGAATTATATGTTATATGTTATAATATATAACATGCACGTGTTGGGGGAGAAAATGGATAGTGTGTGGATAGCTAACCAAAATTTGATTCAGTAGGAAAATAATCTTATCGTGGAGGGCTACGAGGATGGTAGAAAATGTTGGTCACTGATTACATTTCTAAAAACACTTTTCCAGGTCATGCAGGTTTGAGATGCCTAAGGCCTGAGTTATTAGAGAGATGTGATTTAAATTACCTATGCAGGATCGATCCCAAGAAATTGCGAGTCGAGAAATATTTTCCTTATGTGCAGAAACAATGCTAGCAGATGACAGTTGTTGCGTTGATAAATATCATAGTCATACTTTCCCCATTGGATCGCAATGGGAAATATAGTTCTCCAAGCGGACATAAGAATTTCAAAGTGGAAACCAACACCATGGAATCCTATTCTCAGGAATGGGAAATCATGGATCTTGTGGACGATTCTAGAGACCCTGAGACACATCTCATGAGAAAGCAAAGTTATCGATAAGATTTTTGAGAGTTTGAAAGAAAATGTCAACTTTCGCTCTTGGGATTCTCTTCAAACTAATTCTGAGAGAAAAATCATGGAAATCGCCTATGATGCGATCGGGAAGTTGGTAGAAAAAGGGAAGTAAAAATAAAATGTTGAAGAACTTAGGCATGATTCCATGGATGGGAAGGAAATATCAATGAGAAATATGTTATATGTTATATGTTTATTAGGAATTGAATAGTTTGGAGGATGTCGGTGATAACATGTTTTTTGTTCTGAAATTTGTCTAGAGGCTGGCTAGTCTTGATGAAATAAATGGGTATGTGGCTTTGTCTAGCTCGTTTCTGAATTTAGTATTGAGGTTGAATATAGTATTAAGTATTGGATGGTTCATTTTGATGTTGAATGGATATCTATTTTTTTTGTTAACTACAGTTTGATCACATTCTCTTAGATGTCATGGTGATGAGGATGAGTTGCAATGGTTGTCGAGTCCTTAGAAAGGGTTGCAGTGAAAATTGCATCATCAAGACTTGCCTTTAGTGGATAAAAAATGAAGAATCACAAGCTAATGCCACAGTTTTCCTAGCAAAATTATGTGGTCGTGCTGGGCATGTGGTCCTATAGTAGTGGATAAATTTAATATGGGTAGTTTACATGCCTTTGTTTATTTTACTATCATAATTTTTATCCTTAATGATTGCATGAGACCCTAACATCCATGTCATTGAGTTCCCCTTTATCTAGCAATATTACTATTGAAATTTGAAACCCAAAAATTGCTTCTTATTTTCTCTGCATTCTTTACAAGGAGAGGATTCTCGATTCGTTCATAGTCCATTAATTCCTAAATAATATTTATGTAAAAATGGAAAAAATAAACTCCATTTCAACAGTCAGTAGTGATCTACATTAGCAATGTGCTTTGAAAGCATAGTTTAGCTTTCATAAATACATAGTTCTACCTCCTTCACTGGAAATTTCATAGTTTAATGTATTTTGGATTATCTCTTAATAGTTTTAGCATGCCACTCTACAGGAAGTGCCAAAGTTGAGGGAGATGAGGAAGAGGATGATGTGGATTATTTGGAAAATGAGTTTGATTTGGGGGATCATGACAAATAAGATAAGAAATACAGTGCAAAGTCCATGCTTCAGGTGCATATGAACTATGGTTAGGGAGGGGATATGGAAATGTCTCAAGTAGGGCACAACATGTCTCCACAAGTCTGATTGCTTACAAATGGTCAGATGGTAATGAACCTAGGAAATTCTCTGAGCCTTTGAATTGCACTCTCCAAATTCTTCTGGAAGACAAAATTATATTGTTTTAAGTATCTTTATTATTCTTTGCAGATTTTGTTTTGACGCATTGCAGGATCTAGGGATACCTCCTAAATATCATGCTTTGGTCGTACCTCAATTTATGGGAGGAGGGAAACAAGTTCATCATCTTCCCTATGTGGATTCAAACTTTCCAGGTGGGTTAGAACTAACATGTCAATGTTGCTTACATAACGATAGAGTTCTTAACTGTCATTGTTTTATTTAAAATAAAATTTTGCTTGCTATTTTAGCTTATTCTTATAAGTGTTTTCTTGTTTCCAGTACAAACAAGGTAGATGGATCCCACTAAGGATTTGGAAGTTTCTAGATATGGAAGGGTAGCCTGGAAAGAGTGTGTTGAGAATTGGAAGAGGAGGTAGGATAAAATGCAGGTTGAAGACTAACAAAGGAATGCTACTAGGAGGTAAGGATGGGGATCTTGATGGAAATGGACCAGATGGACCCGATCTACCACTGTATGATAAACAATTTTCCAATTTTTTTTTTTATTTCATATAACTTTGATTGTATCTGTTATTTAATTATTCAAAGTCTTGAGCAATTTTATGCATATTATTTGCAGTCATTGTACTAATACTTTGTCCAATTTAATAATATGGATGAAGAAAGACAACCTTTGTCAAGAAAGTTGTCAAACCCTTTGAGTAGGATAAATCCATATAGATTGATTATCATTGTTTGGCTTGTAATTCTGGGCTTCTTTTTCCAATATCAAATTCTTCATCTAGTCAAAGATGCATATGGGTTATGGTTGACTTCAGTCCTCTGTGAAGTATGGTTTGCACTCTCTTAGGTCCTTAACCAGTTTCCAAAATGGATCCCCATTGAATGAGAAACATATCTAGACATATTATCATTAAGGTACATGATTGCAATCTAGATTTTATTGTCTCAAAGCTTGGAATTTGTTTCTCATTTTAGCAGATCAATTTAAAACATCACATTCACTCGAATGATGTAAGCTTGTATTCACTTGAAATGTGTTATTTTGATGCAAATAGACAAAACAAACACATCAATTCCGGAATTTTTTTATAGATTGCAACGTCCAGTTATATTTAATAAGATTTATATTTGTTGGGAACGAAAGGAAAATATTCATGGCACAGACAAATCTAAATCAAGGTTCCATATTATTGCACTCCTCCAAAATGCATCTCAGATGTAGTTATAGATGGGTATGTGTTTGTGTTCATATTCAATGGATTTATAATACACAATATTGGGAATGGAATTCTCTCTACAACTAATATTCACATGGTTTTTATATTTTTTTTCTTTTATGCTTGGTACAACCATATTCTTGTCTCTTTTATACTAAGCCTATGGTCAGATGGTGAATCCAATTTTTGGATCGGTGGGTTTACTTTGTTCTAGGAATTGGAAACTTTTCTAAAGTAGCCATGATATATGATACAATGGTAAGAATAGATTACCATCATCTGAAGAATACATAGCAGTTAGAATTTTGTTTTGGCTGGCATGGTTGATGTGAAAGATAAAACATATTAATAAACTAGAAATGGCGAGGACATGATGGCATTATTACCTCTATAGGTAGGTTACATTTATTGGTGGATGAATGAATCAATACCTTTGATGTGTAAAGTTGTCCATTAATATTTTTGTACTTGAACATGTAGGTATGTTACATTCGTTGGAAGATGAATGAAGAAGGCGACTATATAGGTTGAATCATCACATCATTTTACAAAGAGCATGTTGCATGTTCCTTCCTTTTGAGACAACTTTCATCTTCCTCACCAATTTATTTTTTGCAAAAGTGAATATATCTAATGCTTTGAAATTGATATCTGCAATCATATAAATTTCTATGAGATTACCTAATCTGCTTCATAAGATAGCCCACACATATGGAAAATTATGGTAATTTTTCAAAGAGGTTGACATATCCTTATGAAAAATTATGAAAATATTTTAAAGAGGTTTAAGTATACAAAAATGTAAGTATAACCTGATAAAAGTTATGTAATATTCCTAATTTCAAATATAAAATTAATTTTTAAATTGTATAATGTTTATTTAATATAAATAAAATATTTTTAAATGATATTTTGCAAGTGTTGTTTATAATTTTGTGATAATAAAATGAACATATTGTTTATTGTATCAGTGTGGATGCTTATTGTATCATTTTAGATATCATTTTATCCGATGTTATTATAAAAATGACTTATTGACATGTACTAAAAGTTTAGTATATTCCAATTGAAATTGTGTAATTTTATCTATAAAATTTTATCTTTTTTTTTAACGCAAACTACTCTTTTTTTCCAAAAATATTAGAAATGGTGCCCATCTTAATTAGTAATTGTAATTAGAAATTCAAAGTATTCAATAGTGATGGGAAAATGGGTCATTTAATTATTGTCATGACCATAGATTTCATGGACACAATGTCAAGGAATAGTTACCCTCATTAGAAGCCTATGTCAAGAGTCAAAGACTAGGCAAATGAATAATTTTGAAATTTATTTAAAAAAAATTATAATTATAAAAGAATCGAAATACACCAAGTCGTAAAAATTATGAAAATACTTTTGGAAGTTTTTCCTAAACCCTTGTATATTAAACTATTCCAAGAGGTTTCCTCTCACTTCTAACATTTTTCTCTCACTTCATTGATGTTTTGTCCTCGATGAAAGTTGCCTAATAAGAATATTACCGACTTGGAGATTATATTCACAAAATCATCATAGCCCCAAAAAATAGAAGGCATGTATGACCAGTAAAACATAAATCATATCGTTAATGTTGTAACATCCCGCTCTTGTGCACACTGAGCGAACTTATTCTTTGAGGACACTTTCTTGCAAGTGATCCAAGTTATTATACTATTGGTCGTTTGATTATGATTATGAGATATTATGGATTTGATGATATGTTATTCTTTTGTAATCACATAGACAAGTGCTATTAACTGGGTTCTCTTGAGTGTGTAGGAATTTGGACCTCGAGGATGTTGAGGCATCGATGAAACCCCTTGGACTCTAGATCGAGTCAGGGAGTGGACTGTGGGGTTTGAATGTTGTTGATATGACATATGTACATATGATTAGATGTTATGATGATTGATTATTATTACTAAAATGATTCATTGATGGATGCAGGTTGATGATAGCTTGTCGACCAGACTCACATGTGGAGTAGAGGGGTCACACATGACAACCAGATACTTTGAGATAGAGGTGTGGCAGCATCCCTACCACAACCTACTAGCACTCCCATCGTGGCTTGAACTATAGGTTAACGATTACCTAGTTCAAGAAGACCCACGATGCCATGAGGGAAGATGGTGATAGTTTCTCACGATGATTCTAGGGGGCGTGCAATAAGGTAGGGGCCTTATTCCTTAGAGACCCTTAGTCTCCCACAAGATCACCTGGTGGAGTATTGAATCTAGGGGTTTGATGTCTACCAAATTTAGTCAAGAGGTGAGTGGCACCCTTGGAGCACACAGTGCGTCCTGAAGGGCACATCGTGCAAGGAAAATAGAAAGAGGTGAGTGGCAGCCTTGGAGCATGTAGTGCGTCTTGAAGGGCATGTCGTGTAAGGAAAAAAAAAAGAGGTGAGTGGCACCCTTGGAGCACATAGTGTGTCCTGAAGGGCACGTCGCGATTTTAAGTGGAATGTGAATAAACCTAGTTGGCCTTAAAATGAATGATATGATAAGTAAAGTTTAAAAACAATTTTTCCCTTAAACATTTCACCCAACCTAGTGAATTTTAAACCTAGGTCTAAGCAGAACCTCTGAACAAAAATAATTAGACATATAACAAGAAGGGGGTAAAGAAATTCAAACTTTATATATATATATATATATATATATATATATATATATAATGGAGGATTAAATTTTAAAAAAAGGGGGTAATGGTTGCTTTTATCTACATTTGCTAAATTGATTTTTAGTTAAAAAATAAAAAGAGGGAAACTTAAAAGAAATAGGAAACTTAAAGAAAAAGGGAAACTTAAAGAAAAGGGGAAACATAAAGAAAAAGTTGAAGGTCTAACTTAGTAAGGAATCTTTCCTTGGGAACATTCTATTTATGAACTCAACTAGGGTTTAAGTAAGATGTAAGTCATTTAAGAATTGTAAGGGAATATTGGGACACCGAGGAGCGTTTTTAGGAATGCTTTTAGGTGGGTGAGGGAAATAGGAATATTTAATTAATTAATAAAATTGATTTTTTAGCGCAACTAGGGGATTGAGCGGCATGTGTACGAGGGAGGTTTTTCAAAATTATTTTAATGAAAAAGGAATTTAATGAGAATTTGGGAAACTTATTACTAGAAAACTCTATAAAAAGGATGGAGGAGGAGGAGTATGGATCTCATCTTTTTGCGTAACGTTACACTGCTGAAATTTTACCTTGATTGAACTTTCTCTTGCGAGAGTTGGGATACCCAGCTTGGGTAACGAGTGGTACCTTGACCTTGCGAGGTGATTTGGGTGCTAGCATTCTCTAGTTTTGTGTGCGTGGCCCCTTTGCGGCTCAGGGGGCTCAGGAGGGAGAAGATTACCCCTAGCATTGATTGGGAGGTATCGGTGAGGTCACATCAGTTGGCAAGGGAGGTGGACGGAGCATGTGTGGGACAATGAATCGGAGCTTCCTCTTGTGGCTACGGTATGCATGTGTATATTTGCATTGAATGGTAGTTGAATATTGTTCCTACGCCTTCAGTAATGTACTTCTACTATGTTAAAGTTTATGTTTAATCAACGCAATACTATCCAAAGATTTCATTTTATCCTTCAATAATTTGTCTTGATGAGCCCAACGTTCGATAAGAGAACTTAAAGTCATCCCAGCCTTATGCTCATTGTATTTTGAATTTATTTCCCTTGGTGAACCCAAAGTCTGATTGCAATGACTTCTATGTGTTTGTTTTTATTGATTTAATATGAATAAAAATTGTGTTTTTATCTTTTGTCCCTTATCCTTAAGTTATTAGTCTATGCCTGAGCAGTTCACCAGGAGTCGAATTGACGATCGTCACTTTGGTGTTTAAAGACTTATAGATTCAAATGCCCTACTTTCATGTGCATGGATAATAAGTGAAGGATAAATTTTGCTCAGTTGTCTAACCCTTACTTATCTCTGCATTTTTATCTTATGATTAATCCCTGATCTTTGCGCCTTCTTGTGAATGATTAGTCTCTGTGTTTTCCTTTGATTAAACTTTGATCTAGGCATGTTCTTTTATGCAAAATCTCTGCGTCTTTTCCAGAAGTTATGGCTGCATCTTCATTTTATTAAACTCTAATCTAGGAGTCTTCGTTTATGCAAAATGACAATGTCCTCCCCAAAATTTCACTCTGTGATTTTCTTTTATAGACAACATTTACCCCACAATTTTCTGGGTGATTCACATATCCTTTACTCAATGATTTCACCCATTTTTATACAACAAATCACCCAGTTTCTACACAATGATATTATTTGGCGAATGATTACGGTGAAATTTTATTGCAGCAATGCTATTATGGTGATTTTTATGACAGTGCTAATTTTACTGCAGCGATATTATTTGGTGATTGATATAGTGATAAATTTATTACAGAAATTTTATTATACCGATTTTCATTACAGTGATAAATTTACTACAAAGATATTAATATGGCTATTGATCACAATGATAGTTTTATTACAATGATGTTATTAAGGAAATTTAATACAACAATAATGTTATTCCAGCGATGTTAATATAGCATATCAATGACAGTGAATTTATAATTGCAATATCATACTTTTATAGACAACACGTCATATGTTTAAAAGACAACAAATATATTTAAAAGATAGTGAATAATTCATCATACTTCATGACTGTGTGTGTATGATAGACGACGTGTGCATGACTGTGTTTTTATCTAATGCATGATAGACAACGGATACTTTATTATATAAACAATGATTTTATATTATAGATGACAGTGATTTTATATGACAACAATTTTATTATAGATGACAACGATTTTTTTTAATAGGATAATTCAAGTAAAGTGTTCATGTAAAGTGCAATGAGAATTCAAGTAAAGTGTTCATGGTCATTGATTAAAATTATGCTAGTTTGCATACTCTCAACCTGTACATTATATTGGAATAAGATGAACATTGTCAAGGTTAAAATGGATACATATTTTACTTGCAATGCCAACATGAGCATGGGTACATTATCTCTAAATGCTTTTAGCATTGAAGATCTCAAACTACACACACTTATTGTTTGACATGCCAGCGCCAGCGTGGCCTGTCTAAAAATTTCTCCATTTTTTGCAACAGTGAAGCTTGTGCTTGAAATTCAGTGGAGTGGATACTTTGCTACTTATTGGCATCTTTAGAAAAAGCTGTGAAAAGATAAAGAACAATTTTCCTATGTGCATAATGGGAAAAGGTTATTGTGTGAATTAACCAGTGACAAAGGCAATTAAGTGATTTGACTAATTGTGAGATCGAAATGTATAACTATTACACATTCTCTTTATCTTACGATGAAGTCAAAAATCTTCTTATGCAATTATTTATAAACCCTAGAATATCGTCACCTCCTCTTAATGAGTTGTTCCCTTTCCTTGAATGGAGCGCATTTCAACCATGATGGAAATGTGATTTATGGTTTATGACAAGAGAGATATTTGAATACATTTCCTAAATATACGTTGATGGGTTAGCAATATATTTTGGTTGGTATTGTTACAATAGAAGCACTGTAACAGTGGCAAGAAAATTCTTCTGAGGTCACCAGTTTGTGGTTGTCTCTTGGTTCAAAATGTTTTTAATGTTGATATTTCCTTTGACAACTGTCAAATTTAGGATAGACAACATCTTTTTATATAGACAGTGTATTCATATATGCTCTAAACACAACGATTTTGATCTCTGAGTAACTTGCTCTAACACAGTTCTAATATGCTCAATTGGTAATGAAGGGATTCATTGCTCACTAACATAAAATTTATAGTCTGGAATGAATTACATACAACCATTCTCTTTACTATCCCTACCATAAAACATAACAACAAAACGTTTATGTTCTTAATATATCAATTACCGTGTTTATGATGGTAACATTATTTTTGGATTAACAAAATGTAAAGTCCTAATTTCTTACACCGCTTATGATTAAGATAACTTTAAAATAACATTATATTATATAGAGAATTAAAATAGAATACCCATGCACATGAATTTTTAGATATTATTCAAATTAATTATGTTTTACAATGTGGGAGACTTCCTTGAAAAATTGCCTCAGAAGAAAACAAGAAACCCTTCGGTTGGTTGCACAATTTAATTATTAAATGACGTCACCTTGCATCTTTTTGTCTTGTCGGTTGGGTGCTTGGGTATAGTCTTCTTGCTTTTTGACAGTTAATTGGGTCCCCTAGTGGCGTAGACGTCACCCAGGGTATGTCCACGATCACCAGGACCTTTTCTTCCCCAGGCCAAAGAGCTGAAATGCTCTTCAATTCCCTTCTCGGGACCTTCCAATACCCACAGGACTCTTCCAATGATTCCCCTTCCTTCAATCAGGAAATCGCGCCTTGTTGTATCGCGAGACCTAAAGGCACAGATCTGGGTCTCACAAAACCCTGAAACCCGATGAGGATATACCAAGCCTTCCCTTACTCTTGTCCGGGTTTCACCCATTGGGAAATCGGAACTCACGCGGTCGTGAGTCACTGCTCTCATGAATCTCCGATTCCATAACTCCGATGCCACCTGTCGTCACCTCAGGGCGAGATTCAATCCTCCAACACCTGTCCTCCACTAGGCACCTCTACCCCTGTCGGGAAATCACGGATCACGATTTCATTATGTGAGAGTTCCCCGCTCTCAGAAACGCCGATGCTTCGATTTCTGACTTCCTCGGATCTCCTGCCAAGTGTCCTGCTGAGATCAATGGATATGGTTTTTTTTCGGAAAATTGTGAGTCGCGATTCCTCCCTATGAGAATTATATGACTCTGGAGGCTTTGATTCCCCGATGAGTCAAGTCCCGATGAGATCTGAATCCTTTCCCGCGTGCTAAGGCTTAAATCATGTGCAACTTCTCCAAGATCTAACGGCCTACGGGATTTCGCTGTTTCCTTCGGTGCACCCTAACTGTCGATTCCTCCTCCTTTGGACATTTCTCGAAAATGACTAAGTATTTTTTTTCTCCAGGTTTACGCTTCACTCTTGCGCCTGAAAACTCTGTGTGACCCTTCTTTGATCATCCCCCTATGCTTCCCTTCGATGATACTATGAAGGAGCTATACCTTTCTGAGCTTCCCCACTCTGACTCATTCAGAAGGATTTGCGCACACTACTTGCACTCGACATTCAACAACTTCCCAGGTGTTGAATCCTTCAGACTCTGCGCAACTCCTGCAGCAGTAGTCTTCCAACCTTTTCCTCAGAATCGCAACTCCGAGACTTCGTCTAGCCTGCGCATGCCTTGCACGGCTTCGATGCCAAATCTGCACTTCTGAGAACTTAGAACAAAAGTTCCCTCTATCTGAACCCTTCTGTCAATGCACTCCTTGCGGGCGATTCAACTGCACTACTTGCAGGAATCCTCTGGTTCTAGATAGAGAAACAATTGAAACTAACTCCTTGTTCTCACAGACTTCATATCAGCCATGAAATCACATACACAACATATAAAAGCAAGTGTATAACAGGAAGCAAATATTCATGAGCATAACATAAACACACAGAGAAAACAACACAGACCATGAGATTGAATCAAAGCTTCATTCTATTAATTCAATATCTATACATGGGTGTTCTTCATACGATTCTCTGCTTGATCTTCTGCTCTCCTGCTTCAATCTTTAAATTGATAATCATACAATGTACGAAGGAGGGTGTCTATATCTGTTTCCCTCTTGCACTCTAAAGCTATCAAATCTACAATTAAAACTCCTATCTACTTTACATTAATATATTAAATGCCTCATCTACCTAAGGATGAGAGCTATCCACTCAAGGTCCATTACAATATACAAAGTGTGCTTCATTAAATTCACACATTAATGTTTGGCGCAACAATATCAAGGTGTTTCAAAATTTTGGCTGGCGTTGTCCAACTGTCTTTTCTGCTTGATGTGTCAGCTCACTTGATACGCTAGCGATGCTCCTGCATCATACTCCTCAGCTTGAAAATTTTCATGGGCTCCTGTCCATGAGGTCCTGCATGGTTTGTCCATGCTTTTGTATCATCGCTTCATTCTCCCAGCTGGCATATTCCACTGGGTGATTCTTCCACTTGACCAGATACTCAAAATACTGCTTTCGTTTGGTCTTTCTACCCACTTGCTTATCCAGTATGCACTCCATCTGTGGCTTTTCTACTACTGGTAATTGTTTTGTCCAATGGATCACTGGTTCCTCAGCTCTAGCCTCTTCTTCTCCATCCCTGTATGGGTATAAATCTGAAACATTAAATATCGGAGATATCCCGATGCCATCCAGCAACTCGATTTCATAAGTATTCTCTCCGAATTTCTTCAGGAATCTGCATGGCCCAATTTTCTTCATTTTCAGCTTATTGTATGTCCCCCTTGGGAACCTTTCCTTCCTCAGATGTGCCAGAACTAGATCACCAACTTCGAACTGAAGTTGTCTCTTCTGTTGATCGGCTCTGCGCTTGTACTCCTGATTTGAATCCATCAATCGTTGCTTCACCCTGCCGTGAAGTTCCTTCATTGCCTCAGTGAACTCTTCTGCACTAGCACTGCTAGTAGCAGTCTGTTCTAACTCCCTGAGTTCAGAAACTCCCCTCGGTTGTGTCCCATAACCAATCTAAAATGGACTTTTTCCTGTACTCCGATTCACCGAATCGTTGTATGCAAACTCTGCCTGTGGCAATACGTTGTCCCAGCTGCTGTGGTGCTCTGTCACCAAGCTCCTCAGTAAATCTCCCAGACTTCTGTTCACAACTTCCGTCTGTCCGTCTATTTGAGGATGATAAGCTGAACTAAACGCCAAGTTAGTTCCTAGCTTCTTCCATAGCATCCTCCAAAAATGGCCTATGAATTTTGTATCCTTGTCCGAGACTATGCTTCTCGGCAATCCATGAAGTCACACAATCTCTTTGAAAAACAAATTTGCGATGTGCGTTGCATCACTGGTCTTCTGGCATGGTATAAAATGTGCCATATCTGAAAACTTGTCCATCACCACAAAGATGGAATCAACCCCTCTCTGCGTCCTCAACAGTCCTAATACAAAATCCATGCTTATCGCCTCCCATGGCCTCTCAGGTATGGGCAATGGCTGATAAAACCCTGCGTTCTGCTTTCTCCCCTTCGAATGCTGACAAATTCGATACCTGTCAATGAACTTCTTGACATCTGCTCGCATGCCTGGCCAAAAATACAATTCTCTTAGCTTTGCGAATGTTTTTTCGTGGCCAAAATGTCTTGCTAATCCTCCACTGTGTTTTTCCTTCACCAAGTTCTCCCTCATGGAGCAAATTGGAATACACAGTTGATTGCCTCTGAACAACAATTCCTCTTGGATCATGTAGTCTATCCATGGGCTCTGATCCCTGAGAACGGGATTCTCAACTGCTTCATATGCTTCTCCGAAGTCTGCATCTCCTGCGTACATGTCCTTCAAATTCTCAAAACCCAATGTTTTGACTCGGAAATCCTGCAGCAACAAACATTTCCTTCTCAAAGCATCAATCACTTTGTTAGCAGTACCCGAAATGTGTTTGATCACAAACGTGAAATTCTGCATGTACTCTACCAATTTTGCATGCTTCTAGTTCAACTTCTCATGTTGACTCACAAACTGCAATGCATGATTATCACTGTACAATACAAATTCTTTCGGGATCAAGTAATGCCTCCACTTATTCAATGCCTGTATGATGGCATAAAACTATTTATCATATGTGGAGTATTTCATCTTTGCTTCATCCAACTTCTCACTGAAGTATGCAATGGGTCTATCCTCTTGACTCAAGACCGCTCCTATGGCAAAGCCACTTGCATCACATTTCACCTGGAACACCTTCTTGAAGTCCGGCAACACCAACACTAGTCGTTCCATTATCTTCCACTTCAACAAATTGAAGTTCTTCTCAGCCTCTGTTGTCCAATGAAAAGAGTTGTGTCTTTTCTTGACTGTGTCCATCATTGCTGCGCTAATTCCACTGAAGTTCCTAATGAATTTCCTGTAGGAACTTGCAACCCATGGAAACTCCTCACCTCGAAAACATTTCTCGGTGATGGATAATTCTTGATCACTTCCACCTTACTCGGATCCATCTTCAACTCATTTACTGAGATAACAAAACCCAAATAAATGAGCTCTGTCTTCATGAATGAGGACTTCTTCATGTTGATCAACAATTTCTCCTGTTGTAGCTTCCTCATCACAATGGCCAAATGTTTCAAATGCTCAGCCTTCATCTTACTGTAGATCAATATATCATCCAGATATACGACTACAAACTTCCCGATGAATTCCCTCAGGACTTCATTCATCAGTCTCATGAATGTTCTCGGCGCATTTGTCAAACCAAACAGCATGACCAGCCATTTGTATAAACCTTCGTTTTTCTTGAATGTTGTTTTCCATTCATCACCTTCCCTCATGCAAATCTGGTGATATCCGCTCTTCAGATCAATTTTTGAAAAATAATTTTCCCCACTCAGGCAATCCATCAGATCATCCATTCTCGGTACTGGAAATCTGTACCTAATGGTAATTTTGTTTATCGCTCTGGAGTCGGTGCACATTATCCAACCTCCATCCTTCTTCGGACTAAGCACTGTTGGAACAACACACAGACTCAGGCTTTCCCTGACCAATCCTTTGTCCAATAGCTCCTGGACCTGCTTCTTGACTTCCTCATTTTCCTGTGGTGTCAACCTGTACGCAGCCTTGTTCGGAAAACTAGCTCCAGGTATGAGATCAATGTGATGACTCACACTCCTCATCGGTGGCAACGAATGAGGTAATTCGTCCACGATGATGTCAGCGAACTCTCCCAGCAGTTCCTGAATCTCATATGGTAGATCATCCACTCTTGTGCTAGTCAGGACAATCCTCGGTTTCATGACCATAAAGAATTGTGGATCTTATTTCTTCTCCATTTCCGTATGAAGCTCCTTCCCACTCATGAGAAGTATTGTGTTGGTTACTCCCGATTTCACCTCTTTATCCTTTATCGGAAGCAACTTGTGTGTCCTCCCATCCTTCTCTAAAGTATATGTGTTCATTCTCCCATCATGAACCACATTTCTGTCATATTGCCATGGTCTACACAGTAACAAATGACATACATCCATGGGAATGACATCACACAAGACTTTATCATTATATCCCCCAATTTTAAATTCAAGTAAACATTGTTTAGTGACACTCACCTAATGACCCTTCTGTAGCCATGATACTTTATATGGACTTGGGTGATCAGTTGTCTCTAGCTCTAATTTTTCCACCATCTCGATTGAAACAAGATTGTTGGTGCTTCCACTGTCCACAATGACCTTGCATTTCCTGTCCTTGGTTTTGCAAGCTGTCCTGAACAGTCTGGTCCTTTGAGCTGAACTTTCCTGCACCTCTTTCTCAGTTGTTAAGAGAACTTTACGCATCAAAAGTGAGCTTCCACTTTCTACGCCTTCTACTTCAGCATATCGCCTCTGTGCTTCAGCGATGTGAGCTTCTCCTCTGTCCTTTTTCCTATCTGGACAATCAACTACTTTATGTCTGTCCTTTCCACATGTGAAACATGTGACTACTCCACCTCAGCCTCTTCCTCTTCCTCTGGTATGAGGAAAAGTGTTTGCGTCAGCATAATCTCCTCTTTGCTCAACATATTTCTATCCTCGCTGTGAGGTTCCACCTCTCTCAATCTTACCCTGAGGTTTCTTCCATTCCTCCTTGGGCTTCTGATATTTCTCCTGGGCAACTACCTTGCCTCTGGGCTGACTTCTAGCTCACCCTCACTGTCCTTACTTGCGGCTCAGCTTCTCCTCGTCTTTCAGAGCCATCTGGTAAGAATCCTCAATAGTTTTGATGGTTTTCATACTTAATTCCTCCTGAATGTCTTATCTTAGACCATTCAGGTACCTAGCAACCTTCTCATCATCACTCTTCCAATGACCTGCTCTGATATTGAGCTTGTAAAACTCTTCGGTGTATTCCTTCACCGTCATCAACTTCTGTCTCAGGTTTTGCATTCGCCTGAATAGTGTGACTTGATAATCCCTTGGGATGAATTTTGCCTTCATCTTAGCAATCATTTGATCCCAGCTTTTAATTTTCTGTTTACCTTTGGAATGTCTATCTGCTTGTATCTCGTCCCACCATAATGCTGCATGTCCTTTCAGTTTTGTGATAGCATGTCTGACCTTTTTATCTTCTTCGATATCTTCGTAATCGAAGTAGGTGTCAAGAGCTCGAATCCAATCCAATAGCTCCTCTGCATCCAGACTTCCTTCATAAGATGGAATGTCCATTTTCATCTTTGAACTCATCCAAGCGATAGCCTTAATTAACCGCTCGTCAGCTACATCTTTAGCTACAACTTCTCCTTGTGGTTCAGCTTCAACCTCATTGTCGGAATCACTAAGATCCCCTGCACCGGTTGTGCGTCTCTGAGCTATTTCCATCTCCTCGAGTCTCGCTCTGAGATCTCGTATCTGTCTTTCCATCTTTGGATTCCCTGCCGACCTGCCTCTTCTTCTCACCTCCCTATCCTCCTGATTAGGCGATTGCCTTTTTCTTCTGGGCGGCATGGTGAATTCTTCTTTCTCTCTGTTGCAGAAAATAAAGAGTAAACTCCTTGCTCTGATACCACTCTGGCACAGATGTCACCCAGGGTATGTCCGCGATCACCAGGACCTTTTCTTCCCCAGGATGAAGAGCTGAAATGCTCTTCAATTCCCTTCTCGGGACCTTCCAATACCCACAGGACTCTTCCAATGATTCCCCTTCCTTCAATCGGGAAATCGCGCCTCGCTGTATCGCGAGATCTAAAGGCACAGATCCGGGTTTCACAAAACCCTGAAACCCGATGAGGATATACCAAGCCTTCCCTTACTCTTGTTGGGGTTTCACCCATCGAGAAATCAGAACTCATGCAGTTGTGAGTCACTGCTCTCACGAATCTCTGATTCCCAAACTCCGATGCCACCTGTCGTTGCCTCAGGGCGAGATTCAATCCTCCAACACCTGTCCTTTACTAGGTGCCTCTACCCCTGTCAAGAAATCGCGGATCACGATTTCATTATGTGAGAGTTCCCCACTCTCGGAAACCTCGATGCTCTGATTTCCGACTTCCTCGGAGATCCTGCCAAGTGTCCTGCCGAGATCAACAACTATGGTTTTTTTTCGGAAAATTGCGAGTCACAATTCCTCCCTATGAAAATTCTATGACTCTGGAGGCTCTGATTCCCCGATGAGTCAAGTCTCGATGAGCTCTGAATCCTTTCCTATGTGCTAAGGCTTAAATCCTGCGCAACTTCTCCAAGATCTAACGACCTACAGGATTTCGTTGTTTCCTTCGGCGCACCCTAATCGTCGATTCCTCCTCCTTTGGAGATTTCTCGAAAATGACTAAGTATTTTTTTTCTCCAGGCTTACGCTTCACGCTTGCGCCTAAAAACTCTATGTGAACCTTCTTCAATCAGCCCCCTATGCTTCCCTTCGATGATACTATGAAGGTGCTATACCTTTCTGAGCTTCCCCACTATGACTCATTCAGAAGGATTTGCGCACACTACTTGCACTCGACATTCAACAACTTCCCAGGTGTTGAATCCTTCAGACTTTGCGCAACTCCTGCAGCAACAGTATTCCAACCTTTTCCTCAGAATCGCAACTCTAAGACTTCGTCTAGCTTGTGCACACCTTGCACGGCTTCGGTACCAAATCTGCACTTCTGAGAACTTAGAACAAAAGTTCCCTCTATCTGAACCCTTCTTTCAACGCATTCCTTGTGGGTGATTCAACTGCACTCCTTGCAGGAATCCTCTGGTTCCAGATAGAGAAACAATTGAAACTAACTCCTTGTTCTCACAGACTTCATATCAGCCATGAAATCACATACACAACATATAAAATCAAGTGTATAATAGGAAGAAAATATTCATGAGCATAACATAAACACACAGAGAAAACAACACAGACCATGAGATTGAATCAAAGCTTCATTCTATTAATTCAATATCTATACATGGGTGTTCTTCATATGATTCTCTGCTTGCTCTTCTGCTCTCCTGCTTCAATCTCTGAATTGATAATCATACAATGTACAAAGGAGGGTGTCTATATCCATTTCCCTCTTGCGCTCTAAATCTATCAAATCTACAATTAAAACTCTTATCTACTTTACATTAATCTATTAAATGCCTCATCTACCTAATGACGAGAGCTATCCACTCAAGGTCCATTACAATATACAAAGTGCGCTTCATTAAATTCACACATTAATGTTTGGCGCAACAATATCAAGGTGTTTCAAAATTTTGGCTGGTGTTGTCCAGCTGTCTTTTCTGCTTGATGTGCCGGCTCACTTGATATGCTGGTGATGCTCCTGCATCACCTAGCGTGCTGGAGTTTTCTTGGGTTATTGGGCTAGATACGTTATGTTGCACCTTGGTTACTGTCATGCCCAATGCTTTGTGACAGCATGATTCCTGATGAAGGAATTATTGTGTGCCCTGGAGGATAGATGCAAATGATAACCTGGCCAGAGTCATGTGCTTACCGTTGTGGGCATATTGTTCATTGTCATTGATATTAGTACTTGGTTCTGTAACGCCTTAATGTGATTGGTTTTGCATGCTGTAGAGGTTTCTAGTTACTAGTCATCGAAGTCGTTATGTTGGGTTGTTGATGTTGTCCTTTATCTTGTAGTCGTTTCCTTTCTTGTGTCAGGAGGGCAGTCATTTTTATTTGTCTATTGATTATCACATGTTTCATCCAGTTTCATGATGTGTTAGTATGTTGGGGCGTTATTCTCTGTTGCCTAAATGTGTAAGTTGTGTTCATCATCAATTTGTGTTCATTATTTTTTGTCCTTGATTTCCTTCCTTCCTAAAACAAAAAAAACATTGCATTGCTTTGCGTCACATGTAGTCATAATTATAGGGGTCATTACAAATGTCATTGCACTCAACTTTTTTCAGCTTGTTTTCTCTTTCCCTGGAACACGAAATTTAAAACTAAAACAACTTCTGAAAATGACCTAACATGCCAGATACACGATTTTGGTCATTTTAAGCTCCCATCAGAATTCATATTATTTGAAAAAGTATGTTAGATACACGATTTTGACCATTTTAAGCTCCCATAAGAATTCATATTATTTGAAAAAGTTGCAAAAACAACAAAACAATGTTTGCAAATCAAATCTTGCATCCTTTAATTAAAGAATGTAGCAAATTGAACGAAATTTAACCAGTTTCTTTGTATTAAACCTTTTTCTTGGGAAAAACATAAAAATTGTGAAATGATCCTCTACTAATAACCACATCATGTTCAAATTTTCAAACTTAACACTCAATTGCAAAAATTAAGCATTCTCGTACCCAGTGCTCTGTCAATGGTTCTAAACGCTTGCATAGGCATCAAATAGACTTTGTGAAATCATCCTATGGTGCTCCCTTTGACTCATTGGAGCTACAAACATGACCTTTGAAGGTATTTCAAAAAATCTTTGACCCTCCCTAGCTAGGACTTTGGCTGGGAGTTTCTAGAGCACTCGGTTGCAAAGAAGTTAAAGAACGATCACTTGAGATCTAGTTTTAATTTTTATTCCATAAAGTTTTGTTTTCCAAACACACAATGTAGACTTTTATATTTAAATTTAAATTATTATTGTCTTATTTAAATTCTAATAATGTTGCATGACAACTTACTTAATTAGTTGGAAGGGACTAAGCTTCCATGCAACCCTTGTTTGACAATAAATAAAATGAATTTAAATAATAGTTAAAATAAACCAACCATATCACATGTCATAATTTACATAAACTCAAGGAATACATGGAAGAAAATGCATAACACAAAGATTAAATCATTCGTGATATATAACCCCTTGTTCAAGTTCCTCAAATGGCATTTCATAAATACTTAAATGTAAAGAGACTTGGTCCTTCAAAGTATGATTCAACACAATGAAGAGATAATGATGATGATGATGATGATGATGATGATGAGAATCCAAACATCAAATTGGTCTATAATACCTCCTTGTTTATGGGACAAGGGACCCCCTCCACCCAATGATTTGACTAGTAAATTCTATGGAGCTATACATACCCTATCCCTCTCTGGATTTGAACTTGTGACCTCTTAGAAGGAAACACATGTTCTTATAGAATGAGAATATTTATTTTATAATTGTATGGATTTGTACATTCCAAGGTAATAGGCTCTTAGACCATCAAATACAACAATTTTTGTTTGTAACCAATCAAACTTAAACCAATTAAAAGATAAAAAAACATAGAAAAAAAGAATTCATAAATTAAGCATAACTATTTTTTTCTACTAAACTTCACGAATTTACAAAATTTACATTTTCAATGCATCAATGAACTTACCTATTCTCTCAATATTTGCAAGCCCACTGATCTCAGTATCATCTAGCTTTACAATACTCAATATCATTAGAACAATATGTGTTATATATTTTTAATCTTTCTATTTCTAAGCCTTCTTCGACCTACTTCTAAACTTTCTTCAACTCTTCTCTATCCCTTTATCTCCTATTTTTATTCCTCTATTATCTCCTTCTTTATTCTCCTCTCTTCCCAACTCTATCCATCAAAGATTAAATTATAGAATTGGGTCTTCTTCACCAAGCCTCTACTTTTTCTCTTCTCTTCAAATCTGCATAGCTAGATTTTCCTTCTTTTCCACCATTCCTCTTCTACTTCCTCCTTTGTCCTCTTCCTTCTCTCCACTTCCATCTCTTCTTTCCTCTGCTTCTCCCACTTCATTGTTCCCCTTATTCATTGGTGCATACGCCTAGCCTCAGCGTGCGTCCGTGATCACCAGGACCTTCTCATTCTTTAGGCCTGAAGAGCTAGAATACTCTTCCAAACCCTTTCGGGACTTTGTCACCCATAGGATGCTCTTTGTGACATCCCTCCTTAAAATTGGGAAATCGAAATTCGCAATTTCATGAATTCTATGGTTGTGTGTTCTTCACTTCGCGGTTCCCCGAAGTCCGATGCGAGTCAACGTTGACTCCTCCTCCGCTATCAGAACTTCTCTCTATCAGGAAATCGCTACTCGAGATGTCAACAATTTGAATTCCCAAACTCCGAACCCCGATGGGCCGATTCCCCGATACTCGTGTGGACTGGACTCCTCCACCTTCTACCCTTCTATTGGGATTTCGGAGCTTGCAGAATCATGAATTCTGGTATGGATAGACTCAGGACTTGTCGTTCCCCGATCCCTGATATGATGCCACCTATACTCCACCAGTACCTCGGGTCCCACACTGCCATGTCACCATCGGGATATCGCAAATCACGAATCCAACATGAAAGTGTTCTCTGTTATTGAGAACCTTGATTCTCCGATCTCCGACTCTCCGGGATCTCCTAACACGCATCTCACACAATCGACGGCTTCGAATCTATTGGGGTATCGCTCCTCGTGATATCGCAATACTTGATGGGCCAACTTGGGACTTCTCCTTGCGAATCCCCGATATGCGATGTCACATGTGGATCAGACGGTCCCTGTGACTCTAGATCGATGGCTCTCCTTCCTCCTGCACTTCGAACCTATGAATGTTCACGTCGTAAACCCCTTGCACCTTTGCAAGATCTAACGGTCCTCGGATTTTCGTGGAATCTCTCCCGGAGATTTCAACCATCCATCCCTCCGTTTATATTTCTTACGAGATGAATTAAGTGCTTCCTTTGTGAAGACTTGCGACCTGCTGCCAACCGGTGGTGCTTCTCTCGGCTTTCCACAACAACGCCTGTACTTATCCTTCGGTGACCTTGTAGGCTTATTCCTCCTAAGCTTGTCTTCGACTTCGCAATTCCTTATGAGAACTTTCCGATGCGCACTCCTTGCAGCGAATCCTCAACACCTGCTAAGGGTTGAGATTCTTGACTCTGCGCACTAAAATACAGTAGCAGTCTTATTCTCTTTGCTCAGAATTGCAACTCCGAGACTTCGTCTAGCCTATGCACACCTTGCACGGCTCTAGTGCCAAATATGCACTCCTGAGATGAATGAGAACAAAAGTTTCCTCTGATTGAACCCTGCAGTCACGCACTCCTTGCGGACAAATTCAACTGCACTCTTTGCAGGAATTCTCTGGATCAATATAGAGAAACAATTGAAACTAATTCACTCAACCTCTTAGACATCAATCCAACCAGGAAAGCACCTACATATCATATAAAAGAAAATGCATAACTAGAACCCAAAACATTTATGAGCATAACATTTACACAGAGAAAACGACAACAACCATGGAATTGAAACAGAACTTCATTCTATTAATGCAATCTTCTGTACATGGGTGTTCTTCACAAATTTCTCTGTTTGATCCTCTCTTCTGAATGCTTGATTCTAAATTATGAATAATGTACAAAGGAGGGTGTCTATATCCGTTTTCCCTCTTGAAACAGGAAACTGTCTAATCTAGACTTAAACGTCTACCTACCTGCATTAAATCTATTAAATGCCTTCCTATATACTAAGGACGAGAGCTTAAAGGCTCAAGGTCCCCTTTACAATACAAGTGCACTTCTTTATAAATGACTTCATTAAAGAGCGACGCAACAACTTCCAAAGTATTTCAAAATGTGTACTGGCACTGTCCAGCTGTTTCCTCTCAATGTGCTGGCTCGCTTGATGTGTTGAGAATGCTCCTGCTTCATACTCTTTGGCTTGAAAATTTTCATGGGCTCCTGTCCATGAGCTCCCGCACGGTCTGTCCATGCTTCTATATCATTGCTTCTGTCTCCCAGCTGACATCTTCCACTGGGTGATTCTTCCACTTGACCAGATACTCGAAATACTGCTTTCGCCTGGTCTTCTTACCCACTCACTTGTCCAATATGCACTCCATCTGTGATTTCTCTACTATTGGCATATGCTTCTGCCACTGGATCATTTTCTTCATTTTCAGTTTGTTATATGTTCCCCTTGGGAACCTTTCCTTTCTCAAATGTGCTAGAACAATATCCCCAACTTCAAACTGAAGTTGTCTCTTCCGTTGATCTGCTCTGCGCTTGTACTCCTGATTTGAGTCTTTCAGTCGCTGCTTCACCTTGCTGTGAAGTTCCTTCATCGCTTCATTGAATTCTTCTGCGCTCGCACTGCTAGTCGCAGTCTGTTCTGACTCCTTGAGTTCAAAAACTCCCCTTGGTTGTGTCCCATACACAATCTGAAATGGACTTTTGCCTGTACTCTGATTCACAGAATCGTTGTATGCAAACTCTGCCTATGGAAATATGTTGTCCTAGCTGCTATGGTGTTCCGTCACCAAGCTTCTCAGCAAGTCTCCCAGACTCCTGTTGACCACCTCGGTCTGCCCATCCTTCTGCGGATGATATGCTGAACTAAACATCAAGTTTGTTCCTAGCTTATTCCATAGCGTCCTCCAAAAATGACCTATGAATTTTGTATCCCTGTCCGAGACTATGCTTCTCGGCAATCCATGAAGTCTAACAACCTCTCTGAAAAACAAGTTTGCGATGTGGGTCGCATCACTGGTCTTCTGACATGGAATAAAATGTGCCATCTTCGAAAACCTTTCCACCACCACAAAGATGGAATCAACCTGTCTTTGTGTCCTTGGCAAACCCAATACAAAATCCATGCTAATTTCCTCCCATGGCCTCTCTGGTATGGGCAATGGCTGATAAAACCCTGCATTTTTCTTCCGGCCTTTGGAATGCTGACAAATTCTACACCTGTCAACAAACCTTTTGACATCGGATCGCATGCCCGACCAAAAATATGATTCACTCAGCTTTGTGAATGTTTTGTCGTGGCCAAAATGTCCTGCTAAGACTCCACTGTGTTTTTCCCTTAAAAAATTCTCCCTCATGGAGCAATTTGGAATGCATAACTGATTGCCTCTGAACAACAATCCCTCCTGGATCATGTAGTCTATCCATGGGCTCTGATCCCTGAGAACGGGATTCTCAGCTACTTCATATGCTTCTCCGAAGTCTTCATCTCCTGTGTACATGTCCTTCAGATTCTCAAAACCCAATGTTTTGACTCAGAATTCCTACAGCAACAAACATTTCCTACTCAAAGCATCAACCACTTTGTTGGCAGTTCCTGAAATATGTTTGATCACAAACGTGAAATTCTACATGTACTCTACCCATTTTGCATGCTTCTAGTTCAACTTATCTTTTTGACTCACAAACTGCAATGCATGATTATCACTGTACAATACAAATTCCTTTGGGATCAAGTAATGCCTCCACTTTTTCAATGCCTATATGATGGCATAAAATTCCTTATCATACATGGAGTATTTCATCTTTGCCGCATCTAGTTTCTCACTGAAATATGCAACTGGCATGTCCTCCTGACTTAAGACTGCTCCTATAGAAAAGCCACTTGCATCACATTTCACTTGAAATGTTTTCTTGAAGTCCGACAACACTAACACTGGTCACTCCGTTATCTTCTGCTTCAACAGATTGAAGCTCTTCTCAGCTTCAGCTATCCAGTGAAAAGTTTTGTGTCGCTTCTTCACTGTGTCCATCATCGTTGTGCTAATCCCACTGAAATTCCTAATGAATTTTCTGTAGAAACTATCCAAACCATGGAAACTCCTCACCTCAAAAACATTTCTCGGTGATGGCAAATTCTTGATCACTTCCACCTTCTCAGGATCCATCTTCAACTCATTCACTGAAATAACAAAACCCAAGTAAATGAGCTCTGTCTTCATGAAGGAGCACTTCTTCATGTTGACCAACAACTTCTCCTGCTGCAGTCTTCTCATCACAATGGCCAAATGTTTCAAATTTTCAGCCTTTGTCTTACTGTAGATCAATATATCATCCAGATATACGACTACAAACTTCCCAATGAATTCCCTCAGGACTTCATTCATCAGCCTCATGAATGTGCTCGGTGCGTTTGTCAAACCAAACGGCATGACCAGCCATTCGTACAAACCTTCGTTTGTCTTGAATGTTGTCTTCCATTCATCACCCTCTCTCATGCGAATCTGGTGATATCTTCTCTTGAGCTCAATCTTCGAAAAGTAATTTTCCCCACTCAGGAAACCCATCAGATCATCCATTCTTGGCAGTGGAAATCTATACCTGATGGTAATTTTGTTGATCGCTCTTGAATCTGTACACATTCTCCAACCTCCCTCCTTCTTTGGACTAAGCACTATTGGAACAACACACGGACTCAAGCTTTCTTTGACCAATCCTTTATCCAATAAATCCTGGACCTGCTTCTTGACCTCCTCATTCTCTTGCGGCGTCAACCTGTACGCAGCTTTGTTCGGTAAACTTGCTCCTAGTATGAGGTCTATGTGGTGACTCACACTCCTCATCGGTGGCAATGAATGAGGTAATTCTTCCACGATGATGTCAACGAACTCCCCTAGCAGTTCTTGAATCTCAACTAGTAAGTCATCCACTCTTGTGCTAGTCAGGACAATTCTCGGTTTCCTGACCACAAAGAATTGTGGATCTTCCTTCTTCTCCATCTCTGTAAGAAGTTCCTTCCCACTCATGAGAAGTATGGTGTTGCTTACTTCCGGTTTCACTTATTTATCCTTTATCAGAAGCAGTCTGTGTGTCTTCCCATCCTTCTCCAAAGTATATGTGTTCATCCTCCCATCATGAACCACATTTCTGTCATATTTCCATGGTCTACCCAACAATACATGACATACATCCATGGGAATAACATCACACAAGACTTTATCATTATATTCCCCAATTTTAAATTCAAATAAACATCGTTTAGTTACACTCACCTGATGACCCTTCTGTAACCATGATACTTTATATGGGCTCGGGTGATCATTTGTTTCCAGCTCTAACTTTTCCACCATCTCGGTCGAAACGAGATTGTCGGTGCTTCGGCTATCCACGATAACCTTGCATTTCTAGCCCTTGGTCTTGCAAGTTGTTCTGAACAATTTGGTTCTTTGAGCTATGTCCTCCACCTCTTTCTCAGGTGTCAAAAGAAATTTATGCATCGTCAGTGACCTCCCTACTTCGATGTCTTCATTCTCAACATCACGCCTCTGCACTTCAGCGATGTGAACTTATCCTCTATCCATTTTCCTATCTGGACAATCAACGGCTTTGTGTCCATTCTTCCCACATGTAAAACATGTGATGATTCCACCTCGGCCTCTTCCTCTACCTCTAGTACGAGGAAAAGTATTCACGTCAGCATAATCTCCTCACTGATCATTCTGTTGTCTCCTCGGCTCACCATATTGTTGTCTTTGCTGTGAGGTTCCACCCCTTTCAATCTTACCCTGAGGTTTCTTCCATTCCTCCTTGGGCTTTTGATATTTCTCCTGGGAAACTGCCTTGCCTCTAGGTTGACTTCTGCCTCGCCCTCACTGACCTTGCTTATGGCTCAGCTTCTCCTCAACTTTCAGAGCCATCTGGTAAGCATCCTCCACTATTCTGATGGTCATCATGCTTAATTCATCCTCAATGTCGTATCTCAGACCATTCAGGTATCTGGCTACCTTCTCATCATCGCTCTCCCGATGACCTGCTCGGATATTGAGCTTGTAAAATTATTCGGTGTACTCTTTCACCGTCATCAGTTTCTTCCTTAGGTTCTGCATTCGCCTGAACAATGTGATCTGATAATCCCTTGGGATGAATTTTGCTTTCATCTTAGCAATCATTCAGTCCCAACTTTTAATTTTTTATTTTCCTTTGGAATGTCTATCTGCCTGTAGCTCGTCCCACCACAGTGCTACGTGTCCCTTCAACTTGGTAATAGCATGCCTTACCTTTTTATCTTCTTCGATATCTTCATAGTCGAAGTAGGTTTCAAGAGCTCAGATCCAATCCAACAACTCTTCTGCATTCAAGCTTCCTTCATAGACTGGAATGTCCATTTTGGTCTTGGAACTCATCCTGGTGATAGCTTTAATCAATCGCTCAGTTGATGCATCCTCTGCTGTGACCTCTTCTTCATGTCCAACCTCCTTTTCAACTTCGGAATCACTAAGATCTCCAGTGCCGACTCCGCGTCTCTGAGTTGTCTCCATCTCCTCGAGTCTTGCTCAAAGATCTCTCATCTGCCTCTCCATCTCTGGGTTTCCTGTCGGCCTGCCTCTTCTTCACACCTCTCTGTCTTCTGGGTCGGGCGACTATATTTCCCTTCTAAGCGGCATGGTAAATCCTCTTTTCTTCTACTAAAGAAAAGATACTCCCGCTCTGATACCAACTTGGTGCAGACGCCTAGCCTCAGCGTGTGTCTGCGATCACTAGGACCTTCTTATTCTTTAGGCCCGAAGAGCTAGAATACTCTTCCAACCCTTTTCGGGACTTTGTCACCCACAAGACTCTCTTTGTGACCTCCCTCCTTAAAATCCGAAAATCAGAATTCGCAATTTCGTGAATTCTATGGTTGCGTGTTCTTCACTTCGCGGTTCCCCGAAGTCCGATGCAAGTCAACGTTGACTCCTCCTCCGCTATCGAAACTTCTCTCTATCAGGAAATTGCTACTCGAGATGTCAACAATTTGAATTCCCAAACTCTAAACCCCGATGGGCTGATTCCCCGATACTTGTGTGGACTGGATTCCTCCACCTTCTACCCTTCTATTGGGATTTCAGAGCTTGCGGGATCATGAATTCTGGTATGGATAGACTCAGGACTTTTCATTCCCCGATCCCCGATATGATTCCATCTGTACTCCACCAGTACCTGGGGTCCCACACTTCCACGTCACCATCGGGATATCACAAATCGTGAATCCAACATGCAAGTGTTCTCTGTTATTGAGAACCCCGATTCTCCGATCCCCGACTCTCCGGGATCTTCTGACACGCGTCTCACACAATCGACGGCTCTGAATCTATCAGGGTATCACTCCTCATGATATCGCAATACTTTATGTGCCAACTTGGGACTTCTCCTTGTGAATCCCCGATATGCGATGCCACGTGTGGATCAGACGGTCCCTGTGACTCTAGATCAACGACTCTCCTTCCTCCTGCGCTTCGAACCTATGAATGTTCACGTCGTAAACCCCTTGCACATTTTCAATATCTAATGGTCCACAGATTTTTGTGGAATCTCTCCCGGAGATTTCAACCATCCATCCCTCCATTTATATTTCTTACGCGATGAATCAAGTGCTTCCTTCGTGAAGACTTGCGACCTGCTGCCAACCGGTGGTGCTTCTCTCGGCTTTCCACAACAACCCCTGTACTTATCCTTCGGTGACTTTGTAGGATTATTCCTCCTAAGCTTGTCTTCGACTTCGCAAGTCCTTATGAGAAATTTATGATGCACACTCCTTGCGGCGAGTCCTCAACACCTGCTAAGGGTTGAGATTCTTGACTCTGCGCACTAACCTGCAGTAGCAGTCTTAATTCTCTTTGCTCAGAATCGCAACTCCGAGACTTTGTCTAGCTTGCGCACACCTTGCATGGATCTGGTGCCAAATCTTCACTCCTGAGATGAATGAGAACAAAATTTTCCTCTGATTGAACCCTGCAGTCACGCACTCCTTGCGGACAAATTCAACTGCACTCTTTGTAGGAATTCTCTGGATCAATATAGAGAAACAATTGAAACTAATTCACTCAACCTCTCAGACATCAGTCCAACCAGGAAAGCACATACATAGCATATAAAATCAAATTCATGACCAGAACCCAAAACATTTATGAGCATAACATTTACACAAGGAAAACAACAACAGCCATGGAATTGAAACAGAACTTCATTCTATTAATTCAATCTTCTGTACATGGGTGTTCTTCACAAATTTCTCTGTTTGCTCCTCTCTTCTGAATGCTTGATTCTGAATTATGAATAATGTACAAAGGAGGGTGTCTATATCCGTTTTCCCTCTTGAAACAGAAAACTGTCTAATCTAGACTTAAACATCTACCTACCTGCATTAAATCTATTAAATGCCTTCCTATCTACTAAGGACGAGAGCTTAAAGGCTCAAGGTCCCCTTTACAATACAAGTGCGCTTCTTTATAAATGACTTCATTAAAGAGCGGCGCAACAACTTCCAAAGTATTTCAAAATGTGTGCTGGCGTTGTCCAGTTGTTTCCTCTCAATGTGTTGGCTCGCTTGATGTGTTGAGGATGCTCCTGCATCATTCATTCTCATTATTACTCTCTTAATTTCTGTATCCTCCCTTCGTTCTATATTTCCTTCGTATTCACCTTCACACTCTCGAAACCAAAAAAAAAACACAATAATGATACCTCCTTCTCCAATTTGTATCCCCCTATTAAAATTTTAATGAACTCCTTTAATTAAATTAAATAATAGCCTTTTTAATCCCACTACATCTATGAAAGATCCATTCAAAAATATATTGTCCACCCAATTAAATGATGGTTAGATCATCACATGGTGCATTTAAATTTGGACTTGGTGGATTTAAATTTGGACTAAACATATTTTTTTCATGACAAAATACCGTTGGTTGAATGTTATTTGAAGGATTGCATGAGGAAGGATCAAACAATGGATATTTCATTGGGGTTTGTAACATAGTTCAAATTTTATAAATTTGGAAGTTTTATGACTTATAAGCTAGGAATAATAAGACATTTTAGTCTTGAAAAAAATAAATAAAAACATATAAAACAATAAAAACTAAAAATAAATCAATTTAAATTCAAATAAATGAGATGAAAAATTATTTTTAGAATAGTTTTATTTTAATAAAACAAAGGTTTATTTTTAAATCTTTATTGTGTAGTTTAAAGATGCATTTAAGTTTAATAAAGATTAAGAAATAGTTGAAAACTTAGTATATATATATTAATAAACATGGTTTATTTCATGTTGGTTACATCGCACTCCAAGACTGCTAGATCAATTGTCTAAAATGGATTGTGCCCCCCGCCTCCCCCCCATGTATTCAACATTTAACATAAAGGCGGGGGGGGGAGGTGAAAAACTCTATCATAGTTAATATCCTTTTGATGTGACATCAATCCATTAATTGTAGCCCCCAGGAAGTGTGGTCAGTCGAACCACACCCAACCCCCCGCAATAGACATGAAGCCTACATGTGTCGAGTGTCACATCAACTGAAAGAAAAGGTAAAATTTTAATTTATTATTAATTTCCCGCTAATTCTAAAATGACACATATGCATATTAGGTGTAAAAAGGGTAAAAAGATAGATATTTAGTTTATTTTGAGTTTGTGAAGAATTCGAGCAGCCAATTAAGAGTTTCTGTGAAGATTTTCCATCATCACTCCATCCCGATACCTATCTCAATCAGCTTCTTTCACGAGTAACTTTAAATCTTTCCTATTCTTTCTTTTATCATTATCAAAATTCAAACATCCCAACCTATAGAAAGTAAGAAAAATCCAAATCCTGTAGATGAAGATATTTTCGATAAAGATAAATATGTTTTTGATAATGTCTTGTCATTCAATTCCTCTGTTTATACGATCAGGAAAACCAAGGTTTTCAAGATTTAGTTGACCACTATTACGCATGAGAATCTGACCTCGCCAAATTCATAGTACCTCAAGTTTATGATTTTATAGAATTTGTAGTTTGGTCCGCAGATAATTACATTGCAGCCAAAAGACCTATAATTTCTAAAGTCGGGTCTGTTCTCATTGAATTAAATGCTCAAAATATTAGTGAAATAATGAGATGACCACTTAATATTGATAGAGAACCACTAAATGAAATAGTAGCAACCAAATCTTTCATAGAACTATAATCAAGAGATAGGATTTATCTACTACAGCCATACCTCTATACAAATATTGATGTGCTTGGTGATAATGTTGTCATTCAAACAAGTCTCTTTCTTGATACTTCTCATAAAATTATTTCCATGATTTCTTTGATATTGGGAAAAAAGACTGATTTGATAGTTGATGAACTTGTAGTAGGGATAGTGGTCTCAATCTACCCTATCACAGCCAAATCCATCACTAAATTCAATTCCACCCAATTCATAGAAAATCAAATTCATAACCATATTTCTAAATTTGAGTCTCTCAGAAGCTTCAGATACCAGTCATACCTGGTCCACCTCTTTCTTTTCACACAAGTCTTTCATTTTATGCATCTAGGAATAAATATTGAAGATGATCTTGGTAATCCAACCTCAGTTACTCACTAGAATTATGTGATTATAAATAAACCTTTGAATGTTTAATTTTCACAGTATATGGATCATTTTGTGTCTAAAGTTTACCAATTTTTACAACCAAGTTCCTCCTAGAATATTTCCTAAGTGAAAAAACTGTTACAGTTAATCCTGGACAAAAGAGTGGGAGACTCATACGTATTTGAAAATTACATTGAAATCATATTTTATGGTTGTCAACTTTCTCCCTTTCGCTTTCCCATTTTTATGACTCCCATAAGTTTTTCTCTTGAATATGTTGGACAAAGATTGAACTCTAATAAAATTCACTTTGTGCCAAATAAGTATAAGGTGACTTTTAAATTGAAGAAAGAAGTAGGTCCTTTCATTTTGAATACCAGGTCAACACTACAGATGAAAAAAAAATGCTTTCATCTATGGGATTATAATAGGGAGAAACATGGAATTATGACCCTTATGGCATAAATTCGTCAAAAATAATTTCACATGGGAAAATTTCTTATCAACGTCATCAAAAAGAGAAACTGGAGCTATTGGAAAACCAATATAGTTGGCAAGATGTATTGAACATTTTGTAGATCCATGGTAGAGCATTTGACCAGTCAAGACTGAACAAAAGTTCCAACCACAAAAATGCCATAACAGTTTGAAAATACATACAAAAGGAAACAATCAGAGTTTGCCTTAAATAATTTAGAGATAGAGGAAGAAGGATCAACCAAAATTAAAAAGTTAGAAGAGATTGAAGAAGAAGGAGATCCAAAGTTGATTGAAGAAATAATGCCAAAGAAAAAGGGATCTGCTGTGACTATAGAGGTGATATCTTCATAAAATCTCAAAGGTGTGGCAAGTCAAAGTGAATCAAAGTCAGGCACTAATGATCAATCAAATAAATTAGACCAAGTTCAACAATTCATGGAAACTAGAAAGGTAGGTGTAGGTATAAAATAACATGATTCCAAAATTCTATGACCATGATGCATGTAAGACCAGAATGACCTCAAATGTAGATTATGAGAAAGGGAGGTTGAATATAGTAGTCATGGAGCCAAAGTATCAGAAAAAAGTAACAAACATCTCTATTGATTTAAATAATTTACATCCTTTATGTTGGAATATTGAGAGGGGGGTGAATCAATATGAGAAATTTTACCACTTATAACCACAATATATAAACTTCAAATTAATCAACAATATATCTTCAGTATATCATGAGCATATAAACATAATAAAAATCACATCAACAACATCACAACAAGTACACAGTACACCATAATTTACGTGGAAACCAAAATAGGGGAAAACCACAGAATGCTCTCTTATATATCAAAGAATAGATTCATTAGAAACGTCGAATTCCCAATTCTCCCGATGCAACTAGAAGGAGGTTATGACCCCCTATTTACAGGATCCAACCTGAAGGAAGCTACAACTCCCAAAATTCTATGGATCCAACCCCCTTATTATCAGGATCAAACCTGAAGGAAGCTCAAACTCCTTGATTTTGTAGCTCCAACAAAAGGAGGCTACAACCCCCTTTCCTTGCCCCATCATGCCACCCTAAAATATAAGTGTAGACCAATTCTCACTACCACAATCTTTGCCACTGTACTCATTTCCATTTTCACTAGCATTGTCACTGTCACTACCACTGTCACATCAACTCATAACTTGTCAACATGTCACTATATCCAACTTGTCACTATATCCAACCTATCACTGTATCCAACTTATCACCATCAACCTATCACATAAACCTATCCCTGATCAACAATACTCAACCAAATCCTCACACATGGATCATGTACCAAGGACACCTCTCAACTAGATGTCCAACATCACCAACACATGCCTCTACAATGCATGTACCAAACCATAAAATTGTACCATACCAAGCATCAATCATAGACCACAACAAGTGCATCAACAATGCACCAACACCTATAACAAACTGTGCAACAACCATGCACCAACTCCTATACCAAGTTGTGCATCAAACATGCACCAACACCTTCACCAAACAATGCATCAACCATGCACCTCAAACTGTACCATATGTATGCCTCAACTATGAACCATGTATACCAAGTCCCAATCTTGTACCATACCATGTATCAACCATGTACATCAACAATGTACATCAACACCTGTAACATACCATGTACCAACAATGTATCTCAACCATATACCATATCACTCAATCATTCCATACACCATGTACCATAGGATATATCAAGCAAGTGATATCAATGGTGTACATTAACCAAGTATCAACATCACCAAGAGAAGTATCGCATACATGTTTTGTCATATACCAAGTGTATTCCTCAACCATGAACCTAATATGTGCCTCAAGCATGTCTCGATGCCTCAACAATATACCAAAGACTTGCCTCAAGCATGCACCATAACATCATTAACATGTAACCCTCAAAACATGCATATAAACATACATGTAACTCTGTAACAAATCTAGTGTATGTCATCACATAACTGCATACCTTCCTCAACTTCAATAAAAAGAGAATAGGATCTTCATCAAACTTTACCTTAGTCTCCTGGGACTAGTTTTTGTATTAGTCGCAAACCCTAAATTTCAACAAGCATAAATCCGTAACTATAATGAATAAAGGTATAAAACTTGTACCCAATATTATTCAATATCATCTCTGCAATTCCTCCCATTTTCACTGCTTGAAACATCCCAGAAAATGCATTATAGAAAAAATGATAGACCTTATTGAATTATGACTTATTCTAGAAAGAGAACTTGGAGAAAATTCCACACATAGAATATTTGAGATATAGATCTGAAAATCATAAAAAACTTACTACGGACTATACTCTATCCAATTCATTTGGTATCAATGAATTTGGATCCTCTAAAAATAATTTATGACTATGTTACCTGGAACACATGTTTGAGACTAGTTTATGGACTAGCCAGAAACCCTATTTTTCATAGAGTATATATAAGAAACTACTATGACCCAGAAGATGAAATTTTTACCATAGATACCTTGACATGTGGTCTCAACCTCCTCCAATTTCATTTATATGACTTGTTCTAGAAAACAAGTTATAGAAAAACAAGTAAGATGACTTGTAAATAACATACCTTAGAACACATCATCACAAAATTTCATCCCAAGAAGACATCAATGGAAAAGGGTATCACTCCTTGGTTCTTCTCCCCGTGTCTTCATGCATATGTTCTTTCTCTCTATTTTAATTCCTTTTTTCTTTCTCTTCTCTTTTGACATCATGGGAAAACGAATAACTCCCCCTGTTGGTATGTCTCCCCCTGTCTGTATGCTACTGACCTTTCTTTCATGATCTCTTTATCTTATCATTTCTCTTCCCTTTACTTCTTTGTAGGATATCGTGTTGATCAATGTAGGGATTCCTATATAAATTTATTTTCCTCTCTTCCAGTGATTTCTAATTTTCCATTGGTGCTTCTTCTTGTAATTCTATGA
>ML789995.1:729748-820309 GCA_009831015.1 Picea engelmannii | reverse complement strand
TAGAGGAAAACCCACGTGACATACAAATATTAGAAGGGGAAGGAGAAATAGGGTTGGAAGGACCCATGTTACAATAAGAAGATTTTAATACACCTATGAAGATTAAAAGGGTCAATATTGGGATTGAAGAGAAGCCCAAGATAGCCAGCATTGGAGATTAATGGGACAATGAGACAATGGAAAAGATAATTGAATTACTCTGTGAGTATAGTGACTTATTCCCAGCCACATTTTCAGAGATGAAAGGGTGGCAAGAGAACTTGGGGAAATGAAGATACCCCTCAGACCAAAGGCAAAAATATTTAGATATATACTGATATAGATGGATATCGGTGGCCACCCACCTTTTCCAACTGGTTCAAAACAATTTTCTGACAATTTTGGGAATTTACTGTTTTTAGTAGTTTTAACTTTCGGGGCCATTTTGAGGGCCTAAATGAAGGTTTTTCAGGATAAATCTCCTCAATGATATCCAAATTTATTATTGAGCCCTCAAAATGAATATCCTCAATGATACCTTTCCAACGGGCTATCACACGCCTAAAACAGAGATCGTATGCAAAAGTTACGACCTCGGGAAGTTGATGTACTAACTTACCCAAACGGGGCCCACATGACTTTTGGCGCTTCATCTCCTAGGGTTAGGTTTTTGGATGTCTAGGGTTTTTGGCATTCTTGTTTATTATAAAAATGCCTTCAGAGCCTCATTGTAATATTCTTCTTGCAAATGCGCGTAGTTGTCACATCTCTTCTCAGAGATAAGCCACCACCATTCCAGCAAACTTGTTTCCGCTGCATTTTACAGTTTCAGCTTATTTCATTATTGAATAGAAAACCAGTTTTACTGTATCTCTATTATTTTGTGTTAAGAACTTGTTAATAATCTATATTCATTTTTTTCTACTCATAAAATCTAGATCAGTGGTATCAGAGTAGTCTGCTCCTTGTTGTCTTAATGCATGTCCCCAACGAGGTCATAGTACAAAGAGTTGGGTCTCGACCTTGTTTCTCTTGAGGACAGAAGCTCTCGCACGCCGAAGCGACCTCTCATGGAAGGAGAAAATAAATATGATGGGACAAGAGATCCTTTCAAACTGTTTATTGAGGAAGCCCTCATGCAACAGAGGAACGAGATGTTGGATAGTTTCACGCAAATCCTTTGGTGGCTACCAACAAGCGATGCATGTTTTTCGAACGGAGGCGCCGCCCCCTTAAAGGTACAAATAAACTTTGATATTCCTATATTTGAAGGTCAGATAGATGAAAATTCTGTAGACAAGTGGTTGAATCTACTAGAAGGGTATTTTTCTGTCCATAACTTTTCGAATAGAGAAAATATTACTTTTGCGCTCCTCAAATCCATTCCCCATGTCAAAGATTGGTGGGAAACCTTCTGTGAGAAAAGGAAAACAGAGGAAACTTCATTGTTTTCAGTCACGACCACCTGGGAATCCTTCAGGGATGCTATTAAGGAACAATACTACCTTGTCAGAAGTTACGACGACTTGTATACCAAATGGACCACACTGCAGCAAGAAAGAGACCAAGCAGTGCTAGATTTCAAAAATATCTTCCATACCTTGCGCACCAAGCTGGGTATCAAAGATTCAGAGTGACATTTGGTTCTCAAGTATCGCATTACTCTACATAGATACATCCAGACATAAATGTAATTTCTAGACATCTCATCCTTGGGCACGGCCTATGGATATGCCGTGAAAATCGAGTAGAAGCTGAAACAAAAGATGTGGCAATTTGGGCATGGGAACCCCTCACAACAAAAGATAGGAAAGGGTGTCCCCAACCCACAGAACAAAGGACAGGGAAAATATGGATAGTATCAGGACTACCAGTCCAAGCCGAAAGAAAATAAGGTCAATGGAAAGACAAATAAAGATACTGGGAAGTGGTGTGACTTCCATAAGAGCCCTTGGCATAACACTACTGACTGCCGCTCAAAACAATTGCTGGTGGCCGAAGTGAAATCCTCTGAATCAGATGTGGATTTTGATTATGATCTAGAACTAGAAAGGGGAAGACAGATCATTGATGCGGAACCCAGTCCCACCGTTGCTACCACCAAGCTCCAGCCTGGTGAACGAGACAAGACAGAAGAAGGAGAGCACCTCTTCCATTCACAAATGTGGGTAAAAGGTACCCCATTGCGGCTGGCCCTGCCAACAACACCACACCCACAACCGTACACCATTGGATGGCTCCGCCAAGGAAGTGATCTCCATGTCAACCAATAGTGCCGACATTCATACGACATCAAGCCCTTGAAAGATGAGGTAATGTGTGATGTTCCTCCTCTCGAAGTTTGTGATGTTCTTTTGGGCCAACCTTATTTATGGAAATGTCATGCTATATATGAGTCTAGGCCTTGTAGTGTTATTATTACTTTGAACAGGAAATTGTATAGGATACCTAAGGTAGTCCCACCTAGTGCTATTTCCTTGATCTCTGCTAAGCAATGCATGAAGGTCATCTCTCAGACGGGGAAGTTTGTCTTCTTCATGATTCTCTCTTAGAATAAGTGAAAGATCACATCCACATCCAGGGTCTCTGCAGCCAACCTCTCCACAAAACAGAAGCAAGTAGATAAGGTCGTGGAAGAATACTCAGATATCTTCTCCTCACCTACAAGGGTACCTCTGCACTACCAGGTCAAGTAGCCCATCGATCTAACCCCCGACACACCGCTTCCCAATGGGCCAGTCTATTGCCACTCTTTGTTATAGAATGAGGAGATCAAGCGATAGATCCAATAACTTCTCCACAAGGGGCACATTCGCCCCAACTCATCACCTTGCGGGAGCCCAATCGTGTTGGTACAGAAGGAAGATGGAACATGGAAACTCTGTATTGATTATCAGGCTCTGAATAAAATCATAGTCAGAAACCGGTACTTGATTCCCCAAATCAACGACCTCCTTGATCAACTCACGGGGGCCAAATACTTTAGTAAGATTGATCTGAAGTCTGGCTACCACCAGGTCCCGATAGAACATACAGATATATGGAAGACTTCCTTCAAGTCAAAGAAAGGCCTTTTTGAATGGTTGGCCATGCCCTTTGGTTTGACAAATTCTCTAGACACTTTCATGAGGATGATGGATGATATCCTACGACCATTCACCGATACTTTTGTAGTGGTGTGTCTAGATGACATTCTAATTTACAACAAGACTTGGGCCGAACACTTGCAGCATATTCAGCAGGTTCTGCACACCCTGCGACAACACAAGATATGCTCCAACTTGGAAAAATGATCCTTCGTCATGGACAGGGTCCATTACCTGGGATACATCATTGATCAACATGGTGTACATGTGGACCCAGTGAAGATCGAAGTCATCAGTGACTGGCCAGCCCCAACAACACTCACTGAGCTTTGGAGCTTCTTGGGCCTTGCCAATTTCTATCACAATTTCGTGTTGGGATTCTCCCATATTACATGGGCCATCATCCAAATAAATAAGGGTGGTGGTAAGGAAAAATTTGCATGGGTCGGTCCCAACAACAAGCGTTTGATGATTTGAAGCAACGCTTATGCTCAACCCCAGTACTTTCACTACCAGACCTACAACATCCCTTTGAGATTGAGACAAATGCTTCAGACTATGCTGTGGATGTCGTTCTCACTCAACACGGCCACCTTATGGCCTATCATAGTGAGACACTGTCAGATACTGTCCGTAAGTACCCTACTTATGACAAAGAAATGTACTCCATTGTGCAAGGCTACCGACAGTGGACACATTACATTCTTGGGAAGGAGACAGTCATCAACATTGATCATAATCCACTACAGTTCATGTAGACACAAGGAAAATTACAGAATGACTACCATCAAAAGTGGTCCACATACTTGTAGCAATTCCACCTCAACATCAAGTATAAAACATGAAGCACCAATCGCGTTGCTGATTGCCTCAACATACCGCCAGTCGTGGCACTCACCATGGTGCTAGACTCTTGTAGCCATGAGACATATGGATGGCCCCAACTCTATGAGATAGACCCTGACTTTGCCACCACCTACCAAATGTTGGGTGCAAACACAATTGTCGATAATTTCCATCTTTAGGATGCGTTGTTGTGTCGTCTGGGCCATATTTGTGTTCCATCAAGTGAGTGAGCGAAGATGATATGGGAATCCCACTACATTCGGGTGGCAGGACACTTCGGCGTCGAAAAGACAGTGACGATGCTACAGAAACATTTATACTGGCCAAAAATTTGACAGGAGATCAGAAGGTATATCAGGTCCCACACTGTCTGTGCTATTTCCAAACCGACCACTAAGAAACAGGTCCTATACACCCCTCTTCCTACTCTTGACATGTCATGGGAATCCATCTCAATGGATTACATCTCAGGCCTCCTGTCCACCAAGCAGGGAAATGACTGTGTTTTTGTGGTTGTTGATCTCTTTTCTAAGATCGCGATTCTGGTTTCCTGGAAGAAGAGTATCACAGCAGAGGCTACTGCCAAGCTCTTCTTTGAATGAGTTTGGGTACATTTTGGAATCCCACAAACCATTGTCTCATATTGGGATAGTAGATTTCTCATCACATTCTGGTCGAGCCTCTAGTCATTGATGGACACCAAGCTCACCAAATCCATGGCCTTCCACCCCCAGACAGATGGCCAAACCGAGGTTGTAAATCGAATGATTGTGCATATCCTTCGCATGTATAATTCAAAGCAGCCTCACACATGGGATGAGATCCTTCCCTATGTCCAACATAGCTACAATCGAGCCCTGCATAGCTCAACCGACCACAACCCATTTCAGGTGGGGTTGGGATTCCAACCATTGGGTCCCATAGATGTTTCACTTCCCCTTGCAGTCACCTCGACCGACTCATCTCCTACTCCAACTGAAGCTGACAAAGCCACCCGGTTCATTGAGTTCATCTAGCACATCCACCAACAGGTTTAGGATATCCTACAAAAGTCTAATGACAATTACAAACAGTGCCATGATCAACATCAGGTGCCACATAAGTTCCAGGTGGGCGAAAAAGTTTGGTTGCACTTGTAGAAAGATCACCTTACAGGACCCCATTGGAAGCTTCGCCCACTCCTTGATGGGACATACACTATCACCAAGGTCATGGGGGATAATTCTTTTGAGCTCAACATTCCTCCTTTCATTGGCCTGCACCCAATGTTCAACGTGGATCTTCTTCACCCTTATTTCCCACCATTATTGGACACCTTAGAAGTAGCAGAACAACTGAAACCAACAGATCTCAACCCCGACTACATACAATAGGAATCCAATGATAATATTTTTGACATACATATCAAGGGCACATGACAACAAAGGATCCAAATTTATCGAGTCGTCAAAGCAGGGCAGCTCCTGCACCAAGCCAAGTGGCTCACCTGAGGCCAAATTCAGTAGAAATTTCCTCATCTAATGGGGGACCTCACCGCAATGGATACCATTTATTCCTAAGGAGGGAGGATTTATTCATATGGATATCAGTGGCTACCCACCTTTTCCAACTGGCTCAAAACAATTTTACGACAATTTTGGCAATTTACTAGTTTTAGCAGTTTTAACTTCCGTGGCCATTTTGAGGGCCTAAATGAAGTTTTTTTTGGGAATGATCTCCCCAATCATATCCAAATGAATGATTGAGCCCCCAAAATGAATCTCCTCTATGATACCTTTCCAACAGGCTATCACATGCCTAAAATAGAGATCATATTCAAAAGTTACGACCCCGGGAAGTTGATGTACAAACTTACCCAAACAGGGCCCACATGACTTTTGGCACTTCATCTCCTAGGGTTAGGTTTTTGGATGTCTATGGTTTTTGGAATTCTTGTTTATTGTGAAAATTCCTTCAAAGCCTCAGTGTAATCTTCTTCTTGTGAATGCGCGCAACCGTCACATCTCTTCTCAGAGACAAGCCGCCACCATTCCAGCAAGCTTGTTTCCACTGCATTTTACAGTTTCAGCTTATTCGTTATTGAATATAAAACCAGTTTTACTCTATCTCTATTATTTTGTGTTAAGATGCTATTAATAATCTATATTCATTTCATTCTACTCATAAAATCCGGATCAGATACCATACAGATTAAACCCCATCTATAAGCAGAAGGTGAAGGAAGAACTTGATAAAATGCTAGAATCAAGAATCATAGAGCCTGTGGAAGAATCATAGTGGATTAGTCTAATGGTGTTCTAGGAAAAGAATAATGGGGGGATTAGGATATGTGTGGATACGAGGAAATTAAATGATTCATGGATGCATGATCCTTTTCCTACTCCATTTACAAACGAGGTTTTAGAGAATGTGGGAGGATAGGACACGTACTCTTTCACAGATGGATTTTCAGGTTACCATCAAATTATAATTTCTCCAGAGGACAGGTACACAACTACATTTGAAACAGAGTGGGGGTCACATTAGTACACGATAATTCTATTTGGTTTAAAGAAAGCACCAACAATATTTTCTAGAGTAGTAATAGCTGCATTCAAGGACTTTATACATAAATTTTTAGAGGTTTATCTGGTTGATTGAACATTATTCAGTTTATTGAAGGACCATGTAGAAATTTTGAGGTTAATTTTAGAAAGATGTAGAAAATGTCATATATCATTGAAAATTAAGAAATGTATATTCAGCACAAAGTTTGGCATCCTACTTGGGCACATTGTATGCAAACAAGGCTTGATATTAGACCGTGCGAATATTGTTGTTATTGTCAATTTACCACCACTAAAGTCAGTGTGCTAGTTGAGAGCAACATTGGGCCACACAGGCTACTACAAGAAATTCATAAAAGTCTATGCAAAGATTATTGCACCCATGGAGAAGTTACTGAAGAAAGACATCAAGTTTCAGTGGAATGATGAATTCCAAGAAAGCTTGGACATACTGAAAGAGAAGATGGTGAAAACACGAATTTTGAGCTTTCCAGATTGGAAAAAATAATTTAATTTGAATGTGGATTCTTCATCCATTTCACTTGGAGCATTTTTGGAACAACCAGGTGAAGGAGAAATTGATCACCCAATATATTTTTCTAGTAGAAAATTGTCTGAGTCTGAGTAGAACTATAATACTACAGAAAGGGAAGGTTTGGCTATGGTATATTCCATACAGAAGTTCATACATTATTTATTGGGTCAACATTTTAAGATGTTTACAGATCATTCTACTTTGAAGTACCTAGTTAACAAGACATTGTTGGGGGTGAGGATTTGTAGATGGTTTTTATTATTTCAGGAATATGATTTTGAAATTATAGTAAATGTTAAAACCAGGGAAGCTAAACGAAGGACCAGATCATCTACCAATAATTACTAATGGAGAGGAGCCAAAGAACTTGGAGGAAAAGTTTCTTGATGCTAACTTATTTTCTGTTCAGATTGTTGATGATTATTTCGATGACATTGTTGTATTTTTGAGCACAGGAATGGCTCCCAAGGAATTTACTATCTCATAAAAAAAATAGTTGGTAGTGTGCACTGCATACTATAAGATGATTGCAGGTCATTTATACAAGTTAGGCGTAGATGGAATTCTAAGAAAATGTGTGATGGAGCATGAACACGCCATGGTATTAGCACAAGAACATGAAGGTATAGTTGGAGGGAATTATGTAGGAAATCCTACATCACAGAAGGTGTTGCGCGTAGGATTATGGTGGCCTACAATACATAAGGATGCAAAGGAATACTTCTAGACCTCGGATGTCTTTCAGAGGGTGGTAAAACCATCCATAAGGGATGAAATTCCACTTATACCCCAATTAACTTTACATGTATTTGATAAATGGGATGTGTATTTCAATGGACCCATTAACCCACCGACAAGAAGGTCATGAGATAGATACATCATCACTGCAACAAAATACTTAACTAAATGGGCAGAAGCATCCCCAGTGAAGGATTGCAATGCATAAAATGCAGTGCAATTTCTCTTTGAGAACGTGGTGACCAGATTTGGATGTCCCAGAATTTTGTTGAGTGATTAGGGAACTCACTTTATTAACAATACAATTAGAGATATGATAGAAGAATTCGAGATACATCATCATAAGAGCACACCTTACCATCCCCAGGAAAATGGTACAGTAGAATATTTTAACAAGATTCTAGAAAATGAATTGACAAATATTTGCAATGTGATTAGGGATGATTGGGATTTGAAGGTATCAACGGTGTTATGGGCTTACAGGACTACATGCAAGAAGATTATAGGACAGACACCATTTGGACCGGTTTATGGGCAGGGGGTAGTGGTTCCATTTGATTATTTAGTACCTAGTCCTGGGATTGTAGCAATAACCAACATTATAGAAGAAGGTGTTGTGTAGGAAAGATTGTATTGACTGATGGAGCTAGAAGAAGACAAAATTCTAGAAGGATTTCACCAGGAAGTACAGAAAGTGAAGGACAAAGTTTGGCATGATAGGAACATAAAGAAGAAAATATTTAAGGAGGGAGATATATTTCTCCTCTATGATAGCAGGTATTTACAACACTCTGGGAAGTTCAATATGCACTGGTTAGGGCCTTATGAGGTAGAGGACATCACAAATGGAGGTGATGTGAAATTGAAATATCTTGTAGGGAAGAATCTCATAGGACTTGTAAATGGAAGTCAACTGAAGTTGTATCAAGACAGTCGACCTAACAAAATAAGGTAAGAACATAAAGAGGAGGTATGATTGTACATATTGTATATAGTAGATGTTAGAAGAAGAAAACAAAAATCCATAAAAATAAGAAATGTAATAAAAAGAAAAAAAGAGAGGAGAATACTAGAAGGTTTTGATGTAATAGAATTGTTAGCATTAACAGTGCACTGCAAGAAAAGTCAGTGTTGAAGACACCATGTGCTAGAAAATAGTTGACAGGTGCAAAAGTGTAGCGCACAGGAAAAAGTGAAAACTGTCAGTGCAGAACAATTGTCATTATGTCGTCTCGCTATAAAGTTAGAAAAAGGGGGAAAAATGCAGTCATTTGTGTTTTTATCTAAAGATACGATCAAAGAGAAAAACCTAAGTGTGAGAGATTGAGAATGCTTGATAGTAGGTTGAGATTTGTAGCACAGTAGTTTGGATTTTAGTAAGATATCACCACCACGAGTTCGAACACTGAGTAGGGCCGGTTGAAACATGAGGAGAAACGCTCGGGTGGCGCAACCAAAGACACATGGCATGCTGACAATAGTTGACATGGATTAAATCCACATGCCAGAGTATGAGCCACATAACAAGTAGGTGGAGGAGGAAGAAAACCCATCGCAGGAGGTCGAGCAGCCTGAGGAGGACGCGAAAAGAACAGAGTCTAACGTGTTGAGAAGAAACGGGCCACAGGGTGAAGAATAAGCCATGGGTTCAATGTAGTAGGGCCTCAAGCCAGAAGAGGAACAAGAAACAAAGAAAGAGGGCATACCGGAGGTTGGGGCATTGTCCCTGTGAGGGAAAAATAAAGCTTGGGATGAAAGTAGTGCACAAGGGATATCGAACACACAAGAAAAATTGACAATAGCAATGCCAAAAATCCCAGATGGAGTGAAAGCGGATGATGAAATGATAGGAGGTGTGAACACTATGAAATAATCAGACCACAATGTAGTAGATACCATCGAATTCCTAGATTTGGTGCTACACAATTACATGGAGTGTAAAGGAGAGGGCCCATCATGTGTGTTTCTATTGGAACCTGCAAAGTGGATCCTTGACCTCTACAACATAAGGATTATGAACTTACTAGATATACCGCACTTTGGGCGTGGTAAACATACCGATGAATGTGTGAAACGAATCTTAGCAAGCTTGCATGGAGGTGTCTTATGGATGGATAGGCCAATGCCTGTAAATGTATATTTAATATCAACAATTACTAGGCTACCCATGGATGGGGAGAAGCTAAAACAATATCTGGAGGATATGACTAAGGAAAAGGCCATTTTAGATAAAATTAAGGTGAAATATAGCACAGATAGAGGGAATAGGGGGATCTATATCAATCATATAAATGATCCAGCGACAATATTTTATACAAGGTTTTTGTCATGTAAGTTAATGAGGAAATGTAGGAAGGAATAAGTACCAACAAAGTTGGTAGCAGCTGCAACACAGTGTGCGAAGGGGAGCTTGATGGGATGGGCCCCTTATTTTCTCAATTCCTTCCTGGAGGACTATAAAGATACACAATACTGGGGCGATGAGTTCCACTACTCATGGTTACTCATCCTCATTGCACTTGTAGGCTAGAAAGAACTGCTATATATGTTGTTTCTTTAGAGATTAGGAAAGTGTGGCACATCTCGGTACACTTCCCTAAGGAGCATAACAGACTCGAAGAAAAAGAAGGTGAACAACGATACATTCATGCTATATATTTCAGATATCTAGGACCACTTATCCAACATGTGCAAGATTTCACCTGAGACAATCCAAGAGTTTGGACATATTTCTAATTTTCAGGCAACGCACCACAGTATGTGGTTGCAGGCAAAGAGGGATCCAACAAAGGAATGGTTACTACTGAGCTACTGCGAGATGGCACACGATATCCAAATGCAGGTCTAGGATTTTCCTAATTAATGGAAGGTGCCAATAAGTCCAAGAAGAGTGCCAACAATACAGACTGAGATGTAGGACAAAATAGTCCCTACGCAATAGACAAGCAAAAATGGTGCGAGAAAAAAGAAGATTGCAAAAAAAATCTAAGTGGGGGGAATCAACCCACCTCAAAAGAAATGAAGGATGCAGAAGAAACCACAGGGTGGTTCCACACAAGATCCACCATGCACAAGGAAGAAACTAGGAGTTACAAGAGAACAGGTGCGTACAACAGAATTGAGAACGTAAACACATGATATACCTATGGAAGAAGAAGTTTGACATGTGATAGGGGTGGACACATACATGCCATAGACATATGAGCCAATAGATTCTCAAAAGAAGATAAAAGGGGAGCAAGAAAGTGGCTCAAGGAAGAAGGCAAAGGCCCATATGACACCACACACATCACTGACAATAGATGATGTCAAACTAGTAGCTACAACCATTGAACATCGACTATCAGAGGATTGGGAGAATGATGAGAAGAATAAGGATTCAATTATCGAGCAGGTGAAGCAGGTAAAAACTACGCTAGAACAATTAAAGATCAGGGAAGAGAAACAATATAAAGACACACCAGTAAAGGAAATGGAAGGAATGCCAGTAGGGGAAACAATACAGATCATAGCCCAGGGGAGTGAAAATTTCATGATAACACCAAATATGTTGTACATTGATGAGGAGGCGGCACAAAAGTCTCTAAAGGAGATAAAGACATTGGACTTGGAATTTTCCAAGATCTCGAAAAAGGCACTATACAAATTGCAAATCAATGTCGCATAGGAAATCCAATCCAGGGCAAGGTTGGATGCGAAAAACTTATAGACAATGCAGAAGGATAACATCACATTGAAGGAAACAATTAGCTAGTAAGGGAAGGAGAAGTAGTTAGTGTAACATAAGGTAGAATACATGGAGAAACACATTGAAAAAGTTAGTGAGTTAGTTAGTTCGTAGGTTGGTTGGTAGTCTAATTTTTGTGAATGTTATCACAATCTGTGGAGATCGATTGTAATGGAGGAGGGATTGTATAGTGCACAACACTGGAGTTTGTATGAAGATTAATAAATAGCTGAAGAGAATCATCTTTGTGGACGTATCCCCAGGAGGGTTTGAACCACGGTATATCTGGGTTGTGTGAATGTTTGCAGTACTTATGATCATATTTTCTTTAGTGAGTTTATGATGAACATGTTAAAATGATAAAGGAAATAATATTTTGCACTAAGGATAAACTAATGAAATTTGTAGAACAACACTAAATGGATGGATGTCATAGTTAGTATTCAGATCTGAATCTTATGTTGCAGTAAATGAATATATGTCATTGGTATATGTTGTTATAATGGTTAATGAAATTATGTTGGAATAGTTGTGTCATTGGTCGAAAGTAAGATCCCGCTAGGGTTGGCATAATGAATGGTTATTCAAGGGCTAGAAGTTGAGTATATTTAATTCCACTAAGAGAGAAGCACATCCCATTCCATGGTTGCAGACACATGAATCCTATGAGCACCCATTGAAGCCATCTTGGGTGAGACTGTGCAGTGCACTCTGTGCGTTGTGTTTCCTTCTGGTATCCATAAGGGCTAATGGTTGAAGGGAAGTTTGTAATCTTGTAGTTAGAACCTAGGTCAGCCCATAACATCCAATGATGGTTCTGTTTCTAGTTGAAACAAAAAATATTAGATCGATAGGGATGTATCAAAAAATATAATGTGAGGTTTTAAGAAAGGGGATGTTTTTAGGTTAGAACCCCACGAAATCGTAGATTGAAAGATGGTTGAAAGTTCAAGAAATAGAGTTTTCCCACAAAGATAATAGAATCCTTAGGTTTAAGCCAAGACAATACTTGGAGAGATACGTATTCAATGAAATATAAGAGATTTTCTTTAGTGAGTTTCCTACGCTATTACAAGAGTGGATAGCATGCTTGAAAGATACCCATCCGAAAAATAGATTTAGATTAGTGGAGTGGACATAAGAGAGTATCACAAGGTTGAAGAGGGTGAATAACAAATTCAAATGCGCAGTATATTTCTGGATAGAGAGAATTATAGTGGGGTATATCACTAAGTTTACAGTAGATACATCGAAGTATTACAGTGTAGCAGAGTAGAAGTTTCTTAAGGGCCCAAGGGGAAGGTTTTTGTACACTTCAATCAAGATATTATTGCATGATAAAGGGATATTAACCATGGAATCAAATAGCTAAAATACCCTACGTGCATGGGGGAGTTAGGGGAAACACTAAGGAAGGTATGAGATGGAGGGGGAAATGGATAGAGGAGAGCGTAGTAAAGAGAAATATCCCATTATGATGGATCAAGAGGAGATCCAAGAAATTCTATAGAAGGCAGGAATGACGCGTAGTGGAAGACCCTACTAGTATGATCTCAATAGGAAGAAACAAACAATAGCCGAGAGGGAAGGCTTGGAGAGTGATGAGGAAGAGGTAGAGGATATCCGTGTTGTGGAGCACATTAAAGAAATATTCTATGAAGCATATGAAATAAATACTAGAGGAGCGAGATCTAATGAGGAAGCAAGTACCCATGTCTAGATCTAAATCATTGTAGAACCTACAACCCCAAGTATGATTAACACATCAACAAATAAAGCATTGTTTAGAGAATTAATGACCGATGATCATAGGAATCTAGGAGATCAGAATAGAATCATGGGTACAAGTGGAAGTACCAACAAGAGTGTAGGAAGTGGTACAAGTGGAAGTACCAGTATCAATACTAGTTGGAGTTCAAGTTTGAATAATAGTACATAGATAGTAGTACTGCGCGGAGAAGGTACCACACATTCTACAATGGAAGGTGTAGATCTAATGATAATATTACTAGAGTTCCATGGGGATTGATCAGAAGACCCAGAGAATCACCTATTCATGTGCGAGGGAATATGGGAAGTGAAAAGAGTCACTGAAGAGGCAGGAAAAGTAGCGTAGCTAGCAATAACATTCAGAAAATGTGCACTGGATTGGTACATAAATATAGTAGTAAAAAATCCAGAGGGTTTGCCGGGAACAATAGTACAGATTAGGCAGGCACTAATCACTAGGTTTCAGAGGCCAAAATTAGAGGATCAGTTTATGAATGAGATGATTGAGGTTAGACAGAAACTAGGAGAGTACATATGGGACATCGACCAAAAGTTCAAGACATTGAAAGGTAAATTGAAGTATCCCATTTCCGACATGTAGCACAAACCGTTGTTTATAAATTCTCTATTACCACATTTCAAATATCCATTAAGACAAAAAAATTTCAAACCCAGGTAGAGGCACTGGAAGAAGTGATGCAATTAGAGGAGAATCAGTATAATAAGACAAATCCATCTATAGAGGAGTTGAATGAATACCTGAATAACTTGACAGTGCAATTAAACCAGAATAAAAGTAGGCAGAAAAGAGAAGCAATGTGGTGTACCCTGTGCAGATCATAGGGACATCACAAGAATGAATGTCCAAAATTTTCTCAGTACCTGGGAGTAGGGATGCCAAATCCATTGCCTACAGGAGGGCCTTAGTGTGAAATATGCAAGACACATGGGAATGATCCTTATCACAACCCTATGATGTAGAAGTCCAAGACAAACCAAAGAGTACTTTCTGTAACTTTTGTAAGTCAGTGGGACATGAAGAAAAAAATTGTAGAACCTTGGAGTTAATGAAGATAAGAACCTTAAATGCATACAATATGCATGCTTAGTTGATTGCAAGACATATTGAGCCATAGATTTGCAATGCACAATAATTTCAAGCAGTACCATAGTTTCAACAACCCCCGCAGTATAATCAGGCACCACAATATCGTCAATATAACATGGATCCATAGGGGAACAGAGGAGGATTCATAGGAAGAGGAAGAGGAGGAATGTGAAGAGGTAGAGCACCTATTATTTCCATAATTTTCAACAACAAGGACACTATTCCATAGGTTTTCCTCAACTGAAAACAACTTGTATGTACTGCCGCACAACAGATCACATGACATAAGAGTGCCAGAAGTTAATGACAAAGATAGAGGAGCAAATGAATCTAAATAGCTAGAATGTTCAGTGGATTTCTGTAGAAATACAGGATCCCTAGAGGAACATAAATATAATTAATAGAGGAGTAGTGAATATGGGAGAAGATGCACATGATCATAAGAAGGAATCTCAGTGCTGAATTCAGAAGAACACTCAGCCACAACAACAGTTTGATGCAAAGAAGGAGAAGGAAAATTTCAAGGAAGAAAAGAAGGAGTTCCTGAAGGAGAATGTAGCCTCCACATCAAATATTGCGCTGAGGTATGATACTGCTATTTTTTATATGGCTCAATCGTTGGATCGTACTTACAAAGGAAATAAAACAAAGAAAGTAGGTAATTTAAAGGATTTCTTGGCATCTTGCTTTAAATTACTTAATGATAAGACTTCCATGGATTTGTTTAAAAGTATGCTTGAGAAATATAGCGTAAAGGAAGGGGTAGGAACAAAACCAAAGAATATTAATCAAGTCCATAGAAAGAAAAGAAATAGTAGAGAGTTCATATTGAATGCAAATATAGGAGACTTTAACTTGGGAAATGTTATCCTATACTTAGGACTAGATTTCAACATTTTTCCAAAGAAGACTTTGGAAGCAATGGAAGAACCTACACTAGGGTATTCCAATATCCAATTGAATCTAGCAAACCAACAGAGAGTGATTCCCATAGGTAGATTTAAGAATACAACAGTGGATCTATATGGTGTGCGCACCACAACAGACATTGAAGTGATGGATATGGTGGATGAGTCAATACCATTTCGTGAACTATTGGGAATTGATTGGGCCTTTGACAATTAGGCCATAATTAATTTAAAGACTAGAAATATGATATTCGAAGTTGGAAAATTTAGGGTAGTATCACCTTTAGATCCCTTAGATTGTGAAAGATATGTAGAACCCGGGCCTGGTAGTGTTCTAGAGGATAATGTGAACTAGTTGTATAGGACTACTGCGCGAGATGAAGACTATGTGAATCCATCTGCAGATGGAATACTCATTTGGAGGAGTATAAATTCCTACATGTCAGATTCAGATACTGGAGTAGAAAATTGGAAGAAAATATTACATGAAGTCTCTACTAGGAGGTGTGCCAGAGTTACATGCGCAGTAATATGGGTTGAGATAGAAGTAAGACAGTTTCCCAGATTTAATGAAGGGGAAAATTTAGAAAACTTCCCGACAGAGTTCGAATCCGAGGTTTTGGATAGTCAGATATTATTAGTGTTGGATATAACACTAAGGGACACACCTGCATGATGGTGGGGTTCACATACGAAGGTAAATTAGGACTGTTATCAGTGTAAGTGACTGATACACATAAGATTTGGTAGGATTCAACATGATAGACTCTTACATAAGTATGATGGAAGAGGGAACCCAAGACAACACATAGATGATTGTGTTACTAACTGGATATTGGTACCACCTGGGGAAGGGATGAATTAATTTATTCATACATTAGAAGGAATGCCTAGTAATTGGTACAAGGAGCAGGAACTATGTAGAGAAAATGCAAGTTGATGCTTAGTGTAGAAGAAATTTACTAGGACCTTTTCATTTGAAAGTGAAAATAAACGTGTGGATCTAACATTACAGAGTATCAAAGGGAAGATATTTGAAGATTATGGGGTAGATACAGTGACATTAGACAGAGATTAGAGAAAAGAAACACTTGAGAAATTAGTTTATTGTTATCAAGTCACGGAGGATGAAGAAGTAGAGGAAAACCCACGTGACATACAAATATTAGAAGGGGAATGAGAAATAGGGTTGGAAGGACCCATGTTACAATAAGAAGATTTTAATACACCTATGAAGATTAAAAGGGTCAATATTGGGATTGAAGAGAAGCCCAAGATATCCAGCATTGGAGATTAATGGGACAATGAGACAATGGAAAAGATAATTGAATTACTCTGTGAGTATAGTGACTTATTCCCAGCCACATTTTCAGAGATGAAAGGGTAGCAAGAGAACTTGGGGAAATGAAGATACCCCTCAGACCAAAGGAAAGAATAGTTAGACAGATACTGATCCAAATGGATATCGATGGCCACCCACCTTTTCCAACTAGCTCAAAATAGTTTTCTGACAATTTTGACAATTTACTATTTTTAGGAGTTTTAACTCCCAGGGCCATTTTGAATTCCTAAATGAAGGTTTTTTGGAATCGAGCTCCTCAATGATATTCAAAGTCATTATTGAGCCCCCAAAATGAATCTCCTCAATGATACCTTTCCAATGGGCTATCACATGCCTAAAAGGGAGATCATATGCAAAAGTTATGACCTTGGGAAGTTGATGTACTAACTTACCCAAATGGAGCCCACATGACTTTTGACTCTTCATCTCCTAGGGTTAGGTTTTTGGATGTCTAGGGTTTTTGGAATTCTTGTTTATTGTAAAAATTCCTTTAGAGCCTCATTGTAATCTTCTTCTTGCAAATGCGCGTAGCTGTCACATCTCTTCTTAGAGATAAGCTGCCACCATTCCAGCAAGCTTGTTTTCGCTGCATTTTACAGTTTCATCTTATGTCATTATTGAATAGAAAACCAGTTTTACTGTATCTCTGTTATTTTGTATTAAGAACCTGTTAATAATCTTTATTCATTTTGTTCTACTCATAAAATCCAGATCAGTGGTATTAGAGTGGTCTTCTCCTTGTCGTCTTAATGCATGTCCCCAACAAGGTTAGAGTACAAAGAGTTGGGTCTCGAGCTTGTTTCTCTTGAGGATAGAAGCTCTCACACGCCCAAGCGACCTCTCATGGAAGGAGAAAATAAATATGATGGGACATGAGATCCTTTCAAACTGTTGATTTAGGAAGCCCTCACACAATAGAGGAATGAGATGATGGATAGTTTCGTGCAAATACTTCAGCGGCTACCAACATGCAACACATCTTCATCGAATGGAGGTGCCACCCTCTTAAATGTACAAATAAACTTTGATATTCCTATATTTGAAGTTCAAATAGATGAAAATGTTGTAGACAAGTGGTTGAATCTACTAGAAGGGTATTTTTCTGTCCATAACTTTTCGAATAGAGAAAATATTACTTTTGTGCTCCTCAAAGCCATTCCCCATGTCAAATATTCGTGGGAAACCTTCTGTGAGAAAAAGGAAACAGAGGAAACCTCATTATTTTCAGTCATGGCCACCTAGGAATCCTTCAGGGATGATATTAAGGAACAATACTACCCTGTTAGAAGTTACAACGATTTGTATACCAAATGGACCACACTGCGGCAAGAAAGAGACCAAGCAGTGCCAGATTTCACAAATATCTTCCATACCTAGTGCACCAAGCTTGGTATCAAAGATTCAGAGTGACATCTGGTGCTCAAGTATCGTGGTTCTTTGCATAGATACATCTAGACTGAAATGGAATTTCTAGACATCTCATCCTTGGGCGCGGCCTACCAATATGCCATGAAAATCGAGGAGAAGATGAAACAAAAGATGCTGCAATTTGGGCTTGGGAACCCGTCACAACAAAAGCCAAGAAAGGGAATCCCCAACCCACAAAACAAAGGACATGGAAAATATGGATAGTATCAGGACTACTAGTCTAAGCCTCAAGAAAATAATCTCAATGGAAAGACAAATAAAGATACCGGGAAGTGGTGCAACTTCCATAAGAGCCCTTGGCATAACACTGCTGACTGCCACTCAAAACAGTTGATGGTGGACAAAGTGAAAGCCTCTGAATCAGATGTAGATTTTGACTAAGCCAGAACTAGAAAGGGGAAGATAGATCATTGACATGGAAGCCAGTGCCACCATTGCTACCACCAAGCTCCAACCTAGTGAACTAGATGAGCTAGAAGAAGGAGAGCGCCTTTTCCATTCACAGATGTGGGTAAAAGGCACCCCACTGTGGCTGGCCCTACGAACAATGCCGCACCCACAACCCTACATGATTGGATGGTTCCGCCAAGGAAGTGATCTTCGCACCAGCCAACAGTGCCGACTTTGGTATGACATCAAGCCCTTGAAAGATGAGGTATTGTGTGATGTTTCTCCTCTCAAAGTTTGTGATGTTCTTTTGGGCCAACCTTATTTATGGAAACATCATGCTGTATATGAGTCTAGGCCTCGTAGTGTTATTATTACTTTGAATAGGAAATTGTACAGGATACCTGAGGCAATCCCACCTAGTGCTATTTCCTTGATCTCTGCTAAGTAATGCATGAAGGTCATCTCTCAGACGGGGAATTTTGTCTTCTTCGTGATTCGCTCTCAGAATAAGTGAAAGATCACAACCACATCTAGGGTCTCTACAGCCAACCTCTCCACACAACAAAAGAAAGTAGATAAGGTTGTGGAAGAATACTCAGATATCTTCTCCTCACCTACAGGGGTACCTTTGCACTGCCAGGTCAAGCACCCCATCGATCTAACCCCTGACACTCTGCTTCCCAATGGGCCAGTCTATCATTGCTCTTTGTTAGAGAATGAGGAGATCAAGCGACAAATCCAAGAAATTCTCCACAAGGGGCACATTTTCCCGAGCTCATCACCTTGCAGGAGCCCAATTGTGCTCGTACAGAAGAAAGATAGAACCTGGCGACTTTGTATTGATTCCTGGGCTCTGAATAAAATCATAGTCAGAAACCGGTACCCGATTCCCTGAATCGATGAACTCCTTGATCAACTCACAGGGGCCAAATACTTCAATAAGATTGATCTGAATTCTTTCTACCACCAGGTCCTGATAGAATAGACAGATGTATGGAAGACTGCCTTCATGTCAAAGGAAGGCCTTTTGAATGATTGGTCATGCCCTTTGGTTTGAAAAATGCTCCAGCCACTTTTATGAGGATGATGGATGATATCCTGCGACCATTCACCAATACTTTTGTAGTGGTGTGTCTGGATTACATTCTAATTTACAACAAGACTTGGGCCGAACACTTGCAGCATATTCAGTAGGTTCTGCACACACTGCGAGAACACAAGCTATACGCCAACTTGGAAAAATGCTCCTTCGGCATGGACATGGTCCATTACCTGGGATACATCATTGATCAGCATGGCTTACATGTGGATCCAGCCAAGATCCAAGTCATTCATGAATGGCTAGCCCCAATAACACTCACTAAGCTCTGGAGGTTCTTGGGCCTTGCCAATTTCTATTGCAAGTTCGTGTTGGGATTCTCCCATATTACATGGGCCCTCAGCCAAATAAATAGGGGTGGTGGTAAGGAAAAATTTGTGTGGGGCCAGTCCCAACAATAAGTGTTCGATGATTTGAAGCAACGCTTGTGCTCAGCCCCATTACTTTCACTACCAGACCTACAACATCCCTTTGAGATCGAGACAGATGCTTCATACTATGCTATGGGCACCGTTCTCATTCAGTACGACCACCTTCTAGCCTATCATAGTGAGACATTGTCATATACTGTCTGTAAGTACCCTACTTATGACAAAGAAATGTACTCCATTGTGCAAGCCTACTGCCAGTGGACACATTACATTCTTGGGAAGGAGACAGTCATCCACATTGATCATAAGCCACTGCAGTTCACGCAGACACAAGGAAAATTACAGAATGACCGCCATCAAAAGTGGTCCACATACTTGTAGCAATTCCACCTCAACATCAAGTATAAAATAGGAAGCACCAATCGCGTTGCTGATTGCCTCAACATACCACTAGTCGCGACACTCTTCGTGGTGCTAGACTCTTGCGGCCATGAGACATCTAGATGGACCCAACTCTATGAGATAGAACCGGACTTCGCCACCACCTACCAAATGTTGGGTGTGAACACAATTATCGATAATTTCCATCTTCAGGATGGGTTGTTGTGTCATTTGGGCCATATTTGTGTTCCATCAAGTGATTGAGGGAAGCTGATTTGGGAAGCCCACTACATTTAGGTGGCAGGACACTTCAACGTCAAAAAGATAGTGACGGTGCTATAGAAACATTTCTACTGGCCGAAACTTTGACATGAGGTCAGGAAGTATATCAGGTCTCACACTGTCTGTGCTATTGCCAAACCGACCACTAGGAAACAGGTCTTGTACACCCCTCTTCCTACTCCTGATAGGCCATGGGAATCCATCTCAATGGATTACATCTAAGGCCTCCCATCCACCAAGCGGGGAAATGACTGTGTTTTTGTGGTTGTTGATCGCTTTTCTAAGATGGTGATTCTGGTTGCCTGCAAGAAGAGTATCATAACAGAGGCTACTGCCAATATATTCTTTGAATGAGTTTGGGTACATTTTTGAATCCCACAAACCATTGTCTTATATTGGGATAGTATATTTCTCAGCACATTCTAGTCGAGCCTCTAGTCACTGCTGGACACCAAGCTCACCAAATTCATGGCCTTCCACCCCCAGACAGATGGCCAAATCGAGGTTGTAAATCGAATGATTGTGCATATCCTTTGCATGTATAATTCAAAGCACACTCACACATGGGATGAGATCCTTACCTATGTCTAACATAGCTACAATCGAGCCCTACATAGCTCAACCGGCCACAACCCCTTTCAGGTGGGGTTGGGATTCCAACCATTGGGTCCCATAGATGTTGCACTTCCCCTTGCAGTCACCTCAACCGACTCATCTCCTGCTCCAACTGAAGATGAAAAATCCACCTGGTTCATTGAGTGCATCCATCACATCCACCAACAGGTTCAGGATATCCTACAGAAGTCCAATGACAAGTACAAATATCGCCATGATCAACATAGTGTGCCACATAAGTTCTAGGTGGGCGACAAAGTTTGGTTGCACTTGTAGAAAGAATGCTTTATAGGACCCCATTAGAAGCTTTTCCCACTTCGTTATGGGCCATACACTATCACCAAGGTAATGGGGGATAATTCTTTTGAGCTCAACATTCCTCCTTTCCTTGGCCTACACCTAGTGTTCAACGTGGATCTTCTTTGCCCTTATTTCCCACCATTATTGGACACCTTAGAAGTAGCAGAACAACTGACACCAACAGATCTCAACACCGAATACATACAACATGCATCCAACGATCATATTGTGGACACACAAATCAAGGGCACTTGACAACAAAGGATCAACTTTATCGAGTCGTCAAAGCAGGGCACCTCCTGCACTAAGGCAGGTGGCTCACTTGGGGTCAAATTTAGCAGAAATTTCCTCATCTAATGGGGGAAATCAAAACAATGGAGACCATTGCTTCCTAAGGAGGTAGGATTTATCCATATGGATATCAGTGGTCACCCACCTTTTCCAACTAGCTCAAAAAATTTTTCTGACAATTTTCGCAATTTACTATTTTTAGCGGTTTTAACTTCCAGGGCCATTTTGAGGGCCTAAATGAAGGTTTTTTCGGGATCGAGCTCCTCATTGATATCCAAAGGAATTATTGAGCCTAAAAAATGAATCTCCTCGACGATACCTTTCCAATAGGCTATCACATCCCTAAAATAGAGATCATATGTAAAAGTTACGACCCCGAGAAGTTGATGTACTAACTTACCCAAACAGGGCCCACATGACTTTTGGCACTTCATCTCCTAGGGTTAGGTTTTTGGATGTCTAGGGTTTTTGGCATTCTTGTCTATTTTAAAAAGGCCTTCAAATCCTCATTTTAATCTTCTTCTTGTGAATGCGCACAACCGTCACATCTCTTCTTAGAGATAAGCCACCACCATTCCAACAAGCTTGTTTCCGCTGCATTTTACAGTTTCAACTTATTTCGTTATTGAATAGAAAACCAATTTTACTGTATCTCTGTTATTTTGTGTTAATTAACTATTAATAATCTATATTCATTTCATTCTGCTCATAAAATCCCGATCAGATACCATACAGATTAAATCCCATCTATAAGCAGAAGGTGAAGGAAGAAATTGATAAAATGCTAGAATCATGAATCATAGAGCCTGTGGAAGAATCCGAGTGGATTAGTCCAATGGTGGTCTAGGAAAATAATATTGGGGGGATTAGGATATGTGTGGATATGAGGAAATTAAATGATGCATGCATGCATGATCATTTTCCTACTCCATTTACAAATGAGGTTTTAGAGAATGTGGGAGGATAGGACATGTACTCTTTCACAGATGGATTTTTAGGTTACCATCAAATTAGAATTTCTCTAGAGGACAGGTACACAAATACATTTGAAACAGAGTGGGGGTCACATCAGTATACGATAATTCCATTTGGTTTAAATAATGCACCAACAATATTTTCTAGAGTAGTAGTAGTTGCATTCAAGGACTTTATACATAAATTTTTAGAGGTTTATCTGGTTGATTGGACATTATTCAGTTTATTGAAGGACCATGTAGAAATTTTGAGGTTAATTTTAGAAAGATGTAGGAAATGTATATTCATCATAAAAGTTTGGCATCCTACATGGGCACATTGTATGCAAACAAGGCTTGATATTAGACCATGCGAATATTGTTGTTATTGTCAATTTACCACCACTAAAGTCAGTGTTCCTATTGAGAGCAACATTGGGCCACACATGCTACTACAAGAAATTCATAAAAGTCTATGCAAATATTATTGCACCCATGGAGAAGTTACTAAAGAAAGACATCAAGTTTCAGTGGAATGATGAATTCCAAGAAAGCTTGGACATACTGAAAGAGAAGATGGTGACAACACCAATTTTGAGCTTTCCAGATTGGAAAAAACAATTTAATGTGAATGTGGATTCTTCATCCATTACACTTGGAGCATTTTTGGCACAACCAGGTGAAGGAGAAATTGATCACCCAATATATTTTTCTAGTAGAAAATTGTTTGAGTCTGAGTAGAACTATAATACTACAGAAAGGGAAGGTTTGGCTATGGTATATTCCATACAAAAGTTCAGACATTATTTATTGGGTTAACATTTTAAGATGTTTACAGATCATTCTGCTTTGAAGTACCTAGTTAACAAGACACTGTTGGGGGGGAGGATCTGTAGATGGTTGTTATTGTTTCAGGAATATGATTTTGAAATCATAGTAAAAGTTAAAACCAGGGAAGCTAAATGCAGGACCAGATCATCTGTCAATAATTACTAATGAAGAGGAGCCAAAGAACTTGGAGGAAAAGTTTCTTGATGCTAACTTATTTTCTGTTCAGATTGTTGATGATTATTTGGCTGACATTGTTGGATTTTTGAGCACAGGAATGGATCCCAAGGAATTTACTATCGCATAAAAAAAATAGTTGGTAGTGCGCACTGCATACTATAAGATGATTGCAGGTCATTTATACAAGTTAGGTGTAGATGGAATTCTAAGAAGATGTGTGATGGAGCATGAACACTCCATGGTATTAGCACAAGAACAGGAAGGTATAGATGGAGGGAATTATGTAGGAAATACTACATCACAGAAGGTGTTTCACATAGGATTATGGTGGCCTACAATACATAAGGATGCAAAGGAATATTGTCAAACCTCGAATGTCTGTCAGAGGGTGGTAAAACCATCCAGAAGGGATGAAATTCCACTTATACCCCAAGTAACTTTACATGTATTTGATAAATGGGATGTGGATTTCAATGGACCCATTAATCCACCGACAAGAAGGTCATGAGATAGATACATCATCACTACAACAAAATACTTAACCAAATGGGTAGAAGAATCCCTAGTGAAGGATTCCGGTGCATAAAATGCAGTGCAGTTTCTCTTTGAGAACGTGGTGACCAGATTTGGATGTCCCAGAATTTTGTTGAGTGATTAGGGAGCTCACTTTATTAACAATACAATTAGAGATATGATAGAATAATTCAAGATACATCATCATAAGAGCACACCTTACCATCCCCAGGAAAATGGTACAGTAGAATATTTTAAGAAGATTCTATAAAATGCATTGACAAATATTTTCAATGTGAATAGGGATGATTGTGATTTGAAGGTATCAATGGTGTTATGGGCTTACAGGACATACACCATTTAGATCGGTGTATGGGCAGGAGGTAGTGGTTCCATTTGATTATTTAGTACCTAGTGTCAACATTGTATCAATCACCATCATGATAGAAGAAGGTGTTGTGTAGGGAAGATTGTATCGACTGATGGAGATGGAAGAAGAAAAAATTCTATAAGGATTTCACCAGGAAGTACAGAAAGTGAAGGACAAAATTTGGCATGATAGGAACATAAAGAAGAAAAAATTTAAGGAGGGAGATATAGTTCTCCTGTATGATAGCAGGTATTTACAACACCCTGGGAAGTTCAATATGCACTGGTTAGGGCCTTATCAGGTAGAGGACATCACAAATGGCGGTGATGTGCAATTGAAATATCTTGTAGGGAAGTATGTCATAGGACTGGTAAATGGCAGATAACTGAATTTGTATCAAGACAGTCGAACTAACAAACTGAGGTAAGAACAGAAAGAGGAGGTATGATTATACATATTGTATATAGTAGATGTTGGAAGAAAAAGACAAAAATCCATAAAAATAAGAAATGTAATAAAATGAAAAAAAGAGAGGAGAATACTAGAAGGTTTTGATGTAATAGAATTGTTAGCATTAATAGTGCACTGCAAGAAAAACCAGTTTTGAAGACATCGTGCGCTAGAAAATAGTTGGCAGGTACAAAAGTGTAGCGCACAGGAAAAAGTAAAAACTGTTAGTGCAGAACAATTGTCATTATGTCGTCTCGCTATAAAGTCAGAAAAGGGGGAAAATGAAGTCATTTGTGTTTTTATCTAAGGATACAAACAAAGAGAAAACCCTAAGTGCGAGAGATTGAGAATGCTTGATAGTAGGTTGAGATTTGTAGCACAGTAGTCTGGATTTTAGTAAGATATCACCACCACAAATTGGAACGCCGAGTAGGGCGGGTTGAAACATGAGAAGCAACGCTTGGGTGATGCAACTAGAGACACAGGGCATGCCGACAATAGTTGACATGGAATAAGTCCACATGCTAGCGTATGGTCCACATAACAAGTAGTTGGAGGAGGAAGAAAACCCATCGCAGGAGGTCGAGCAGCCTAAGGAAGACATGGAAAGAACAAAGTCTGATGCGTCAAGAAGAAAAGGGCCACAGGGTGAAGAACAAGCCATGGGTTCATTGTAGTAGGGCCTAGAGCCAGAAGAAGAACAAGAAACAAAGAAAGAGGGCATATCGGAGGTCGGGGCGTGATCCCTATGAGGGAAAACTAAATCTTGGGATGAAAGTAGTGCGCAAGGGATACCGTGCACACAAGAATAATTGACAATAGCAATGCCAAAAATCCCAGATGGAGTGAAAGCGGATGATGAAATGATAGGAGGTGTGAACACTATGAAATAATCAGACCACAATGTAGTAGATACTGTCAAATTCCTAGATTTGGTGCTACACAACTACATGGAGTGTAAAGGAGAGGGCCCATCATGTGTGTTTCTATTGGAACCTGCGAAGTGGATCCTTGGGCTCTACAACACAAGGATTATGAACTTACTAGATATACTGCACTTTGGGCGTGGTAAACATACCAACAAATGTGTGAAACGACTCTTAGCAAGCTTGCATGGAGGTGTCTTATGGATGGATAGGCCAGTGCCTATCAATGTAGATTTAATATCAACAATTACTAGGCTACCCATGGATGGGGAGAAGCTAAAACAATATTTTGATGATAAGAATAAGGAAAAGGCCATTTCAGATGAAATTAAGGCGAAATATGGCACAAATAGAGGGAATAGGGGGATCTATATCAATCATATAAATGATCTGGCGACATTATTTTATACAAGGTTTCTATCATGTAAGTTAATGAGGAAATGCAGGAAGGAAGAAGTACCAACAAAGGTGGTAGCATATGCAACACAGTGTGAGAAGGGGAGCTTGATGAGTTGGGCCCCTTATTTTCTCAACTCCTTCCTGGAGGACTATAAAGATACACAATACTGGGGCTATGAGTTCCACTACTCATGGTTACTCATCCCCATTGCACTTGTAGGCTAGAAAAAACCGCTATATATGTTGTTTCTTCAGAGATTAGGAAAGTGTGGCACATCTCGGTACACTTCCCTAAGGATCATAATAGACTCGAAGAAGAAGAAGGTGAACAATGATACATTCATGCTATATATTTCAGATATCTAGGACCACTTATCCAACATGTGCAAGATTTCACTTGAGACAATCCAAGAGTTTGGACAGATTTCTAACTTTCAGGCAACGCACCAGAGTATGTGGTTGCAAGCAAAGAGGGATCCAACAAAGGAATGGTTATTACTGAGCTACTATGAGACAACACACAATATCCAAATGTAGGTCCATGATTGTCCTAATTAATGGAAGGTGCCAATAAGTCCAAGGAGAGTGCCAACAATACAGACTGAGACGCAGGACAAAACAGTCCCTGCGCAATAGACAAGCAGAAATGGTGCGAGAAAAAGGAAGATTATAAAAAAACTCCAAGTGGGGGGAATCAACCCACCTCAAAAGAAATGAAGGATTCAAAAGAAACCACAGGGTGGTTCCACACAAGATCCACCATGCACAAGGAAGACATCGGGAGTTATAAGAGAACAGGTGCGTGCAACAAAATTAAGAACAGAGACACATGATATACCTATGGAAGAAGAAGTTTGACATGAGATAGGGGTGGACACATACATGCCATAGAAATACGAGCCAATAGATTCTCAAAAGAAGAGAAAAGGGGAGCAAGAAAGTGGCTCAAGGAAGAAGGTGAAGGCCCATATGACACCACCTCACACATCACTGACAATAGATGATGTCAAACTAGTAGCTACAACCATTGAACATCGACTATCAGAGGATTGGGAGAATGATGAGAAGAATAAGGATTCAATTATCGAGCATGTGAAGGAGGTAAAAACTACACTGGAACAATTAAAGATCAGGGAAGAGAAACAATAGAAAGACACACCAGTAAAGGAAATGGAAGGAATGCCAACAGGGGAAACAATACAAATCATAGCGCAGGGTAGTGCAAATTTCATGATAACACCAATATGTTGTACATTGATGAGGAGGTGGCACAAAAGTCTGTAAAGGAGATAGAGACATTAGACTTGGCATTTTCCAAGATCCCGACAAAGGTGCTGTACAAATTGTAGATCAATGTCACACATGAAATCCAATACAGGGCAAGGTTGAATGAGACAAACTTATAGACAACGCGGGAGGATAACATCACATTGAAGGAAACAATTAGCTAGTAAGGGAAGGAGAAGAAGTTAGCACAACATAAGGTAGAATACATGGAGAAACACATTGAAAAAGTGTTTCAAACCATCTTGGAAAACGCAAGATCAAAGGAAGTATCATCGGAGGAAAAGATGAAGAAAATAGCTCAGGATTTCATGTTTTATAAGAGCCAAATAAATGAGCTAGAGGAGTGCACAATACCTACTACTTCTCCAAAAGTAAGAGCGCAACGAGATCAATATGCAATAGAATCGACAGAGAATATAGCACAGGCTATGCATAAGATGATAGAGCTGTTGGAGAAAAGTGTCCAACCGTGGACACAATTACAACAAGATAGAATCTTGTAGGAGCTGCAAGGAAAATAGTATAGGGTCCACGTAGAAATGGAAGAATTGGAATATAGAAATAAGATGATGTCACTTCCTGAAAAAATTAAGACAACTGCATAAATGAAGAGTCTATAGGAAGAAGAAAAGGTAGTGCATGCGGAGAAGATTGCAAGGCAATCTCAGTTGGAGCCTTTGGAGGAAAATTCTGAGTATATGGTCATGGATATCAATGCAAAAAAATCAAAAGTGGAATATATAAGCTTGGAGGGGGGAGAAATATTGAAACCCCCAGTCACTCTGTAGATGGTAGAAACTATGGAGGAAAAGAGAAACTAGGCTCAAGGGAAATGCTAAAAATAAATAGAGATGTATGAAGCACTAACATGGGAAGTGAAATATGTAGGAGTCAGTGAGTGACTCAGGATGATTCACGATGTCAGTGTTGGGGGCCTGTTGGCACAGGGAAAATTTGGGAGAAAATCAAGGAAGTTTTGAAGGAATCAAGGAAGAAATAAGAAAAGATAACGCAATGTCGAAAAATGGGGAGAACGCTGGAAACAGATGAAAAAAAGCATCGAAAATAGAGGAAAAACAATGTCGAGGAAATGAAGTTACAAAGTGGACAAACTGTTGCATAACAGTTGAAAAGTGGACAAACCTAATCCTCTTAGGGTTAGGGTTTTTGTATGCGATTTGTCAAATTTTTGGTATAAATAGAATGTATTAGGACTATGGAAATAGTTAGTGAGTTAGTTCATTCGTAGGTTGGTTGATAGTCTAAGTTTTGTGAATGTTATTGTGATCTACGGAGATCGATTGTAATGGAGGAGGGATTGTACAGTGCATGGAACCAAAGTTTGCATGAAGATTAATAAATAGTTGAAGCGACTCATCTTTGTGGACGTTGCCCCAGGAGGGGGTGAACCATGATATATATGCATTATGTGTGAATGTTTTCAATACTTATGATCATATTCTTTAATGAGTTTATGATGAACATGTTAAAATGATAAAGGAAATAATATTGCACACTAAGGATAAACTAATTAAATCTGTAGAATAGAACTAAATGGATGGATGTCATAGTTAGTATTCATATCTGAATCTTATGTTGCAGTAAATGAATATATGTCATTGGTATATGATGTTATAATGGTTAATGAAGTTCTGTTGGAATAGTTGTGTCACTGGTCGGAACTAAGATCTCGCTAGGGTTAGCATAATGAATGGGTATTCAAGGGATAGTAGTTGAGTAGATCTAATGCCAATGAGAGAGAAGAACATCCCATCCCATGGATGTAGACACCTGAGTCTTGCGGCTACCCATTGAAGCCATATTGGGTGAGACTACGCAATGTACTCTATGCGTTTTGTTTCCTTATGGTATCCAAAAGGGATGATGGTTGAAGGGAAGTTGGTAATCCTATAGTTAGAACTTGGGTCAGACCATAACATCCAACATATAATGTTTTTTGAGTCACATACTATTGTGATATGCTTCATCTACTTCTCTTGTGATAACAAAGTCCATTGATAAATCGCATATGCTTCGGCCATATTGTTGGAAGTCTTTCCCAAGTTCTAGGGGAATTGTAGCAAACAATTTCCTCTAGGGATATACAACACCCCTCCCGCACCTTCCTCCTCTGGGTTTCCTTTTGAACCCCCATCAAAACATAGGATGTATCCTTCTTGAGATGATAACCATAGGCTATATTCTCGATGTGAAATCCGAAGCTTCCAACATGATCTTTGAAGAATTTTAGGACAGGGTTATTTTGACTTTCAATTTGGTCATCCAATGTTCTTGTTCTTTTTCCAGTTGTTCCACTATCACAACTTTTATTCTAAGTGAAGAGATATATTCTCCCAATTTTCCCATCGCGTGGGAAGCGACTGTGGGAGGAGTGGACATTTTATATTTAAACATGGTTTTATTCCTTGCCAAACAATTTTTCTAACAAAAAGATTTAATGGAATCCTTCCAAACACGAATAAAGGAAGGTTTTTTGGAGAAGGATCCCATATAGACTTTACTTCATTTCCCAATCATAACTTTGTATGTTGACGGCCATGAAATTTTTTGTGTTAATTTGGTATATACAATTTGGAATACTTGCTTGGACAAGTTGCAGTCTAGAAAGAGGTGTGCTGAAGATTCCGAGTTTTGTTTGCAAAGTACACATCTAAAAGGTCCCATAATACCTCTTTGAGTATATTTTCACTTGTGAGTATCTTATTATGGACTAGATACCAACCAAAAGTGTTTATCTTTGGGATCCCATCTATGTTCCAAATCTCCTTACATATATTGGACTTTTCGGGTAGTTGGGATTGAGTGAGAAGTATTTTTTTATCCTTCGTTGACCGAATAGACAGAGGATACCCATGCTCTGCAGTCTTGTTGTTGGAGATGAACCAAAGTAGAGCCATTTATAATTAGAAGACAGGATTGGGAAGTTGGGATAAGATTTGAGGGGATGTCTCCCAAATTCCACCTCTTCCAAGATCCGTTACTATGCCAATAAAATATCTCAAAGAGGGAGAATTTCCCTTGAGATGTTAGCCAGGTGCACAAAGAGTACAAGAAGGGAATGCCAGACAATATTTCAGAGGTTGAAAAGAAGTCCTCCCATAGATTGATATCCTTTCCATTCCCCAGGAACCAGAAAATATGATCTCGCGAGAGAGGAGAGATGCACTTATTAGTTTCCAAATAGGAGAGCATGCTAGTTGGACATGAGAAATGGCCACACATATTATTCTATTTCTCGATAGGTATTTGTGACAAGATTCTTTCCTCCACCAATATTTACCATCAGATATCAATCTCTAGAGGAGTTTTTCTCCAAGTGCAATATTTATCTTTTGAGGGTCCTAGATTCCTATCCCTCTGTTCTCTATAGGGGTGCAGTCTGTGGACCAACAAGACCATATGGAATTTTTTCTCATTATATTTACCCCCTTCCCTTAATAATTTGTAGATTAACTAATCCATTTCCTTTTTTTGTCCCCATTCGGGCTAGGAGAGCAGAGAATTGGAAGATGGGGAAGGGGGATAAGACTTACTTTACTCATTCCACTTGACATGCTGGATTCAACCATATAGCTCCCCAAAATTTGAATTGGTATATAATATTATGAGGGATAACTTTCCACACCTCCCCTAGGAGAGATTTCAAGCTAATTGGAGTGCCTAAGTATTTGAAAATTTTCCAGTCCACCGAGAAAGGGAATTGCAACAAATTTGCAATTCTTGTCAGGGTGCTTACTTTTATGTTCCATGCATAAATTTGGATCTTGTTTTTGTTTATGATTCCTCCCAAGGCTTCTCCATACTGATCCAATACCAATTTGAATTTTCTGGCCATAATTTGAGAAGCTCCACCAAGAAACAAAGTGTCATCAACGAGTTATGAGTGGTTTATTCTTCTGAATCCCCTTGCAATCTTCAAACCTAGTGTCATGTTCTAGTATTATGTTCAAATATTCTTCTGTTAAAACACACAACATTGGGGAGAGAAGGAATCCTTGTCTTAATCTTCTTAAGACTTGGAAAAAGGGGGAAGACCCACCATTTATTAAAGGAGCTATCCAAGGGGTGGAGATGCAGGCTCTGATCCAAGAATTAAAGGAGTGATTAAAGCCATTTTTTTTTTTAAATTCAATAAGGAAACTCTGTTTTACTCGATCAAATTATTTTTCCATATCTATTTTAATAACCATACCTCTTTCTCCATTGTTGAAACTAGTGTAGATAGCCTCCTAGAAAAGGGTGACATTGTCCCAGATCTTCCTTTTTGCAACAAAGCCTCCTTTCTTTGGAAGAATAAGGCGGGGTAATATCAACTTCAATCTATTTGGAATGACTTTTGCCAATATTTTTTAGGAAACATTACAAATATATATGTGATGGAACCTATCAAATGAAGAGGCATTTTTGTCCTTTGTAATAAAGGCTAGGAAATACGAGTTGGTGGCACCACCCATCCTACATTATTTTTGTACATATCATATCATTCGAATGAAACTTGTTTTGATAATTGTCCAACATTATCTGTAAAAATGAAGAGTGAAGCCATCTGGACCAGGATCTTTGTCTTGGTCAAAATGATTGATGACTTCTCAAATTTATTCCATTGAAACCTCCTTATTTAAATCTATGTCATCATTCTCTGTGATCACCATGGGGATGTGATCTACAAATTTTTTACTCATTTCCTGGTTGTATTCTCCTTCCTTTGTATAAATATTTCCAAAATGAGAGGATGATGCATTTTCAATTTCCTCAAAAGAGGTAATAAGGGCCCCTGATTGAGAATCTTTTTCTTCCACACCATTTCTATATTGTCTTGCCTTTTCCTGCTTATGAAAGAAGGATATTTTTTTGTCCCCTGCCTAGAGCCACAGAGACCTTGATTTTAGCCTCCAGATCGTTTATTCTTCTTGGAGATATATCATATATTTTTGGAAGACTTCTTTCTTCTGAGAAATATGGGTATCATTGATTTCTTTAACTTCCATATTTTTCTGTAATTCCTCCAACTTCTTTTTACATTTTTCTACTTCTTCCCTAGGAGGGTGGGGTGAATTATTTACCTAGTTGTTTATAACTTGTTTGGTTCTTTTGAGATATCATTCCCAGATTAAAACAGAGAACCCATCCACCCATTGAGTCCACACTTTGGAGAGTAGGGGGAGGAAGTCATCTGACTCTAGCCAAATGGGATTGAACCGAAAGGGAATTGGACCTAAATTTTCTGCTTTATCAAAGGAGAGATGTATTAGGATATGATCAAAGAGGACCTAAGGAATTATCTTAGAGGATATATTATTGGGAAGAGATAAAAGAGAACTATGGATAAGGAAACAATCAATCCTAGTTGCAATATGGCCTACTCCAATGCGTTTATTGCTCCATGTATATTTTTCTTTGTTGAGATGAACATCAAAGAGGTCCAAACTAGAGACTGAATCTTCCATGTGTTCTCTGAAAGGATCTATGACTATTGAACCTCATTTTTTCTCATTTATGTGCAGAGATGTATTGAAGTTGCCTGCAATGATACGATTTTGCTGGAACCGAGCATCTTTGATACCCAACAATGACTCCCAACATTCTACTTTCTCCCAATATTTGTTATGAATATAAACATTGAAGATAGGGTAGATAATACCTAAGAGAAGATGTTTTAGTTGAATCATTATCTAGTGGGCTGATTCAGATATGCTTTCTTCACAGAAGGATGAGGTGTTCCACATGGTGCAAATTCCCCCTTAAGCTCCTCTTGCATTTAGAGATACTCCTGTGCTTTCCTTCCATATTTTTTGCATTTCTCGGAGGGCCTATGACCCTTGCATTTTAGTCTCCTAGATTAGGATTATTTGGGGTTTTATAATTTAATTAATTTTCCCATCGCTTCATTTTTTTCTTTTTGTCCCATACCCCTACAATTCCAGGAGACTAGGTTCATTACTTACTTATGGTTTTGGTTACCCCCCCTTTTAAGGGCTGAGTATGTCCTTTAGAAGAGGGTTTCTTTCTTGGTTTCCCATATTTTTTGAATACTTCTTTGAGAGTGGTCTAGATTCTCAATTCTTTGTCTCGATTTGCATACTTTTTCCCTTTGTTTTGAATAGTTTTACATCCCTCTTTCGATGCTTTGGTGCTCTTGGTGATATCCATATCTAGATCATCCCCATATTCCTCCCGACTATATTCCTCTCGTATCATTAGACTATTTGAAGAAGCTCGAGGGGGATTGAAACTAGGGGAAGGATCCACAGGTTGATTAACAATCAATTCAATTAGATCTATTGGGGGAATTGAATTTGGTTCGTGTTGGCTCTGATTCTCTTCTGTTGCTTCCTTTTCCTTTGAATTTATTGTTTTTACCTCTGTATTTTCTAACGTTGTGTACCTTTTTTTACTTATTTCTCCATCATGATTCCCCACCATCGGAGACTTTCCTTTGAGAGGAAATGAAGGAACTAAGATTTCTCTATGCTCTTTCTGATGAGTTGTCGTTTTATTTGAGATTTTATTTCTTTTGGATTGTTTCCATTGCTCATGTTCTTTATCTTCTGATTGGTCTACCTTTGTCTTGGGACAATTGTTTTGTGAAGTGACCATATTCATGACAAGCTTTGCACTTAAATGGGAGTTTTTTGTAGCCTACTATTTGGATATAGGACAAGTTATCTAGGGTGACTTGTATGGATTTTGGTAATCCCTTTTCCATATCTACTTCTACACATAGTTGATCATAGGATTGGAGGCCTTCACATGTTTCGACAGAATCAATGAATCTACCTAGCGTGTTCCCAATGTTTTTCAGGGTTTCGTCATTCCAACAATGCAGGGGAAGAAAAGACGATGAAACCATACAGGGAATGCTCATGGGATGCCATTTTCCAAACTAAAATCCAGAGTCCATTTATTTAGATAAATTCTCCTTGAACCCATGAAATAGGGACCATTTCTAAATATCATATCTCTATCAAATTTGTTTTCAAAAATAAAGATGAAGAATCCCTTACCATAAAATGGAGAAGACGTTTTCCCTTTTATCATTTTCTTATGGTTTTTATCCAATCGTTGCGTCATTTCTCTTGGTGAAGGCCATAGTCGCATAAACTGACCAATCAAGCCATTTTCAACTAGTCGAAGGGAAAATAGACGGGAGGAAGATAGATGCACTGGAACCTTGGGGATCTCATCAATCTTCTTAACAAAGTGAGACTGAGGGGGACCTTTCACATTTTTGGTGTAGGAGGTAATGAGATAGTGAAATGTTGTGATATCAGGAGGAGGAAGAGAGTGCGAGGGTTTCCTTCCCCCGAACGAGAGGCCATGAGGATGGTAGAGGTGGCTTACTTGTGGAAACCTTAGCTGTTGATTTCCCCTCATGTGGAGATGATTTGTTGGCTACCTTAGGTCAACTCAATTTAGTTAGAATTTTACCTTTGCTATATAAGCCTGATTAATAATAACCATGCAATACATGATTAATCATAATCTCAACTTAAATGAAAATGCTCATATTAACATTATGTTTTATGTTGAGATATTTTTTTATTCTTGTTGAGGTTTTCATTTCTTCATGGCTTATTGATTTATGTTTTATGTTGGGTTTGCATTTCCTTTTTAGATAGTCACAAATGTTTCTTACATTTTGGTTTGTTTTTTATTGTTGTTTTTATTTGCTTGCTTTTGCTTTCTATTTGTTGACAACAATTCGAGACATGTTTTGTACTTTATATATCTCTTGTTTATGTATCTTTAATGAAAGAGAATTGTTATCATTGGATTTCATGAAAACAAAAAAAATATTGTCTATATTATTTTATCATGATAACAATTCCTTTACAATTAATTTATTTTTTTCAAGGAATTTACTTAGGAAAATACTTTGACATGAGGTATTTTTAAAATTATTTTTCCTTTTACATAATTGAAATCAATATAGTGGGAATATAAAATATTAAGATGAAAGGCTTAGTTTTACCCCATGAAGTGAAATATATCAAAGTAACTTTCATATCACCCAACTTCCTATTTGCCATTGCAAATGCAATCTAAAATATGTTTATCAAAACAAGATTAATAATTTATAATATGTAGGAAGATGTGGGAAGTGTATATAAAGCCATCGAGGCTATAGACGCTCATTGGTAGTGGGGCCATATACATGATATCAAGGAAACTTCATCGGGGCTATGAACGCTCGCTGGCAGTGAAGCGATGTCGGGTACTAGAAAGATGAGTTGAACTGATTGCACCTACTCATGTTAAGTAAACTCTGCTCAGTAGTCAAATCAAAATCTTATTCTCCCATTTATTTTTAAATTAAAATTAATTAAATCTCTTTCCCTTCTGCAAAGATCAAGTGAATAAGTATGACTACGAATGCATTTTTCTATCTTTTAAATCAGTCATAAGGAATTTATCATTGATATTGCAAAATTGATAGATTTTCTTATTCATGTGATGTAACTTGCTTTCTCTTATTTTTTCATTAACTTTGATATCTTCTTCATCCCCGTATGTTGCCAATTGTTTTCACAAACAAACCCCTTTTTATTTTCTCAAAAAATAAAAGGGGTACCCTTATATTTTTTTTTGGGTAATATCACCTTTATTTTTTTATTTATTTTTTCATTTTTAGTAATTTTTTACGTCTTGTTTGTCCTTTTTTATGTTTCCATCATCTTCTTCTCTTCAGGACCTTTTTGTTAATATAAAAATTTCTTGGTTTGGCTTCCTGAATTAAAAGGTATGCTTGTTTAAAGGTTTTCCATACTAACCCCTCACACTCTTGCATGGACTAGCTAGGTTAATGGTTTACTTTTAGGCTAATTCATTCTAGGTGCTTGTAGGTTCATGATCTTACATATGGAATTCCTACCCCATTGTCCCCATTGTTTTAAGATAGACTAAATTCTATTTGCTAAAATTTTAGGTTAACTAAGGTATATATTTATTAAATATAACTTTAGTATAAATCTTAATTTTGTTAGGATTGCTTATATTAGTTTTTTCAATATAGATTTTATGTTTGTAATGTATATATATTAATAATATATTAGTTATGGTATGAAATAGATTTAAAAATGAAGTTTTATTAATTTTACTTAGGATATAATTTTAAGTTTTTGTATGTTTAAAATTTGGGTCAAAATGTTATACATGAATAACCTTCACTATGATCTCTCTATGCTTTTCACTCTAATCATTGTAGGCTGATTATATAATATAAACTCAATAGAGTTATTAATACATCCTAAGTGGGTCTAATGGTTAAGAACATGAGTTTCCTCTTAAGAGGTCACAAGTTCAAATCTAGAGGGGGGTAGGGTATGTATTCCTCCGTAGACTTTACCAGTCAAATTGTTGGGCAGAGGGGGGTCCCTTGTCCCATAAACAAGGGGGTCTCATACACCAATTTAGTGTCGCTTAGCCGTGACCTTAAAAATAGATTATTATTATTATTATTATTATTATTATTATTATATATTAACATTCCATTTAACCCATGATCAAATCAAACAAATGATGATATTGTTTCGTTAATTCCAAATCGATTATTCACCAATAAAACCACAACAAGAAGTGTATGGAAATGAAACTGAAATGTCTCTTTAAATTTTCTCATTGATGCACGTTGTTCTCTTTGTTTTTCTATATGTGATTGGCATAAGAAAGATGAAAAAATAAATACCATGCAGTTGCAAAATCTGTTTTTATGGGTGTGATTATTTGTTCAAGCACTGTTGTTAGATTAAATAACTCATGCTTATTTAGAATCACTGACAAGCTATCTTATAGGGTTGAATAGAGGAAGATTTAAGGATGAATGTTATGTTTGAGCAGGATTTTGAGCACTTGATGATAAGCTATCTAATAATTTAGTGTCTTATTGGTCTGGTTATAATTCATGGTATGCCATAGAACTATTTCTCTAGCTTAATACAGATCCATTGGTTCATATTATTAACACTAATTTATATTGTATTCAAGAAAACATTTAAATCATTAACTATTAGTTATATATTAGTTTAATGCAATACTTTTCTTGTCTTATTCTAGTCATTCTATTTGGACTATTCTTGTAGCTTGACATGATTTATTGGTTTGAATGCAATTTTCAGTTGAACTTGGATATATGTATAATAGAAATTTGATAACTATTTATCAGATAACTATGTGTGCATATATGTTTGACTAGCATAAGATCTAAGAACTATTTCTCATGTCTGTTGGCTCCATTTTATTCTAAGTTCAAGTTGGTCCATATTTTATTGTTTCTTTCTTGATTTGGGAGATATCTATATATTTTGCTAATTAGGATAGAATAGACTTATTTCTATTATTTGCATTTAGACTAGAACACATTCTCCTATAAATTCATTTATTTAAAATGAAAGTCTCTTTTCGTAGGAGAAAACGTTTAGGTGGCTTGGTTGAGCCCTCATTTCAACTTACTCATTTAGTTAGTTTCATTTAGTTTATATTAGATTAAAATTTAGATTAGGTTAGTTTTAGGTAAGGGTAATTGGACCCATTTTAACCAATCAGAATCACCATACCAAACTGGTAAGCATCTAATTGGGGCCCTTGCTGGGTGATCTCCCTAATGTTGAACATGGTCAATTCTGGCCATCAACAAGAGGATACTAGATTCTCCTATTTTTATGTAGTTAAATTCTACCTATTGTGTTTTAGTCTAGTTAAATATTGATTTAGCACTATTTCATAGACTTTGTTTAAAGTTCCATGTGACATGTGAGAATCCTAAAAGAAATTTGTCAAGCAATTCAATTGCTTAAATTTCTTTACTTTAAATTATCAACCAGGGAGCTTGTAAGCTTGTGAGATGTTGACAAAATATATGTAGGACTAGGAAACTAACTCTAAGCCAAGAAATTTGAACCAAAAAATGTCAAGAACAAGAATTAAAATCAAATGATCTTATGTTGTAGATTGAGTCCTATGGATTTTCAACTATCTCTTGGATTCTCAGGGTTAACAAACATTTAGATCTCTAATTCACACCACACTCCATTGATCAAACTTGCAAAAATTAAATTGCAAAAATTAAAATCTACAAAATTCAACTGAGGTCAATGCAGTTATATTTCAACTATTAACCACATTCATTTGGTTGAAAAGAAAGATCATAAACTGGTTTTGAGATTACTAAAGAAAGCCAACCTTCAATTCCTAACTCTGTTGGGACACCAAACTTCCATAAATGAAAGAGCATAAAGAAATGAACATGAAATGAAATGAGAAACTACTAAAATAAAATCACACAACAAAAAGGAAACCATTTGGGAAATGTATACCAAAGAGGGGGGGACCTACCTCTCTTGGAGTATACTGTCAAGAAGGACTACAATAGAGAACTCTTGATATGCAACAACAAGATCTTTATTCCAACATCAAAATGATTACAATGATCCTTCTCTTCAATATGGAATTCTATGCTCTAACCTCTCCTTCAACTCTCTATTATATAACTCTCTAACTCTCGAACTCCAAATTGAATAATATCCTCTCATATTTATGCATATAGTTTCTCCTTCATGAAAATAAAAGGAGTTACAACAAGATGAGATCAGATCCTAAACAAGTGGATCTACAACTAACAAATCCAAGATCCTAAACATGTGAATATTTCACTACCAAATATTGGATTTGATCTAAGATACTTTGAATAAGATAACAACATCATATTCCATGAGATCCATGTGCCCAAATTTCTGGATATGGGTTGCCACTTGGTCAAACCACTTAGCTACATAATTGTAGGTTAATTAGATCGATTTTGGAAATCTTAACCATATGACTCTTGTTTTGTGATTTTTGAATATTTTCCTCAAGATTTACCTCAATGACCTATTCTGTACAAAGACCATATTTTATATTTTCAAGATTCCTCTTGATCTGTTCATAAATGACGTGGAAATTTTGTCTACTAGAGTTTCCAATCAGCCACAAAATTGCCAACAATTGTTGAATTTCACATGTGAGTTAGGAAATCATAATATCTACCCTAAGTACTCATCAAAACATGGGAAATCAACAATTTTAGTGTAAGTATGCCACATGAAGCTCATATAGGGTAGAAATGGTCAAATGCAGAAATATAAGTGATGAAGGAAATGAGGATGAAAGGGTAAGGTAAATGAAAAATGACTAAATGGAATTTTAAAATGTGTTATTTCCAAGGTCCAACATCTCCTCCATACTCAAATCATTGCGTTTCCTTGTGCAATTAAAGATTCATAGGAGGTAGTGTTCGGATATATATGCTCTTCAATCTCTCTATATGATACAATTATGTTTCTTTGGCAAGGAATAGATGAACAAGATAAAAAACCTACATTCTCATAAATTAGATTGCGGTAATGATATTTCCATGTTCTTAGTGAAATATTTCAGATATGAGACAAGGATATTGGAGTGATGTTTACTACAAAATCTTTCATATATGATACAAGACCTGATAGGAAAGGATTTGTTTTACACTTGGATTTTTCACAGTCAATAATGCCACAAGGAGATGGATGATGATGGGTAAATAATCAAATATGAAGTGTAAAGTGTAAAGAAATGAAGTGTAGGGAAATGAAGGAATGGAAAATATGAAAAACTTCAAGAATTTCATGTGCATGAATTCCCAAGTTAGATGACTACCTAGAAATAGAAATTGCTTACCCAACTTTACCTTCTCATCATGGTCTAAGAGATAAATTTTGAACTCTAGCTCACCTAATGTATGATGATATGAGAGAAAAATGTTAAGCTCTAGTTCTTTTGATGTGTGCTAAGACAAGATAAGAATACTTTGATTGTAATATGGATGCATGATGTGGAAAGGAAGATGCTCGTCATTTTGGATTGCTTGTAGTTTTTTTTTTTTCATGATGATCCGTTGCTAGAGAATTTTTTCGATGATGATTATATGAACTTGAAGGTATGAAGAGTACTATTGCTAAAGAATATAACTAATGTTGATGCTAAAGATGAATTTGAATCTGATGATTGTTATTGAATTGTTGCTACAAAAATGCTAAAATTTGATCTTTATTCATGTTTGAAAACTTGAAAATTGAAGAATGATAAAAGTTATGGATGATAGGAAGATGAACATCTCGTACTTATTTGAAATCATCTCCAATTCACGATCTAGTATTGGGATGCATGCAACCATTCAAAACAACAAATCGACTATAGAAAGATGGTTGTAACTGCTTACAAAAGTTTTGATAATGTTTATAAAATCAGTTTTAAATATGTCAGTGCATCCTTTGTCATCAATTTTCTACAAATTCCGTTTTCGTATTACTCAATTTGTTGTATGGGGCACAAAACCCATGTCTCTCAATTTCTTTGTTCAAGTTCAATTATTTACAAATGACATGCAAAACGTGCCCTTGAAGCAGGCTGCCACATGGAATATGGAGATTATATCAAAATATGCTTCAAAAACATACATGTAGATCCCTCATTATGCACTTTATAGAAATTATATCCACGTCATACTCAATTTGTTGCATGGGGCACAAACCCGTGTCTTAAAAGTTTTTAGTTCAACCTCATCTGCTTGCAAATGTTGTGTAAAGATTGTCCCTAAGAATGAAAATCTGGTTGTAACAACCTTTTTATACCTGCAGTCTGACTTGATTTTGTGCATGTCCATGAGAGTGTCGATCTGAGTATTGTTGCTATAAATATTGGATGGAGGTTGGACATCTCTATCTAGATGGAGGCCGAACATTTGTATCTCCCCCAGACTCGAAATGTTGCATTTCCTCATGCACATGAAGTAGGTAATTTATTATATTCATGAAGGATTATGGATATTGTTTCCAATAGTTTTGTGGAAGTATATGAATGAACATAAAGGCCAATAGTTTTGTGGAAATATATGAATGAATATTAAGGCCAATAGGTTGTCGTCTTGTAACAACAATAAAAATGCTAAAATGTCTCTAAGGATGCCAACAATGAATCAACTCCAAAACTTGGAGGAACTTTCATCTTCTTACAAAGTGAAAACTAGTTACCAGAACTAAATACAAATGGTATCTTTCATGGAATCAGAAACAATGGATGTCACAAAAGTAAACAAATTCAACATTGACAGTTAAGATAATTGGGAACCATTTTCTCTTTGGCCTGTTATGAAGGTGAAAGAATGTGTCTATAATGACAAAAATATAATGCTACATGTTGGAGCCGCCCTTGTTTTTTAGCCTGTCACAATTTTCATTTTGATGCTTGAAATCTAAAGATGGTTTTCTTTTTCCCTTCGAGATATCGATGATTTATGAAGCTTGATCACGCAAGTAGTGATGATTTTTCTACTCTCAAAACAAGTCCTACTTTTCATAAGAATGTTCCATATTTTTGTTCTACTTCGGGATCTCGCAGGTCGGATACTATAACTCATGAATTCACATGTCCCGAGTCACGAAACGGTGAAGTCGTTTTAAATTTTCACTCAAGACAGTAACAAGAGAATTTTTTTTTAACTCATGATTAGACGTCGTTGGGGTTTCGCGCCTCGACGTTTGCCAAACACAAATTTTTATTTTTACAGCCTTGAGAGCCAAGAACACAAGGTCCTTTCTGGATAACCCATGTCAAGGATTAAAGGAAAAAAAGCTAACCGTGGTTAAAGTTGTTCTCGAAATTTCGCCACTCGGCACTATCTTTTTCAAAAGTTACGACGTCTAAAACCTGACTCACGAAGTCACGATGTAATTATAACATGATTAATTAATCACTTAATCCAAGATTATCTTCCCCTTAATTAAGCCTTGTTATCGCAATCTCGCGGTTTCACAACTCACCATATAAATCTCCCAGAAACTTATCTTCGAAGCCTAGAGTCGCGATATGGCGAAAGTGATAATTATAAAATTAATCAAGCCTCAGATCGTGATTACCTTTTCATTAAAAAAAATCTCTCTTCATAGTCTCGGGCGTTAAAGACTCAAGATGTTAAAGAAAAATCCGCGATATAACGAGTGGCGAGATATTGATTAACGTTGGCGAGATTGGATTAATTAAACTAAAACAAGACAGATATCGCGTTTCGATGCTTGCACGATTCATGAGGAAAACTTTTCACTCCATACGCCAATTGACTTTGAAATCGCCAAAATTTATGACATTAATGAAGAAATAGGGTAAATCTATGAATATAAGATTGGATTTTTACGACAACAATTTATTTCTAAATGTGATTGGACAGGCTTGTTGTTTGCACCCAATTTGTCACTGTGTGAGCAAAAAGTGAGTGCTTACATGCCCAGTTGGGCTCTGCTAGGCATGAAAGCTGTGATGTAAAAGGTTAGAAAGAGAAACAACTAAGTTATAAACATAAATCAAACTAAAACTAATTAAAACTACGAACATGTAAAAAAAATGAAAAACAAATGTAAATGGACCAATATCACCAATGTATTAGCTGATCTGATTGATGAAATCCAAAGATACACAATGGAGAAAGAGGACTTGGGTCCCTTCCCTCTCCAATGGAAGGCTCTTGAGGCCCTCAACTGATTGCTCTCCTTACAAAGAAAAGATGAAATGTGGGTGAAAGAACTCCAAGCTTATTCACTCAAGTGAGGGGTGAATAGCTTATGAAATGTATCCTACAATGTGTGTTGCCAAAGAATGAGTCCTTAGCAATCTCAGCAGCATAACAATACAAAGAATTCCTTGAAAAAATGGTGGTCATTCATGGCTTTTTATAGCCAAGCATTGGGTTATTATGTGGCCTCTTTTGAATGTGAAAAGGGGCTCTTTAGGGCACATTTAGGTCTTTGACCAGCCCACCATGAGGATTGAGCTTGGATTTGGTGTCAAATCGACTTGGGAGCTGATCCATTAGTGGTTGGGAGGCTGACCAATTTCAATAAATGCGCCGTTTAGCAGGCGCTCGGGTTTTTAGCCCAACAGCCGCGCCTTTTGCACATATGCGCGCTTTGTACGATTCTATTGTGCGCATACGTGCGCGCACTCAGATGTTGTAAAGATCCCTTCAATTTTTTTGGCCATTTTTTATAGTTTTGACCTCTTTTTGCAATGCTGTGGCATTAATCTTGTGCCATGAATGACTCCAGTCTTGTTTTGATGATGTGGAGTTCTTGTTGCCACATGCAGACGAAATTTCAGTGATAACACTTGTTTTGAAAGGTACCAAGTTTTCAAATATATGTAAGAGTTGTGCTTCATTATAACGAATGTATTTTCATAGCACGTAGAGCTCATCACTTCTGAGTAAACTGACTTCTGTATGTATATGCAGTTCTATTGTAGAAGAGCTAAAATGCAAGCTTCAGCCATCGCTCCATGGAAAGCAGCAAAGGCGAATGTCGAGGTTTTGGGACAAGGCTTAGATAATGTCTCTGATACTTTTCCCTGAAATACAGACTCGGTCCCTAACTGGTCATACGTTTTATATATGCTGCAATCAGAATTGGTTGATTATTCCGACGACTCCGATGACAACGAAAGAGATGATATAACCACCAAGTACAAAATAGTCGTCCAATCCGGAATGCACAGAGTAGCATCCAGGCCACGGTTTCGTCCATATTATGACATGGTCCGATGGGCATTAGATCATGTGGACATACCCACCAGGACTATCATGAACGAGCAGAAAGTCACCATCGGGACTTTCAGGCCGAAACACCTGCAATCCATGTATAAGCTGCCCATGACGTCAGACCATGAATATCGCGCTGAGTTCTTGGAGGAGTTTAAGGAGAAAGAATGCATCCAATATGATAAAACCATGGCCAGTTTGATAAAGGATTAGGTTTCGAACACAACGAAGTTCAGAGATGATAACCACGACATATATTCAATTGCTTCTTTAGAGCCGCAGTACAAATATGTGGCCATGATGACATGCCGGTTATATGGGAAAGAGGACACAACGCATTTTTACCTTGTGTGGGTGCCTTTAATATTTTGGGTCGCAGAAGGCGTTTCCTTCAATTGGGTAAGGATACTTTCAGATAGCTTGGCTAATCGGGTCATAGATTATCGGGAGCAGAAGGAAAATGGGAGGCTGTCCTCATTCTTCATGTCCGCATATATTATGGACACAATTTTTTCTATGACACCATTTCCATTAATGAGCTAGGGTTGGACTTCGACAAAAGACCAACCCATACATGTATATCATGAAAAACTATGGGAAAACAAAGAAGAAAATTTCGCGTATGAAATTTTTAACTGGGTGATGGTGCCCCTGCATGTCGCCATTTTTGGTCACCCGCCACCCCGTATCTCGGACAACATAGTGACAAATTTGAGCAGCATCACAGAATGGTACGTGGAGGCAGAATTTTGATACCTCGGAGTTTTTGGGGATTTTGTTTCCCCACATGTGCTGCCATTGTTCATTCCTGACAAGCTGGCTTGTCACGAGGTCGCCCGGTAGACGGTAATTGGCGGTGTAAGTAAAGAGCTCAAAGGGTACTCAAAGAAGGTATGGTCATCTTTTCCCATTTGTTTGAATTGTTATTGTTTATTATATTACAGGCATGCCAAAGCCGAGGTTGTAGCCCTGGAAGACCTAAATTTGGTCTCCATCAAATACAAGAAGCACGATCCATAGAGGGTCGTGAGCAATCATTTGGCTAATTGCAACCTCAAAAGATTGGAGCATGAGAATTCACCCTCGGATGACATTTTCTGAGGAGCGAGGTCATATGAAGAAATTCTAGCCTGGATTCAATCCTTGGCACCCAAGGATAGAGCCGAGGTATTGAAATTCCAGGAACACCGACATAGCTGTCTCCCCGCTGTATTGCGAGGTGAGGGTCCAAGCATTTTGGAGATGAAACATAAGGATGCTGAAGGTTCTAAAGATGCAACTATCGACCTAGGAAAACATTAGGACGAGGAAGAACAAACGAAGAATCTAGAAGCAGAGGAAAAGACTCCGGACCCGCCAAAGAAACAGAATCCGGAGACAGAGATAAAGACCCCAGAACCGCCAAAGAAGCAGAACCTGGTCGACACCCCAGGAAAATCAACGAAACAGATCGGAGAAGCCATCACATTTTTCACCCCCTTGCAGTCGACACAGGGAAATATCGAAGAAGGATGGATATTCAATGAGGAACTGAAGCCCATAAGAGTAGAAGAAGTCCCTCCAAATGAGCTTTTCTTTGATAAAAAGAGAAAAGCAGTAGTAAAAAGGGAATTTTACTAGGAAGGAGAATCGTCTGCCAAAAAGTATAAAGTTATGACCGATGGAAAAAATAAAAAGAATGAGCAATTCACCACTGAAATCGCAGGGATGCTAGGAGCGTATGCCTCGGCGAATCAATTCTCAGTCGAAATTTTAAAGAACCAACTTAAAAGAAAAAATCAACTAATCAGGACTCTTGAAGCCAGATTGGCCACTGCCACGGAGAATGCTAAAGTTCAGGTGAGCATGGAAATAGAGCATGCCACATTGGCCGATAAAAATGAAATAGAGGTGCTCAGAACTAAGCTAGAGAAAACACAGTTGGTGGTTCGAGATGGTCAGATGCAGGCGAGCCAACAAAAGAATTTGATTGAACAACTACAGGCTCGGGTAGAGATCATCGAGAGAAGAATGATAAACATCAAGATGTTTAAATTCCAGGCAATCAAGATTCAGACCAGAGTCTCTGCGGCGCAAATTTTTTTTCTCTCCAAGGTGGAAGCGATCCGTGACAACTGTTTATTGGTAAAGCAAATTTCCAAGAATTTATCGGCCAGAGAAAGGGATGCTAGAGTGGCTCGGGTCGCCTTCTAGGAGGTGGTAATAGCCACTAACAACAGGGTTTCGGAGGGTACTTCCAGATTCACCATTTCAGAGCAAACCTGAGGGAACATTCTGTTAAAGGAATGGGAGCATAACATCACTCAAGGCAAGCAACAAGCCCAAAAGATAACCAATTCCTTGGAGGAGGCATTTAATTCTATAGACGATGAGTTGTTGGGCATTGACAGCGGAGGAAATGACGAGGCGTTGATACAAATGAATGTGGAACAGATCTCACTTGATCTGAAGGAAAAGGAGGAAAGAGATTCGGCCGATATCTCTCAGATGACCATGGTGGACATAGTCCAAGTTGATAAGTGCATGATAAAACCTAGTGCGCAACTATGTGCCATAGAAATCATCGATGGAAAGATAGAAGACAGGCTGCAATAGTTAGCCCGAGAATGTTACTTCTTTGAAGCCAACTGTCAAGCAGAACTGTCTCAGTTAATATTTTAGCTAGTCGAAAGATGTGTTGCCTGTACCAAGTCTATGTGACGACCAACGCCTGGCACCAAGTGAAGACAGAGAAGGAGAAATGGAGCGATTGTTCTCCTCCCTATCATAACCGAAATTTTGTGACTGTTGAGATTCTACTTGATTTGTAAAATTGTATAAATATATCACAGAAAGAAATAAACAGGGCTGGACCTTTTTGTGTCGATTGTAACAGAGTTTTTTACATTTGAGAAGTTAATACAAGCAAATCTGAAGATTCTCGATTCCGTCAAGACTGTGTTACAAGTTTGTTTCTTTGTATTTCATATTTCATTTCATTTCATATTCATAATTGACGTGCTTCATTATACTTTAGTACGTCCACTACTATAGCGAATGAATTTTGGTTTTCTGTAATTGTTTATTGTCTTTCCTCTGCACTAGCTATCAGCGGGTTTAAGACCAATCTTCATTTTCATAATTCTACATATATTCTCTGCTACATCGGTTATTTCCTTACCTTTTCCTCGTCTGTTTATTTATGAGACACTACCCTGGTAGAAACCTTACACTATGGAAAGCTAAATGTTTTTCTCCCACCTCGCGTCTTTTATTAAAATATAATACAGTTACAGGAAAGAGCCTTTTATTTGCATCCCTATTTTATTCCTTAATCCATAAATTCTCTTTTATTCGACCAAATCGAGACAACACTTAATCTCTCTTTGAAGTCTTTCCTACTTTTACTGTTCCCCCATGACTTTCCCTGCACCAACACAGCCTAATATCGAACCTGGACTATCGGACCAAACGCACATTGCTTTAAATCTTTTCGACACAATTCTTAAAATTACTAATAACCGGGTTGGATTGAAATGTTCATGGGCAGCCATTGAACAAGATATAACTATCCAGGAATAGTTGGAAGCTAGACAATTCCAACGTAGAAATCTTCCCTAGTTTCCTTTACCAAAGGTTGACGTTACCCTCTTCTCCATCTTTTACCCACTTTCATATGCCTTGACACTGGACTTTTAAGCCTTAAGTACAGAATCAGGAACAACATCTTTCTGGCGTCGCTGCCTGGGACCGAAGTTACGAAATCTTTTTCCCTGGGAAAACGACAATTGTTTTTCGTCGAAAGTGTTACACTTTGATAGTGAACAAAGAGTACACACCTTTTAAGGATTTTTATCTTTCACTTGACGACTCCATGATAAATAAACTGGCATCCGATCGATGGAATACCAGAAAAAACCTGGATGGTAAGAAGATTACACCCATTACCGATCCCAAAAAAATTCTAAAGGCGAGAGGCTCTTTAAGGCCAACCGTTGCAGTTTACAAACTTAAAACCCCAGCACTGAAGACTAGGCATCCTTTCAAACCCTCAACTTCGCTCAGTCCTCTTTTTGACGCTAAAGATTCAACGCCAATTTTCTCCGAGGTTAGGAGTGAGATTCATCCAACAATCCTCTTAGCACACAAAGGAAAGGGCCCTCTTGGAAGTTCGTCAGCTTTTGAAATACCATCTTTTCTTCGGTTGAATTTCTCGACTTCACAAATTCTGAAGAGTGTGTTACACACTTTGTTCCCACACCCGTCGGTTCTCCCGATTTCATCTCTTGCAAATCTGAGGAACTGAGTCCTCGCGTTCCTTATCCTTCCTCATCGGACTTTCCTCTTCACGAAGAAAATAAAGATTCCCTTTTAATTTTCCAAAATCCCCTTTACAACTTTCCACAAACAATGATGGTAGCTGCCGGAGGAGGAGGTGGAGGGTTTATAAAAGGAGGTGGAGGTTTTATTGGAGGAGGAGGGGGAGGAGTCCCTCTAGGAGGAGGTGGAGGTCAAGGGCCTGCCCCCCCTCCCAGATTTTTCGCGAAATTCGCATCCAGATACTCCATTAGTATTGCCCGTCCCCCTACACGATCTCCCAGAAAATTACATAAAAAATTTACCGATATTCACCAGAGAGGGGGATCTGACCGCGACCGAACATATTAATTTTTTTGACCAATTCATAGATATCTTCGGTATCGAGCACGAGGATGTATATTCGAGAATCCTTGTCCAAACTTTTGAAGGTCAGGTCCGAACTTGGTTTTGGAGCCTTCCCGCAACTTCTATCCTGTCATATGACGCTTTGGAAGATGCTTTCCTCAGAAAATGGGGCGAGCAAAAAGACCATCTCTATTATCTAACCGAATTTGGGTCTTTGAAGAAAAATAACTCAGAAACAATCATGGAATTCATTCAGAGATTCAAAAACTATACAATAAAATCCCAGCTGAGCTTGAATCATCCCAACCCACGGCCAAAGTGACTTTCACTGGAGCTTTCGAGCCAGATTTTGCACTACTTTTGTGAGAGAGAAGGGGAGCCACCTTAAACCGTATGCAAGACGATGCAGTAGAAATAGAGTCTAATATGATGGCTTCGGGTAATCTTAGATCTAGATTAGAGAATGGAAACTAAGATACCAAACGCTTTAGAGAACAAGCGGGTCCTTCAGGGTTAAATAAATCCACAGACGATAGGGTGGATGATATGGCCAGAGTGATTAAAGAACTATCGAATAAAATAGCTAGAATGGAACTCAAACAGGCCAAGGATGAAACTTATCCCAAAAAATATTTCAAGAGGAACCCAAACCCCCCGAACCAACAAAGACAAATAAAAAACGAAGATAAAAAAATACAAGCTCCCTTAAATAATGAAAATTTTATAGGAGCAAATGATTTTCAAGACTTAGGAGATTTAGACAACGATGTCATGAACTTCGGTGATGACTGCACTCAATCCTATCTGACTCGTGAAGACTATTAAAAATCTTTAAACATGCCACAACCATCTAATGAGGGTGAAGTAGGTGATCACACTGATCTCTGTGGATCTCAACCAGAAACTGAGATGATAATGGCTGAGTTTCAACCCAAGTACAACTTAAGATCTAAGAGTAAGCCAACCTCAACGACTCAACCCAAGAAAATCCTTCAAAGAGGTCAAGATTATGAGCCTCCTTCAGATGAGACCTTATCACCCAACAACAAAACTAAAGTAGTAAGCACTCAAGAGTCCGAGGTGGAAAAAGTTGAAACTCAAGCACAGGAAATCGAACCTGTAAATAAAGATATGTCTTCAACTAGGACCATGAGCGATAAAGCTGTCCAGACAAATAAGTCAAAAAGGAAGAATTCATAAGTATCAACCAGAGAAACAGACAAGGTGAGCAGAGCTTTCAGTTTTGAAAATGAGTTAAATAAAATTAAGATACCAATCCCTTTGGTAGAATTAGCGAAAAACCCCGTTTATCGCAAACAAATTACCAAAGCGATGGGTATCTCTGAGCTAGAAAGCCAGTCTGATGTTATAAACTTGGAAGATGATAGACCTAAAATCACCGTTGGTCCCCATTTTGAAGGGTCCAAAGACACCATTGCTCCCTTTTATATCACTCTGAATGTATATGATCAGTTGCTGCATAATTATATGTTAGACTCCAGAGCTTCCCATAATGTTATGCCCAAGATTATAATGGACAAGTTGGGTCTCCAGATCACAAGACCTTATGGAAATCTGTACTCTTTTTACTCGAGAAGGGTTAAATGGATGGGGATGATAAAAGATCTGGTGGTTACCCTGGCGCAGGTCCTAGTTAAGAGTATCCTGATGGATGTGGTTATCGCAGATATTCCCCCTAAGTATGGCATGCTATTATCTAGGTCATGGGGAGCCAAGTTGGGGGGTTCTCTCCAGTTGGACATGACATATGCCACAATCCCTGTGTTCGATGGTTAGTTCACTCGGTTATATAGAGAAACAAGATTAGCATATACAGTCAGTGACCCTCAAAACCCGGACAACTTCCCTATTTACATTGCGGACCAGGATATGGGAAATTGCATCTTGTCTTTTGATGATGGTTTGGATAGTTGTCCAGAGGAAATCGATATAAATCGAGAAGAGTCAAGTCACATGACAGAGGATATGTGTAACACCAGAGTCTGGAAAATTTATTTTGATGGTGCTTTATCTTCCGAAGGGGCAGGTGCGGGAGTGCTTTTAGTGGCTCCTGAAGGTAAATTCATTGTTCCTTTCTCCTACCGACTGTAGTGGGACATAGATTACACTAACAACGTATGCGAATATGAAGCGTTGATCTTAGGATTAGAGGCTGCTAAAAATATAAATATAAGAAACTTGGAGGTATATGGTGATGTCGAATTAATAGTCAAACAAATAAACCACCAATACCTAGCCAAGCATCCCAGATTAAGAACGTACAGAAATTGTGCTTGGGATCTCATAGAAAATTTTTTCTCATCCATAAATGTCCATTTCATCCCTCGCGCCAAGAATCTACAAGTTGATGCATTGGAAAAGGCAACTTCAACCTTCTCTCCTCCCATGACCTTCAAACTGAAGTATCACATTGAAATCAGATACAAGCCCTCCATACCAGACAATATTGGCAAGTCTTTGAAGATGACGAACAAATTAAGAAATTTCTTGCAGCAGTGGGTGAGTTCTCCAAAACTCATGCAGACCAAGAGAATCAAAACGACCCGATGTGGATCATGCAAGAGAGGGAAGATCCTGAAACCTTCCGAGAAAAAATTCCGGATCATCATATGTTGGTCCTTAAAAGCAACCAGATTCTGAAAGGCTTAATTCCTTTAGAAAGACTTTTTGATTAGAATGACGTACCTGTGAAATCCACTTTGCAGCCCCAACCAGAAGAAGTGGAGGACTGTGATATAGGAAATGAAAAAGAATCCAGGGTAGTAAAGATATCCAAGTTCCTCCCTCCCGAAGTAAAAGTCAAGTACAAAGACCTACTCAGATAGTACAAAGTTGTTTTCGCCTGTTCTTATGGTGAGCTAAGAACGTATGACACTTCCATAATTGATCACAAGATACCTTTGAAGCCTAGGGTCAAACCATTTAGGCAAAAGCTTAGGCAAATTAACCCCATTTTGTTACTCATGATTGAAAAGGAAGTTAAGAAGATTTTAGATGCGAAAATAATCGTACCTCTGAGATACTCGGACTGGGTGGAAAACCTGGTCCCGGTTAGGAAAAAGAACGGAGAAATCAGACTGTGTGTGGATTTCCGAAACTTAAATAAGTCTTCTCTCAAGGATAATTACTCGTTGCCCAAAATGGACCATGTGCTAGAAAAATTAGTTGGGGCAAATCGAATGTCTATGATAGATGGGTTCTATGGTTATAATCAAATCTCCATGAATGAACAAGACAGGGAAAAATATGCTTTCACCACAACATGGGGTACATTCATGTACGAAAAAATGCCATCTGGTTTGATGAATGCAGGGGCTACATTCCAGCGTGCTATGGACATCGCTTTCGTAGGAGAAAGAGACAAGTTCGTAGTCATTTACCTCGACGATTTGACGGTTTTCTCTAAAACTGATGAAGAACACTTGATCCATCTGAAACAGACTTTTGAAAAATGCCGCAGGTTTGGTCTATCTTTGAACCCAAAGAAATCACATTTCTCTATGCGGGAAGGTAAGCTGTTGGGCCATATCGTATCTAGGGATGGCATCATGATTGATCCTAAGAGGATTGAAGAAATAGATACTATAAGTATTCCAAGAAATATAAAAGAGATTCAATCTTTCTTAGGAACAATAATTTTTTTACGAAGGTTTGTTCCTAATTTTGCTAAGATTGTCAAATTGATCACAGGAATGTTGAAGAAGGACAACAGAGTAAATTGGACAACTGAAGCCAGAGCATTGTTCGTGCATATTAAAAAAGTCATAAGCGAGGCACCTATGTTAGTAAGCCCAGATTATCTGAAAGATTTTCTTATCTTCTCATTTGCCTCTGAACATACTATCGCCACGGTGCACCTACAAAAAGATGAAGAAGGATTCGAACGACCGATCGCATTTTTTAGCAAGAGCCTTAGAGACGCAGAACTGAAGTATGACATAATAGAAAAATAGGTGTACGCAATGGTAAAAGCACTAAAGGCATTCAGAACTTATGTACTACATTAAAAAATTATCGCGTACATGCCTACCAGTTCTGTGAAAGATATATTGGTACAGCCAGACAGTGATGGAAAAAGAGGGCAATGGCTTGCTAAAATCCAGGAATTCGATTTGGAAGTTAAATCGACCAAATTGATAAAAGGGCAAGGCCTAGCCAAACTCTTAGCTAAATCAAATCTCAGGGCTCTTGATATCAATTGCCTGCAGGGAGGCGACGAAGACATAGACCTAGACGAACCGGAAGAAGAAACAAGTCCAAACCAGATCGAAGAGAAGTTCTTATCATCGGACTGGTATAGAGACATAGTGTTTTACCTGCTGAACTTGAAATGCCCAAATGAACTATCACCATCTAAATGCAGAACTTTAAAACTCCACGTGGTTAAATATTGTATCACCGAAGGTTAGCTATTTTGGAAGGATCCACTCGGTTTCCTATTAGTCTGTTTAGTGGAATCGGAAACTCAGGGGGTTATAGATGAATTTTATAAGGGAGTCTGTGGGGGGCATCATGCATGGACAGCTACAACCTACAAGATCTTGAGGGATGGGTACTACTGGCCGAAACTCTTTTCGGATGTCAATGCCAAAGTGTGTTCCTGCAACCCTTGTCAAATATTCACTGGTAAACATAAGCTCCCTGCACTGCCACTAGTTCCAGTCAAAGCTGAAGCTCCATTTCAACAATGGGGTCTAGACTTCATAGGGGAGATTAATCCCCATTCCAGTGCTCAACATAAGTGGATCTTAACGGCTACAGATTATTTTACTAAGTGGGTGGAAGCCATTCCAACCAAAAGGGCAACAAACTCGGTGGTAATCGATTTCTTGGAAGACAATATCTTGTCAAGATTTGGTTGTCCCTGAAAGATAGTTACCGACAATGCCCAGGCCTTTAAATCTATGGCTATGATCAGTTTCTTTCAGAAGTATAACATCGTTCTTGGCCATTCCACAACATATTACCCCCAGGGGAACGGATTGGCTGAATCATCTAACAAGAGCCTGGTAAACATAATCAAGAAAGTACTAGATGGAAATAAAAGGTCTTGGCATGTGCACTTGAAATACGCATTATGGGCAAACCGCATCAGCACTAAAAGGTCTATCGGCGTTTTTCCATTTCAAATGGTCTATGGGACAGATGCGGTCCTACCTATAAACCTAGCGCTACCAGTGATGAAGTTATGGAAGGATCAAAATGAAGAACCCAATCATGTAACCAAGAGAATAAATCAGCTGATTGAGGTTCAACAACATAGAGTTGAAGTTGATGAAAAGATGCATAAGTACCAAGATGATATGATAGCATTGTTTGACTGCAAGGCAAAGGACAGGGAATTTCTTCCAGTTGATTTAGTGCTAAGATGGGATGCAAGAAAAGAGGAAGCGGCGAAGCATAATAAATTTGACCACCTCTGGTATGGACCATTCAAGGTATCAGCTCCAAAAGGAAAAAATTCTTTCCTACTGGAAAATATAGATAGAGAAGTCCTCCACACTCCTGTCAACATGCAATATCTAAAGCATTACATGACGTAACAGTCGCCAGATCCAAAAAAAAAAAGTTTAACAAATAAATAAATAATTTTTTGATATATAGATTTGATGTACATATATGTATTTTCGTTTAAATATTTCTTTTGATTTTCTTTTTCGTTCATGAACTTTCAACACATTTCGAATAACATTCACATTTTCTTTGTACAAGATTCCAGTTGCATATGAAACGAGAAGGAAAAGTAATTTGCAAGTCGGTGTCAGAATTAAATCGGCATAAAATAGGTGATACCTAAAGTAGTTTCATATTGCGCAAAGAAAGTGAAATGAAAAGGTAAAAATGAGCTTTCTCAAAAGCACATGTTATGAAAGACTGTTAAACAAAACCGAGATAACGCCATTCAAACTGCAATATTGGCTAAAATGTTAGATAACAGGATTGTTTCTTGGCTTGATAATATTTGATTTAAAATAATTATACACTCGATCTAAAAACGGTCGGTCAAAATAAACTATCCCCAAAGATATCTACAAGAGTCAGTCTCAAACTGTTTGACCTCTATATTTTCAGTCAATGAATCGCTACCTAGCATCCTGTCTATCTTCGGGTCTAACTTTTAACAAGTCACCATCTTCACGTTTCATTTATGAAGGGATAAAAATTTTTCATTTTAAACCTCGTGAGTTTCAAAACAGATCTTGAAAGGAAAGCGGGTCTTCACAACTATCCCCCGCTAAACGAAGGAACGTTTAGAGCGATCCTAACTTTCCTAGGTTTTTCAATGGTATCGAAGGATTAAAGCTTGCTCAAACAGGATGCCCTTTAAAAGTTATTTTCCTTTTCTCCCTAAGAACGAATATGTTGTGAAGGTCAAGGGAAGGTTGGTACCGAGTAATCAAAGTAAGTTGACAGACCTCTAATGCAAAATATTACACAGATATCAGCCCTGATACAAACTAATTGCCCCCATCTTTGCGCTCAAAAAGGTAAATTATAAGATAGGTGGTGAAAGGAAATTTATGAATGATTTCCCCCACTTAGTCCAAGAAGACGATGAAAGGAAATTTAGAAATGATTGCCCTTGTCTCAGCATTTAAATGCATAAATATATTCCGAAGTGGTGAAAGGAAATTCAGTGAAAGGGGCCAGATAACTTCACCGGGGTACTGAACAGGCTCGCTGGCAGTGAAGCAATGTTTGAGATATCTATAAGGCTGTTACACATGAATATCACTCTACTCTGGTAACCAATGCTTTCTAAAACCTGATCCACATCCCAAATTCAGAGGGGACTCCCCAATTAAAAACATATAATCTCATTCTTTTGATGCAAGCTGAGAGCCACAAGATCTGTTGAGTGTCCTAGGACTGTTTTGATTGTCTTAAAGCATACCTAAATTTAGTAATGGGAAAGGGAAAATTGTGAAAGGGACTACAACTGTGTTTGAAAAGAGTATCTGATTTTGAAAAAACTTTTCAAGGTAAAGAATGAAGTCTTTTTGCTCCTTCGATCCTCTTTTCTCGGAACCTTTCCACCTGATTGAGCTTTTGACTCCATTTACCCAATATTGGCACGTGGTCTACTGTTCTTCCTGCCTCACAGGAAGGCGGGATCCCTAGTTGGAGCATATGTTGGAGCCGCCCTTGTTTTTTAGCCTGTCACAATTTTCATTTTGATGATTGAAATCTAAATATGGTTTTCTTTTTCCCTCCGAGATATCGATGATCTTTGAAGCTTGATCACGCAAGAAGCGATGATTTTTCTACTCTCGAAACAAGTCCTACTTTTTGTAAGAATGTTCCATCTTTTTGTTCTACTTCGGGATCTCATAGGTCGGCTACTATAACTCATGAATTCACACATCCCGAGTCACGAAACGACGAAGTCATTTTAAATTTTCACTCAAGACAGTAACAAGAGTAATTTTTTTTAACTCATGATTAGACATCGTCGGGGTTTTACACCTCGGCATTTGCCAAACCCAAATTTTTATTTTTCCAGCCTCGAGAGCTGAGAACACGAGGTCCTTTCTGGATAACCCATGTCAAGGATTAAAGGAAAAAAAGCTAACCGTGGTTAAAGTTGTTCTCAGCATTTTGCCACTCGGCACTATCTTTTTTGAAAGTTACGGCGTCTAAACACCGACTCACGAAGTCACAATGTAATTATAACATGATTAATTAATCACTTAATCCAAGATTATCTTCCCCTTAATTAAGCCTTGTTATCGCGATCTCGCGGTTTCGCAACTCGGCATATAAATCTCCTAGAAACTTATCTTCGAAGCCCCGAGTCACGATATGGCGAAAGTGATAATTATAAAATTAATCGAGCCTCATATCATGATTACCTTTTCATTAAACAAAATCGCTCTTCGCAGTCTCGGGCGTTAAAGACTCAAGATGTTAAAGAAAAATCCCCGATATAATGAGTGGCGAGATATTGATTAACGTTAACGAGATTGGATTAATTAAACTAAAACAAGACAGATCCCGCGTTTCGATGCTTTCACAATTCACGAGGAAACCTTTTCACTGCATATGCCAACTGACTTTGAAACCGCCAAAATTTATGAGATTAATGAAGAAATAGGGTAAATCTATGAATATAAGATCAGATTTTTACGGCAGCAATTTATTTCTAAATGTGATTGGACAGGCTTGTTTTGAAAGGTACCGAGTTTTCAAATATATGTAAGAGATGCACTTCATTATAACAAATGTATTTTCATAGCACACAGAGCTCATCACTTCTGAGTAAACTGACTTCTGTATGTATACGCAGTTCTATCACAGAAGAGCTAAAACGCAAGCTTCAACCATGGCTCCGCGAAAAGCAGCAAAGGTGAATGTCTAGGTTTCGAGACAAGGCTCAGATAATGTCTCTGATACTTCACCCCAAAATACAGACTCAGTCCCTAACTGGTCATACGTTTCAGATATGCTGCAATCAGAATTGTTGGATTATTCTGACGACTTCGATGACAACGGAAGAGATGAGACAACCACCAATTACAAAATAGTCGTCCAATCCAGAATGCACAGAGTAGCAGCCAGGCCACGGTTGCTTCCATATTATGACATGGTCCAATGGGCGTTGGAATCATGTGGACATACACACCAAGACTATCATGAACGAGCAGAAAGTCACCATTAGGACTTTCAGGCCGAAACACCTGCAATCCATGTATAAGCTGCTCGCGATGTCAGACCACGAATATGGTGCTGATTTTTTGGAGGTGTTCAAGGAGAAAGAATGCGTCCAATATGATAAAACCATGGCCAGTTTGATAAAGGATTGGGTTTCGAACACAGCGAATTTCAGAGCTGATAACCATGGCATATATTCAATCGCTTCTTTAGAGCCGCAGTACAAATATGTGGCCATGATGACATGTCGGTTATATGGGAAAGAGGACACAACGCATTTTTACCTTGCGTGGGTGCCTTTAATATTTCGGGTCATAGAAGGCATTTCCTTCAATTGGGCAAGGATGCTTTTGGATAACTTGGCTAATCGGGTCACAGAGTATCGGGAGGAGAAGGAAAATGGGAGGCCCTCCTCATTCTTCGTGTCCGCATATATTATGGACACAATTTGTTTTATGACACCATTTCCATTAATGAGCTGGGGTTGGACTCCGGCCGAAGACCAACCCATACATGTATATCATGAAAAAATATGGGAAAACAAAGAAGAAAATTTCACGTATGAAATTTTTAACTGGGTGATGGTGTCCCTGCATGTCGCCATTTTTGGTCACCCGCCACCCCGTATCTCGTACATCATAGTGACAAATTTGAGCAGCATCGCAGACTAGTATGTGGAGGCAGAATTTTCATACCTTAGAGTTTTCGGGGCTTCTGTTCCCCCACATGCGCTGCCATTTTTCATTCCTGACAAGATGGCTTGTCGCAAGGTCGCCCAGCAGATGGTAATTGGCGGTGTAAGTAAAGAGCTCAAAGGGTACTCAAAGAAGGTATGGCCGTCTTTTCCCATTCGTTTGAATTCTTATTCTTTATTAGATTTCGAGCATGCCAAAGTTGAGGCTGCAGCCCTGGAAGACCTAAATTTGGTCTCCATCGAATACAAGAAGCACGATCCATAGAGGGTCGTGAGGAATCATTTGGCTAATTGCGGGCTCAAAAGATTTGAGCATGAGAATTCACCCTCGGATGACATTTTCTGAGTAGCGAGGTCATATGAAGAAATTCTAGCCCAGATTCAATCCTTGGCACCCGAGGATAGAGCCGAGGTATTGAAATTCCAGGAACACCGACGTAGTTGTCTCCCCGTTGTATTGCGAGGTGAGGGTCCAGGCATTTTGGATACGAAACAGAAGGATGCTGAAGGTTCTAAAGATGCAACTACCGACCCAGGAAAACATCAGGACAAGGAGGAACAAATGAAGAATCTAGAAGCAGAGGAAAAGACTCCAAACTCACCAAAGAAATAGAATACGGAGACAGAGATAAAGACCCCAGAACCACCAAAGAAGCAGAACCCGGTCGACACCCCAGGAAAATCGGTGAAACAGATCGGAGAACCCATCACATCTGTCACCCCCTTGCAGTCGACGCAGGGAAATATCAATGAAGGATGGATATTCAATGAGGAGTTGAAGCACATAAGAGTAGAAGAACTCCCTCTGAATGAGATTGTATTTGATAAAATGAGAAAAGCAGTAGTAAAAAGGGAATTTTACCAGGAAGGAGAATCGATTGCCAAAAAGTATAAATTTATGACCGATGGAAAAAATAAAAAGAATGAGCAATTCGCCACTGAAATCACAAGGACGCTAGGAGCATATGCCTCGGTGAATCAATTCTCAGTCGGACTTTTAAAGAACCAACTTAAAAGAAAAAATCGCCTAATCAGGACTCTTGAAGCCAGATTGGCTACGGCCATGGAGAATGCTAAAGTTTAGGTGAGAGTGGAAATAGAGTAGGCCACATTGGCCGATAAAAATGAAATAGAGGTGCTCAGAACTAAGCTGGAGAAAACGCAATTGGTGGTTCGAGATGGTCGGATGCAGGCGAGCTAGCAGATGAATTTGATTGAATAGCTGCAGGCTCGGGTAGAGATCGTCGAGAGCAGAATGATAAACATCGGGATGTTCAAATCCCAGGCAATCTAGATTCAAACCAGAGTCTCTGCGGCGCAACAAATTTTTCTCTCGAAGGTGGAAGTGATCTGTGACAACTGTTTATTGGTAAAGCAAGTTTCCGAGAATTTATCGGCCAGAGAAAGGGATGTAGGAGCGGCCCGAGTCGCCTTCTAGGAGGCGGTAATAGCCACAAACAATAGGGTTTCGGCGGGTACTCTCAGATTCACCATTTCAGAGGAAACCCAAGGGAACATTTTATTAAAGGAATGGGAGAATAACATTACTGAAGGAAAGCAACAAGCCCAAAAGATAACCAATTCCTTGGAGGAGGCATTTAATTCTATAGACGACGAGTTGTTGGGCATTGATAGGGGAGGAAATGATGAGGCATTGATACAAATGAATGTGGAACAGATCTCACTTGATCTGAAGGAAAAGGAGGAAAGAGATTCGGCTGATATCTCTCAGATGACCATGGTGGACATAGTCCAAGTTGATAAGTGCATGATCAAAACTAGTGCGCAACTATGTGCCATAGAAATCATCGATGGATAGATGGAAGACAGGCTGCAATAGTTAGCCCGAGAATGTTACTTCTTTGAAGCCAGCTGTCAAGCAGAACCATCTCGGTTAATATCTTAGCTGGTCGAAAGATGTGTTGCCTGTACCGAGTCTGTGTGACGACCAACGCTTGGCACCAAGTGAAGACAGAGAAGGAGAAATGGAGCGATTGTTCTCCTCCCTATCATAACCAAAATTTTGTGACTGTTGAGATTCTACTTGATTTGTAAAATTGTATAAATATATCACAGAAAGAAATAAACAGGGCTGGACCTTTTTGTGTCGATTGTAACAGAGTTTTTTACATTTGAGAAGTTAATACAAGCAAATCTGAAGATTCTCGATTCCGTCAAGACTGTGTTACAAGTTTGTTTCTTTGTATTTCATATTCATAATTGATGTGCTTCATTATACTTTAGTACGTCCACTACTATAGCGAATGAATTTTGGTTTTCTGTAATTGTTTATTGTCTTTCCTCTGCACCATCTATCAGTGGGTGTGAGACCAATCTGCATTTTCAGAATTCTACATATATTCTCTGCTACATCGGTTATTTCCTTACCTTTTCCTCTTTTATTTATTTGTGAGACACTACCCTGGTAGAAACCTTACACTATGGACAGCTAAATGTTTTTCTCCCACCTCCCACCTTTTATTAAAATATAATACAGTTATGGGAAAGATCCTTTGATTTGCATCCCTATTTTATTCCTAAAACTGTAAATTCTCTTTTATTTGACCAAATCGAGACATCACTTAATATATCTTTGAAGTCTTTCCTACTTTTACTGTTCCCCCATGACTGTCCCTGCACCAACATAGCCTAATATCGAACCTAGACTATCGTACCAAAAACACATTGCTTTAAATCTTTTCGACATGATTCTTAAAACTGCTACTAACCGGGTCGAATTGGAACGTTCATGGGCAGGCATTGAACAAGATATAACTATCTAGGAACAGTTGGAAGCTAGACATCGCCAACGTATAAATCTTCCCTAGTTTCCTTTACCGAAGGTTGACGTTACCCTCTTCTCCATCTTTTACCCACTTTCGGATGCCTTGACACTATACTTTTAAGCCTTAAGTACAGACTCAGGGACAACACTGTAAATCCAAGTGATTTATAAATTTTTAAAATTGATCCAAGGAAAATAAAGCAAGTCTAGGACTTGTGTGGTTCCTCAAACCTTGTTGGTGTTTGAATTATCGTCATATGGAAAAGGCTTGAGAGCATAATTATCAGAAGAATGAGGCCAACAAGAAATCCTTCTAATAATGATGCTTTTGATTTACAAACAACATTGTAGTAAGTTGAATCATAGATGATTTTAAGGGATAGATTTCACAAATGGGCTAATTTTCCATGTTTTTTCCCAAAAAAAGAATCATCAATTTCTATGTTTTCTAAAAATGATTCGCCCAAATTCCATAGAAAAAATAATTTTACCTTTAAAATCACCAAAATGTTATAGAAACTATATAAAATCCTTAGAAATTTGAATATTTTTACAAAACTATTGCCAAACATTTTACATCTTGCATATTAAGGACTAGTAATATTAGCTCAGGTTACTACATTTTAATATAAATTCCCATCCTTAAAATCATCCCTGAGTTGAATTTGTAGAACCATTCCTAGAGTCATTTGAAATAACATTCCTTTCCAATTTCTGAAATCTCCCGTGTGGAACCATTTCATAGGGATATGATGTGCAAAAAAGAGTGTATATAATCCCATTTTGTTTCAGGTTCTTGATAATCTCAGCTAAACAATTTCCTTCAACTTGAGTCTTTCCAGATGCTTCAGACACCGAGGACTTTTCATTGCATATAAATATCAAATTTTTTGCTCCTCTCATTGTTATTTCCTTCCTTGTATTTATATAATCATTGACAACCTCGAGGTTTTCCATCTTCTTAATGTTATCACCCTACACAAAGCATGGCTCCACAAAAGAAATTTCATTTTTTCTAAATCCATGGTCATAAGTTTCTAGAATCTTTGAGACAAAATAATTTTCCAGAGGCTCACTATCCTTAGACAAATTCACATGTGGAAATTCCATTGAAAAGATGGAGTCCTTAAAATATGCCTTGAGCAACTCAATAAGTTCCAAGTTTTTGTCTCTCTTACAAGAGATATCAGGAGGATGTAGTTTTTTACCTATAAATTCCAATGCAACATCTACTGCCTACTCTCTCTTCTCCTCACAACATAAGGGTTGTGACCAACCTACCATATTCAAAACATCCTTGGCGAGGTCTCTGGGGGAAACAACATTGTAGTTTACATATCCTTATTCTTAATGAATCAAATATATGTGGGGATAATTGGAACACAGGAAATCCGATGAAGGTTAATGTGATCAATATCTTATAGATCCATTTCTCACAAATCAAACTAACCCCCCCCAAAAAAATCACAGATTTCAAAAACCGTCTGCAACTAAATTTTTGGGATATATCAGTACAAATAATCTTGTGTATCTCTTAGATCATGCAAAATTTTAGGAAACTGAATGTTGGGAACCTAAATGGGCTCATCCCCCACAAAACCCATGTGTGCATTTTCAATATTCTCCTTCGTTTGCACATAATTGACCTCAAAACATTTCCTCTATAGTTTTGAAGAATCATTACCTCATGTGTAATCTCCAGCTTTTGTTCGAGGCCATCTTTCCCCATTTGTAATTTTGATTCTTGCATATCAAGTTCATACTTTGAGGATCTCAAATCTTGTGTTTCTTCTATAAGCATTGATTATTGATTCTTCAATTCCTTTTTACCAGACTTATTGGCATGATGTTCCTTGAAATTCAGAAGTTTAGATTGTAGCTCCAAATTTACATGCTCAAGTTGTTGAATTTTGCCTTGTTTGAATACATATATGCTAAATATGCTTAGACAAGAGTTTGAAAAACTGTATGCTGAGTGAAATAGATATAGACATCTACTTGTTCTTAAGATGACAGTTTGGTGTTTCCTTTGTGTAGCTGGAATGCACAAAGGAGATTGAAATATTTTTGTTGAGGGGGATTGATGATTATGTTGTTTGTCATTGGTTTCTTGCAAGAACAAACATTTCTAGAACAAAATATTCTATAGGAACAAATTGTGAAGGAGTTCTGTACTATAGGAAATCTGATGACTTCACCTAACTCTAGGATGCCTTCTTATTGCCGAGACTAAGTTGTTGAGCTAACAATTACATGCAACATTTATTGAAATTTATTCATTACCTACCGTAAATGGAAAAGTAAAACATATTCTTAAGTATAGGAGTACTTTCAATGAAACCATGTGCGCAACAAGATTAGGAACATACTCATATCCAAGTATAGAAAATATACCTTGATGGTTGTCTAGATATGAGGAACTAACTAACCTTTTTTATTTGGTGCTAAGAGGTGTTGAAAACGGAAGTGGTAACTTTTCCGGATGACTGTCTAGAATCATTCTTCAATGTAGTCATTGTTCCCTTGTTTCTCTTGTTCATTACCACCACTCTCCATGTATTTCTTTGTTATTCCATGCATATATTCTATTATTTTTTTATTGGTCTCTTGGGTGCATAAAGGATTTGGGCACAAACTTGTAGGAAATTCTTCAATCTCATATTCCAATGATTTTTCTCCATCGAATAATGTCGATGTCTACTTGGTCTCTTCTTGGTATTATTCTTGGTCTTCTAATACTTTCCAAAGTGCATGTATGTTTTTGACTGCTATCAATATTTTCTCTTCTTGAGAGCCAGAGACGTTGACTGCTGCTAGGATTTGAGAAATTTCTCATAATAACATTCTTCTTCACTCAACAACTCTTGAGCACTCTTAAATGCTTCTTGTTGGAAGATAATCTCTATCTTGCACATGGATTAGTGTATGGGGGTTTCTTTTGAATTAAAAACGAAAACTTCTACACAAAGACAATTTCAAAGTAAAGCATGTACTTAGATTCCTCATGCTACTAAGACCTTGTTGTCACCAAGTTATCTATTGACATGAGTATATTTCCCCTTTTCCATGTATCAAACTTAAATGCAAGGAATGGAAAAAAAATTACTAATGCATAATCCCTTAACATCTCCTTGGAAATGAAGCCAAAAGTGTTTGGAAATTAAATTGCTTAAATTTACTTACTTTAAATTATCAATCAGGTAGCTTGTAAGCTTGCGAGATGATGAAAAAATATATGTAGGAGTAGGAAACTAACTCTAAGATAAGAAAGTTGAACCAAAAATGTTAAGAACATGAATTAAAATCATATGGTATTATGTTGTAGGTTGATTCCTATGGATTTTCATCTATCTCTTGTATTATTATGATTAACAAACATGCATATCTCTAATTCACACCAAACTTGGTCGATCACGCTTGTAGAAAAGAAAGGTTGAATAATTCAAATGAGTTCAATGGACTTATATTTCAACTATTAACCACATTCCTTTGGTTTACAAGCAAGAGAATCGACTGGTTTTGAAATTACTAAAGAAGCTCAGTCTTGAGTGCCTAACTCTGTAGGGACACCACACTTGTGTAAATGAAAGAGCATAAATAAATGAACAGGAAATGAAATGAGTAGCTACTAAAATAACATCACACACACAAAAAAGAAAATATTTGGGAAGTGTATACCAGAGAGAGGGGGCCCTGCCTCTCTTGGCATATACTGCCAAGAAGTAATGCAGCAGAGAACTCTTGATGTGCAACAACAATCTCTTTATTCCAGCATCAAAATGATTACAATGATTCTTCTCTTCAATATGGAATTCTATTCTCTAACCTCTCCTTCAACTCTCTACTATCTAACTCTCTAACTCCTTAACTCCAAGTTGAATGATATCCTCTCATATTTATACATATAGCTTCTCCTTCAAAAAAGGAAAAGGAGTTACAACAAGATGATATTAGACCCTAAACAAATGGATATGCAACTAACAAATCCTAGATCATAAACATGTGCATCTTTCACCACCAAATATTGGATTTGATCTAAGATAGTTTGAATAAGATAATAACATCATATTCCATGATATCCATGTGCCCAAATTCATGGATATGGGTCACCACTTGGTCAAACCACTTAGCTACATAATTGTAGGCTAGTTAGAACAATTTTCAAAATATCAACCATACACCCCTTGTTTTGTACTTTTTGAATAATGTACACACTATTATTCTACAAAAAACCAATATTTTATATTTTCAATATTCCTCTTCATCTGTTCATAAATGATGTGGAAATTTGACTACCAGAACTGACAATTAGCTGCATAATTGCCAACAACTGCTGAATTTCACAAGTAAGTTAGGAAATCACAATATCTACCCTAAGTAATCATAAAAACACGGAAAATCAACCATTTTAGTGTAAGTATGCCACGTGAAGCTCATATTGGGTATAAATGGTCAAATTTCGAAATATAAGTGATGAAGGAAATGAGGATGAAAGGGTAAGGTAAATGAAAAATGAGTAAATGGCATCGTAAAATGTGTTATTTCCAAGGTCCAACAAAATCTTTTATGGAATTTTTCTAAATAAATATGTTGTGGAGCTTCTTAAAATTTGCTGAGGTAGGATAATATTAATTAACCAAGGGTCATTTCACTAAGTCATGCCACTCATTTTAGCAAGGAGGATAAGATAAAGTTACACAAATTTGGGCAAATAATTGCTTCAAACGAGAAATGTAATCAATGAATTATTTTTGCGAATTTGTGTAACCAATGTTAAAACAGTTGAATGAAATTTTGAAAAAAATTTATGTGCAAAAGTTTGCATGAGTTAAGCCAATTATCACTTGAGATAATGTTTTTAGAGGATGTAAACAATTTTTAAAACAAAATTTGGTTATTCTAGGTGTCCTTGTTGCTTATCTCCTTTCTCATAGTAGAATGTTTTTTTTTTTCAATGGGTAATAGCTCAAATGATGGGAAGGTAAGTCTTTCACTCTCCCCACTCAAGTTCAAATCCCCAATGAGACATGGCCAATTGTGATAAGGCTAGAAGGCTAGATACTCCTTCAGATATAGGTCCCTATAGGTGTGCCTCAGGATGTCTCAACCCTTGCTAAGTCATAAGTTTCCCTCTAAGTTCTCTCTTGTGAGCTATTGGCACTAACCTAGGGTTTATAGTAGAAACCAACCATATTTAAACCTTTGTCTCACCCAAATAATCTTTACCAATTATTGTTTCTACTATATCTAAAAAAAGAATATTCTTATTATTTTTGGGTTGTTGATATCATGCATAAAGCATGGATTTCTTGTATGCATTTATTAATGACATGAAAATGGAGATTATTAACAATTATACTAAATTGAAAGTAATTATCAACATGCACATTGTAACAAAGGAATAAGGAATTTGTTCTTGGATTTCTTTTCTACAATTTAATATTGAAAATATTGGCATGTACATTCTAATTAAGGAACAAAAAATCAATAAATACAATTTAATATTGAAAATATTAACATTCATTTTATAATCAAGCATAAGAGGTTAGATTTCAATTGGGGTAGTAATTGGTTTCATGTATGGGATTAAGACTAGATGTTACTAGAAAGTACATAACCTCATTAGAGGTAGCTTTAGCGATGATCACAAGGAACATTATCTTTCTTATGGATGCTATTTAGGATAAATCTTCCTTTTGATCCTGGAGTAAGACCTAAAACTATTTTTATTAGCTAAGAGCTCATCTTCCTTGGATGAAAGGAAACATGTTAATGATCCAAGATACAAAGGCATCTAGCAAGAGTGCAAGTCTGCTCCTTTATAGATTATTAGTGAGTCATTTCAAGTGACGTGCTTTTTGGAAATAATAGTGATAAGTCAACCTATATTTGCAAATAATAGATAATGATGTATATCCTCGCTATTTATTAACAACATAAATTATACCTCCCTAAATTGAAAAAAATAAATAATAAATAATTAATTTTCACATCAATTTGAGATGGGTGGAGTACGTTGCTTTGATATTATTTTCATGAGTGTTTGCCCACACTTCATACAATGACTAATGATGGGATGGATGACTATCTTAGAATCTCTTTGATAAGGAGACTAAAAAATATTCTCAATACAAATATGATTCAAACATTGATTTTATATATGTACCTTGTTTTAATATTTTTTTAATAATTTAATTTAGAATACAATCGCAGTAGTGGAAAAATATGATAACAAATTTTGAATGAGCATTTTGGTAATGAAGGTGAAGGGACATATATCATTTTGGTTTAAAAACTATAATACGAAATTTTGCTTAAATGTTTTAATAAAAAATATGATATTTATATATTTATATTAAGAATGACTACGAGTATGGCTATTAATACTGACAAAAAAAAATTCATGATAATTAAATCCAATAAGATCACCTACGATAATTTTGTATATGACAACAAAAACTTGGAGGAAGTGTCTTAATACAAATATCTCAACTTCGATATTCATCACAAGCTCAACTTGAATTATAGCATTGAGAAAAGGATAAATGGAGGGTGGAAATCTTATTATGGGCTTGGAGACAATTGTAAACCAATGGATATTTGGGTATGGGATAAGGAAAAACTCCTCTTTGAGACTCTAGTTACTCCTGTTATTTTATATGGATGAAAATTTTGGGGATGTCGTATCTCTAGAGATTCGTGGAGAAAGATATAACAGATCTAAAATAAATTTATAACCTATAATATTAAAATTAAAGGAAATACCCTCTATCTTATCCTCCTCACAGAAGCAAGCCTTTCTCTCATTGGGGGCACATATGTGACTAGATACCTAATATATAAGAATAATTTAAACAATATGGAATACAAGAGGCTTCCTAAAATTTCTTAAAACTCGAGCCAAAACCGTCTTCGGCTCAAGTGAAGAATATGGCACAAGGAAAGCCCGGTCTTGGCTAAACCATTGGGGAATAAAGGAAGAGATCATATTGCACAATAAGGATAATATTAAAAATATTGTTACATAAAAATTTAAGAATAAAGAGTGGTGTGATAAATACTTAAAGGGGAAAAGAAAATTAAGATACTATAAGGATGTAATCAACCCTAATATAGAAGATCAAAATTATCTCTCTATTTTGACAAATGTCAAGAAGAAAATAAACATTTTTAAAATAAGAACCAATTCTCATGAGATCCATAGTGAAATTTGGAGTTGGTCAATTCCCAAAACATTGTGGGATGAAGAGTATATCACCTTTGTGAAACTAATAGGGTTGAAGATGAAAATAACTTTCTCTTAGAATGTCCAACATATACCTAGATTATATCTCAACTTCAAAAGAATTGTCAAACTACCAACCTTCATGAACTTCTAAATCAATGTTGATACCTTTACCTTCTTCTGCCTGAGCCTTTCTTTATTTTTTAGACCCCTTCTATAAAATTACCTAGCCATGAATATGTGGGGGTAATTTCCCTTTTCAAACAACCCAACCCTTCCATACCGACATCCCACAAAATCTTGGTAATGTGGACGTGAAGAAATTTCTTGTGAACCTATTTGTGGTCGCAGTCCTCTCGCACACACATCCCGCATTGGTTGACACCTCACTCGCATCCCACATTGATTGTCATCGCACCTGCATCCCACATTCTATGGAGGGATCACACTTGATCCTTCCTCTCACACACATCTTTCCTCCTGCATTCTACATTCTACATTAGTACCCCCACTTCTCAGGTTGCATTCTAAATAGGATGTGATTTATAGTTTTGAGGTAATCATAGAATATTTGTCGCTTATATTTTGCATGATGAGAACGAATGTTGTTAATTAATAAGGATTAATTTTCCCACATTTTCCCTAAGCCTTGTGTACATGAATTATAGTTACCATTTAGTGAGTGGCATGCACCAAGTGTACAAGGGGGCAAGTTTGAATAGTGGGATTGACCCCTAATTAATGACTAATAGGGAATATATTGGACACAAAATATGCTTTACACACGTAATCCTCACATTTACCTAAGCACATTGAAAGTGAAAGAGATTAATAACAAGAAAAGGACAAAGCCATTATGTGGAGATAAATTGAATTCATTAGCTTATGACATATGAGAATTATAGTGGTCTATTGTATATAAGTGGTATTTTGATCTTTCCTCAAAAGACAAGCTTATAAAAAAAGTGTGTACATATAGGATAGCTAATGTTGGGTGCATGCTCGAGGTATTCAATTTCAGAGAACTTGTAGCATGGTGTGCTATAATATTTTATCCCAGGCATTGACTGATCAAAGTGAAGGAAAGAGGAAGTGATCCAGATTGTATTTTAGGAACGATATTAAGGCGGAAATATAACAAAGATATAAGAAATAAATACACAGTGATATGGCAAGGAACACAATAATAAAGTAAATCTCAAATTCTATTAATGAATTTTTGAAATACAAAAGAATGTAAAATGCAAAAACACACAAGCTAGCTAGAATGGTGGTAGCTTATCTTTGAGAAGAGATGTGTCACCTATGCTCATTCAGAAGAAGTTGATTACAATGAGGCTCCAAAGGACTTTTTAACATAAATCATAGATGAGAAAACCCTAAACATAAAAAAACCTAACCCTAGGAGATGAAGCGCCAAAAGTCATGTGGGGCCCAATGGGGTAAGTTGGTACATCAACTTCCCGGGGTCGTAACTTTTTCATATGATCTTCGTTTTAGGTGCACAATAGCTCGTTGGAAAGAACTATCTAAGGAATACACATGTTATTATCACACTCTGACTAATTCATATAGTGTGACAGTGCTACACCCAAAAAACATTGTCTAGGGCCTCAAAATGGACCCATAAGTTTAGGACTCGAAAAGATGTAAAACAAATTCCAAATGGAAACTAGTCTTTGAGCCAACGTAATAAGTCGGTGGCCACCAATATCCACCTGGATCAAGAAGGACTCCTGCCTTTTTTACTCCAAACTCTTTTATAAGGATGCTATGAATTCTAGCACCAGATGGAGTCCTCAAACTTTATGAGGAAAATTATTTCTTAGACGCTCAGGGTGGTGAGATGAGTTTACTCAAGGAGTTTTTCATCCAACCTCCTAATGGACCCTCAAGCATCGATCATATTAAAACATGCATGTTGGCTTAGTTGCATAGGGAATTCACATGGCTTTCTTCATTCTTGGTGGGTCAGGATTCAACAACTTATGTCCCCATGTATGTTTTATACATCTTTCATTACTTTGTATGATTAGGGGTGATTTTCGGTTGGGCCTAGATTGTCTCAAATGAGATTTTCCACCAACTGTCAAAATTCATTTATACCAAGAGGTTATTTATGGAATATTACCTCATTCTTTCTTTATTTTATTGTAGCACGTTTGAGGGCATTACCCCATGGGGAAATATCGATTTCAATGAGGACCCTACTCAGTTATCGTACCCTATATTGTGGAAGCACAAAGCACCATTCCATATCTAGAAAATCCAAGATTCTTTTGTAAGAGAGTGCATAGGTATACTCATCAGGACTGAACCAACTAGGGTAACAGAGACATCCATTGGCTTTCTCATAGGGAAGGGAGTATGTATATTTGATGAAAAGTTCACATAAATAAAACTATTTTTCTTTGAAGGGAAGTTATTTCTTCTCCCCCAGCTTGTTTGTGATATATTTTTAGTTTATGAATTATGTAGACAATACAAAATATGGTACATGTTTTCGATAAGAAGAGGAAGCATAAATTCATCTCCACGACTTTCTAAATTGTTGATATTTCAGTTAAAATTTTATAAAGCATGCTTGTGATGGTTGGATTATTTGATTCCTTCAATATGAAAGAGGCTTAAGCACACAAGGGATTTGATCCTGAAGGTGTTTTTACCACTCATATGGTTTCAATCGGACATGCGTTAGTTTTTACTAGGTTGGAGGAAATCACAAAAGGATCCAATGATAATGAAGATATCCATGTCAAAGACAATGTGGTAGCCATGATAAGAAAGAAACTCCTAAGAAGAAGAATAAAAAAATCACACATGACGATGCAAATACATGAGAAAGTTCAAACGTTGGTGTGAAGAAGATCTCTCTATAGGAAGAAACCAAAAAACCACATCACAAATAGAGGGGTAGATCCACAACCTGTGTTGATGGTGGTCCAGTTCATCACTCCCATAAGAGTTCCTCTTCCAGTCACATACATCAAGAAGCTAATATAGGAGGAATAGAGAATAATGAAGGATGTGTAGGTCATGGAGATGACAGGGAACCCCCACAACATCAATTGGAGATAACCCATATAGTTACTCATATTCCCAAGAAAAAAATAAATCCAGATGTAGGTAACACTCAAGACCCTAGGGTTTTGAAATAAAATGTGGCATAAATGGAAGTTGATGAGGTTAATGACTTTCCCACATGGGCCACAATGCAAATAGTTTAGAGTAAACTAATTGCAAAGGATTTGGCCCGAGAGAGAAAAACATATTTTGAGGAAGATTTTGTGAATCTTCATCATGATTAATATGATAAATAGTATAGGAAGATGCAGATTGAGAGATTCAATATGAAAGACAAAACATAAACATGAAAGTGGATCTATGAGATATAGGTTAATGGTTTGAGGCCCTCATGGGTTCATGAATTTCATCGGGCCACTTGTGAAGCATTAGCTCACTCAATAGTTGAACATGAGCTAGAAAATGAAAATTTGAAGAAAAGGATAAGGGAGCTTTAAGTTGCTCTGAGTTCAATACAAATATTTGTAGAGAATTTGTTCATAATGGTCATGGATGAATTTTCCGAAGAAGTGACCAAATCAAGCTCCAAGATCACAAAGGATGCTAAATTTTTAATGGGTGTTAGAAAATATGTTGCTGAGAATATTAATAAAATACTTGTCATAATCATGGAAGCTATGGAGATTGCTATAGTGGTAGGTTTCATCAAAGGAAGGGTTTGTTCCCTTAAGGAATTTTTGCAAAAGGATTTACAAAAGGATGAACATTTTTATAAAAATATGTTGAGTACCTTTGTTGCAAGAATCTCAATCATGGATGAGATTACAAGGTGGAAGCAATATTTTCCTTCTAAAAGTAGAATGAATCAAATACAAGCTAGTTGGATCGGGAGGATAGATACCCTCCGACAATGAATTTCCATATATGAAACTCTTGAAGGAAGGAGAAGTACAATGTTTATGAAGGTGTAAATTATTTTGAAGAAACTTGAAAGCATGGTATTGATAAGGGATTCAATGTTGTTGACTAGAGATAAGATGGAAGTTGAATTGGGTATACTAAGAGTTGCATGGGGAACATAAATTGATGACCTCATAAATTTTCCAAAAGACGAAATCCAAAGTGTTAGCGATAATTCTTATCTCGGGCTCGAGAGCACCTAGGGCTGTAGGTTGCACACAAAACACCCAGGTACAGCAGCGGAAGGACCCAAATTTTCGGTTACGAGTCAAGCGAGCGGGCAAGGTTTCAATGTCCAGAGCTGTGACCCATCCGCGGAGCAGATCAACGGTCATCGGGATCTCGGAGTTACTAAGTTACCCGACATATAGCACCAAAGAAAGCCCTTATATTTCAAGGTTGAATCTGGGTCGTCCGATCTAGTAACATGGGGCGTAGGATCCAGTCACACTGGCATATCGACATTCGGTAGTTGAAGGGGTAAAATTCCTTGTCTCTTCACCTTTCGAAACCCTGAACCCCGAAATGCCAATAGCACTCAGGACCGGGCCTATGGTTTTGGCATCTGGTCGTAAAGGAAAAGTTCGGGAGGAGGGGCACTTATATTTATGGAAAGGTCTCAGCCGTTCATCCTAAAGATGCGTGTCGCAAGATCCAACCGCATCGACGTTTCGACGTTTGGGAGTTCATGGTGTGAGAGTTTCGTGTTGTTCAACATCGTGAAACCTTGAACCCTGATGGTGTCGAAAGCATGGAAGATGGGGCCTGCAACATCACGAAGCATTTTCAACCGTCCATTTAAAGGGGACACCTGGCGACAAGCTGAACCATCTCGGTGTTTCGCCCGTCGCGACTCCAAGGTGCAAAAATCAGCTCCGTTATGTCCTGATGCACGAAATACCGGGAGAGGCCCAGGCCCACAACATTGTTGGGTGATTTCAAGACCGTCGGATCTTAGAGGGATGCATGGTGACAGATTGAGACATCTCGGCATATCTCTCATCGCGATTTCAATTAGCAAAGGTTAGCCTTTTCATATTTGTGAACGCCGAAAGCATATGGTCACAGCCCATGGTCAGTTGGGGAGAGGAATGAGCTGCATAAAGAAGGCCAAGGCACTGAGTTCAGTTGCATAGGGAATCATCACGATCTCTAGGCGCCATCGGGCCCGATCTTAATGATGTTTCTAGTTTTGAAGTAATTGAAGACAAGGGAATGTGGTTGAAACCTCCTTTCGTGCATTAAATGAGGGGAATGGAGGGTCTAGCGAGCCACCTGCTCGTAGAGGACCTGTGTATCGATTCCCTCAATGAAGCCATGCCAAAGTCCTCGACTTGACAGAGAAGTCTGTGCATGCTAGCCGAGCACTTCATGGCTCAGCTACCCTCCTTACAGGAGCCATGCGTAGTTAAGGTGGCATTTAAAGAAAGATATCAGTACGAGTTTGACTGAATGGACATCAAGCCTTGAGTGACTGGGCACGCCTCCATGAGGCGATTTTCTCTGAGTATATAGACTTGGTATTTGTATTTTTGTAGAGGGATCGATGGTATAGCGCAGCTCCCGATTGTAAAAGTGTTAGCAGACATTCTAGCTTTCTGGTCATGCATCTGTATATGAGATTTCTTATTTTATAACAGACAGTCTTCTTAATCCATCTAAGTTTTCATCTTATACTAAGAGAGTTTGTGATCGACTGATTCGCACGAATTATGGCAACTCTATTGTGATAAAGGATTTATTATGGCATTATTGTTTTCTTTGGTTTTCTGCATTTGAACGTAGGAAGATCTTGCGTTTAGATGTCTTCTTCCACAGTCTGTTAGGAACCTGATGTTTACGACAAACCTTTGCATCTCTCTGATACAAGTCTTCCCCCTACTCACCCTTACTATGACTCACTGTCTGAAGTTATCTAAGACCTCACTTGCCCATGCATGCCTGGCCTAGTTTCGAAGTTAGAACCACATCATTTGAGTTAGCCTCCATCTGATCACCCCATTAAACAAATCGTGACTTAAACTGATGGGCATCGGGCTCTGCTCCTGCTAGAAATCCAGGAGTGACTTCCATCGCCAACATTTCTGGCGCCGCTGCCGGGGATGAAGTTGAAGATTTTCCCTGGGTAGAACGACATTGAGCCTCTGATTCTAAAGGTGCATCAGACATCAGAGCCTTTAAAGATTGCTACTGTGCACCTGACGACTCCACTGTGGCGACTCCATTGTTTCCACATCACTATTTCAGCTGTGACTACTATTAGCACACTTGAAATATGACCCTAAGGAGCTTTCTTGAGAAGGTTTCAGCAGTGGCTTTCTCAGCCTGAGAAGCTTCCTGGGGTAACGACAACGTTAAGATCTGGCCTTTGATGGTGAACAAGGACCAGACACACTTGAAGCTGCGCATCTTTCACCTGGCGAATCCATGATTCGAGGATCGATTGGTGGCTCCACTGGTTCGATATGGAGAATATTTGGCTCAAAGGTTTGCTTTCTGTGATTTTTCTCAAATAGTTGGTTTTCTTAATGCACTTCTTGATAGAGACCAATGGGAAGATTTCCTCCCTGAATTTCATGCAACAAGTTGGGAAGAACCAGTTGAGCATTTACTAGACTTCCATGAGGCTATCCACCGACACAATATCATGCATGAGGATGTCCAGATTAATCTCTTCAGGTATTCATTGAAGGGAGCTTCTCTTGAATGGTGTCGGTCTCTTCCCGCTGCAAGCATCCGCTCTTTAACAGGTTTTCATACAGCTTTCAATTCATTTTGTAAATATTATTGTCCAACTAATTGTTTGTATGAAAACTGTTGTGAGGAGTTTTCTTCACTTCATGAAGCCTCTGCTGACCCTGAAGACCAGGTCCGTGATGAATCCCTTACCGTGGAGGAAAGCATTTGTTGTGAAAAATTTGAGGTGTTGAATGATATTAGTGGTGTTAGCTCGAGAATGGAAGCATCCGACATCATATCGGATGCGTCTGTTCTTTTAGATGTTCATAAATATAAACACGCCTCTTGTGGAGATTATGAGTTTGTAGAGCAGATGTGGTCCATGGTAGATGGCTCACCTAAATGTCAAGTTGAAGCAAATATTCCTAGCAACCCTGTTTCTTAGGACGGAGACCTTCCCATTTGTAAAGAAGACATTATTGTGGAAGAGGTTTCCTCTCTTTTTCTCCAGGGAGTTTCTCATGATATATTTTTACCTGAGATTAAAGAGAAGAAGATTATGTATGAGCAGCCAGAAGCAGCAGGTCCCACTGTCCCTAAAACAAATATTTTTGACGGGATCATTGTTCTGGAGGAGGATCATATCAATGAAGGACAACCCCTTTTTGATATATGTTATAGTGATGACGAGCAGCAAGATTATCCTATTTTTGATCGCTATAGAGATACTGAAGAGCCAGTCAACAAACAAAATCACCCCATGGTCCCTATTTATGATGAATACGAATCGGACCTGGGGGAGACCGAACCAGAGGAGCAGAATATTTCCTGTCCAGAGCCAGTCAACGAGCAGCCACCGCCCGAGAGTAGCGAGCCTACATCATTTTTCCACCATCAACCTGTGCTTATCAGAGATATTCAGCCACAGGTGAACAGCTGTGTAGTAGAGGAGGGTGTCTGTCGCCCATTTTCTGGAAGTTGCCACTCATTCTATGACCCTGTCTGCAAGTACATGGAGTGGCATTTCCCCTATGCCTTGGAGCCGCCCTATTTCGTCTCAACTCCAGCCTGTGAGGATGAGTTGAAGAGTGTAATCGTTTTTCTATCACGGTTACACCATCTGCTGGTGATCATCAACAGAAGGAAGGAGCTTCTATCCAGGAAGCTGCTTGAATGGCTATGGTGGAAGTTTTCTTTCACCTAGCCCATGTAAAATATTTTATTAGCATTAGGACTGTATATAAATAAGATCCTTTGAGCATGTAGCTTTATTTTTTTACTTTTATTTTTCGGCCTGTATTTTCAGCAGCAGGATGTTTTGAGCATGACTCCATAGCCCAACAACAAGGCACTAAAGCTGTGGGTGAGTTCTTAGAGCATCACAGGGATGAATCTATCCCCCATGGAGCCTAATGTTAGCAATAATTCTTGTCTTGGGCTCGAGAGCACCCAGGGCTGTAGGTTTCACACGAAACACCCAGGTATAGCAGCGGAAGAACCCAACTTTCTAGTTACGAGTCAAGCGAGCGGGCAAGGTTTCGATGTCCACAGCCGAGGCCCTTTCGCGGAGCAGATCAACGGTCATCAGGATCTCGGGGTTACTAAGTTACCCGACATATAGCACCAAAGAAAGCACTTATATTTCAAGGTTGAATCTGGGTCATCCAATCCAGTGAAACGGGGCGTAGGATCCAGTCACACTGGCATATCGGCATTTGGGGGTTGAAGGGGTAAAATTCCTTGTCTCTTCACCTTTCGAAACCTCGAACCCCGAAATGCCGATAGCACTCAGGACCGGGCCCGTGGTTTTGGCATCTGGTCGTAAAGGAAAAGGTCGGGAGGAGGGGCATTTATATTTATGGAAAGGTCTCAGTCGTTCATCCTAAAGACGCGTGTCGCAAGATCCAGCCGCATCGACATTTGGGAGTTCATGGTGTGAGAGTTTCGTGTTGTTCAACATCGCGAAACCCTGAACCCCGATGGAGCCAAAAGCATGGAAGCTGGGTCCCACAACATCATGAAGCATTTTCAGCCATCCATTTAAAGGGGACACTTGGCGACAAGCTGACCCATCTCAGCATTTCCCCCATCGCAACACCAAGGTGAAAAAAGCAGCTCCGTTATTTCCTGATGCATGAAATATAGGGAGAGGCCCGGGACCACAGTGGTTTCAGGTGAGTTCAAGACCGTCGGATCTCAGAGGGACGCGTGGTGACAGATTGAGCCATCTTAGCATATCGCTCATCGCGATTTCAATCAACAAAGGTTAGCCTTTTCATATTCGCGAACACCGAACGCATATGGTCATAGCCCATGGTCACTTGGGGAGAGGAATGAGATGCATAAAGAAGGCCAAGGCGTTGAGTTCAGTTGCAGAGGGAATCATCACGATCTCTAGGCACCATCGGGCCCAATCTTAATGTTGTTTCTAGTTTTGAAGTAATTGAAGACAAGGACAGGTGGTTGAAACCTTCTTTCGTGCATTAAATGAGTGGAATGGAGGGTCTGGCAAGCCGCCTGCTCATAGAGGACCTGTGTATCGATTCCCTCAATGAAGCCGTGATGAAGTCCTCGACTCGATAGAGAAGTCTGCGCACGCTAGCCGAGCACTTCATGGCTCAGCTACCCTCCTTACAGGAGCCATGCATAGTTAAGGTGGCATTTAAAGAAAGATATTAGTACGAGTTTGACCGAAGGGACATCAAGCCTTGAGTGACTGGGCACGCCTCCGTGAGGCGATTTTCTCTGAGTGTATAGACTCGGTCTTTGTATTTTTGTAGAGGGATCGATGGTAGAGCGCAACTCCTGATTGTAAAAGTGTTAGCAAACATTCTAGCTTTCTGGTCATGCATCTGTATATGAGATTTCTTATTTTATAACAGACAGTATTCTTAATACATCTAAGTTTTCATCTTAAACTAAGAGAGTTCGTGATCGACTGATTCACATGAATTATGGCAACTCGTTTTTTATAAAGGATTTATTATGGCATTATTGTTTTCTCTGGTTTTCTACGTTTGAACGTAGGAATATCTTGCGTTTAGATGTCTTCTTCCATAGTCTGTTAGGAACCTGATGTTTACGACAAACCTTTGCATCTCTCTGATACTAGTCTTCCCCCTACTCACCCTTACTATGACTCACTGTCTGAAGTTATCTAAGACCTCACTTGCCCATGCATGCCTGGCCTAGTTTCGAAGTTAGAACCACATCGTTTGAGTTAACCTCCATCTGATCACCCCATTAAAAAAATCGTGACATAAACTGATGGGCGTCGGGCTCTGCTCCTGCTAGCAATCCAGGAGTGACTTCCATCGCCAACACAAAGTTAACTGGTCAGTTTCATGAATGAGACTGAATACCAAGCGTCTATCGCACAACAACAACATGCCACGTTGAAGGGTATATAAGATGATTTTTTCAGGGTTAGGGTTAAACAGGACATAACCATAGTGTCATTACACAAGTATATTGAAGAATGGCTAAAGGATGTGTTAGAAGAAATAGCTAACCCACTATGATCTTGAAGATTAAAGAAACATTTATGATAGTTTTGGTTGATATGATGTTTCTTATTTAAATCATCAGGAGGAACTGAGAAGAGCCCATGGCCACCATCCTATGCTTCCATTTTTTGGAATATGAATCTTTTTTGAATCATTTCTCTCAGTTTTCTTCCTTCTCAGTCTATAATCATCTAGTTTTTTCATCTGAATTTTGTTTTTGTGCAAGGCCAATTTCTGACTATTTCCTTTTATCTTCCTGGTCGTCTTTGCTTAATATATGGTCCACGGGAGCCCCATCCTAGTCAAATAGGATGAACACATTTCTTATTTTCTCATTTAAGTATCACAAATACTATATTGCACACATTGTGTTTGATCTTGAACAACAAATTTGTATCTATTGTTTTATTTAAACTCCACAAAGAGATATTTTGGTAGCTCATGATTTTGTTGTTTCTAAATTTTATTAAAGCATGAAATCTTGAGTATGCATCTCCTTTACATCCTTATGATATGAATGGTACAAAATATTTTAAAGTTATATGGAAAGGACCATTTATGTTGCTCCATGTTGTGTGTGTATTGCTTCAAATGTATTTCTTTCTCTTGATATGATACAGGGAATGGTTATGGTGGGGTGAAAAACTTATCTTGTTTTCCTTGTATCAAGACTATTACCATGAAATATTTTATTTTTATGTGTTTTCACTACCTGATCAACTTGCAAGCATTAAATGTTTGATGAATAAGAATTTGGTTATTTAGAACCATAATATAATTTTTATCCAAGTGAGAAACAAAGGAGCACCACCTTTATAAAAACATATAGGGTTTCTCCAATCCCATGAGAATACGCTACGAGGTTGACTCATGTCCTTGACTAGAAAATAAATCAAAATTTGAGGACTCCACTAGGGATCAAGCTTAACAAATGATGATTTTCGTAGACTAGAGAACTCGTATGGAGACTATATTTGTGAATGAATCATCCAAATTCAGAGCAACCCCACATTCCCATCGATTTAGAAGATCAAATAAGCGTTTTGAACTAGCTATATAGTTTGTCCTTACATACAGCAAGAAGTCGAGCAGAGTTAGACAAATCTTGGAAATATTTATCCCAACAAGAAGGACCATCCCAAGAACATGAATAAAGGAGACTCCAATGAGATGGTCAAGATCCTTTAAACTGGCCACCATGGTATTTTTCAAAGGACCCTTGACAAGAAGTAGAAACAAAGTTATTGAATGAGAATAGAATATTGTGTAACAACCCGCTCTACTGAGCACACTTTTATTGACTTATTCTTTGAGAAAAATTACGTGCAAGTGATTGAGTTATGGTACATTGTGATTTCGTTTTGATTTTGCATTATACATGATGATGATAATGTGTTGTGACTTATTATTATTTTATGTATATATATTGGCAAATGCTATTGACGAGTTTTCCTGAGTGTGTAGGACACATGATAGGTTATGGATGATGATGGAATCAATGGACTTCCTTGGACCCCGGATTGAGTTAGGGAGTAAATTTTATTTTGATTGAGTATTTCATTTAAGCACTTGGGACATATGATTGATTACAATATTATTTATGTATAGGGATTATTGACATGGGTTTTATTAGTGGATGCAGGCTTGACAAATCTTGCTAATCCGACTCACATAAGGAGTAGAGGGGCCGTGCACAAAAAGTAGAAATTAAGGGAGAGGTGTGGTAGTATCCCTATCACAACCTACTAGCAATCCTATCATGGTCTGAATTATAGGTTAATGATTACCTAGTTCGAGAGGTCCACAATTTCGTGAGGGTGGAATGAGAGAGTCGCTCATGAATATTATAAAGAGCTCATTGTTGAGGAAAATGTATGATGAACCTTATTCAATAACTTTTCAGATATTGTTGGGTTAAGGCAAGATAGTTGGGAATGTTACCCAAGATTTATAGCCTTAAAATAAAAAAATAAAAATCAATTAATCCGCGGGTATTAAGTACGAGGGACCAAGGATGGTTTTATATATATTATATGTAATTGTGAAAAATAAATAAAATAAGAAAGAAATTACATAGGAGTATACATGGATAAGACACAAGTATGAAAGCAAGATCTGAACCAAGTCATCATAATACACATGTGAGACTGAAATCAGAAATCTGATTTTTAGATCGATTTCATTATGAGATACAAAGATGAATTCTCTTTACAAACCCCTGCGAGGGTAGGGACTAAAATCATATTTATAAGCCTCTGATGGGAACCATACAAAAATAATCTGACAACAAAAGAAAACAGAAGGTAAATATTTGGATCAGCTTGCCATAAAATGCTATCACTTGACTCTGAAAAATATTATTTATCAGTCATGAAATTTAATCCATAAAAAAACAAGAACACACAGACTGCCAAAGATAAATCATACACATTTAAATACAATTTGCTGACAATATTATTTAGTTTTGAATCCTGCTTCCTTTAATAAGACCCTGCTATCATCAAGATGGTTAACCCTTCTAGTTAACTCAGAATGAATGAAGAATGGAAGTATCTCACAAGCACAGAGAAAACCTTATAGAAGAAGTTATCCTTCTATTCTCTCTTACTCCTTGTCTCTTCATTTCATTGAGATTTTATTCTTTGCCAATAAATTATGGTAGTTCAACTACCTTTCTTTTATTAGGCTTAATTATCCTAACTAATTGGTTTATCTAAATAATTAATAATATATAATTAAGGGTCTATTTAAATAATAACTAAATAGGTGGGACCCTTTGTCACTCCAATTTTCATTTCTTTAATAACCATCAAAACATGAAGTATAATATCCCAAATATTTAATTTGAATATCCTCCTTGTAACTCCCATCCTCATATTAATAATCAAATATTTTAAAATCAGAAAAATAGAACATGACTCTATCCAAAATAACATTATATCCATGATGTCCAAAAATCTGTCTAAATATGTATTTGTTGTCCAAAATATTGTCAAAATAAAAAAATTGTCCTCAAAAGAAAATAATATTAATTAGCATTAAAAAACATATTTGTTGTGAGAGGCATTTTCCCTCTTTTCATTACTTCCCTCTTTTGATCCCATTTCTGATTTATCTTGTGCAACAACCTTCAACTGATGGGAACCTTATGGGTGGACTGCACTGATGACGTGGGAACAATCATATTTGAGATGGAGATGAGAGGACACATATGCAGAGGAATATTTGGATGACTTTGAGGGAGAGACCACTCCTTTTCCCTTATCTATCTTTGGCCTAGGAACATCAATTTTTATCCTTTTTCTTTCATGAGAGGATTGTACCAGCGAGACAACACGATCAGCTTGGGAATTTGGATTTATTGGCGGTGGAGGAGGGGGTAATGACAATGAAACAGTAGGCCAACCATGGTGATGAGCTACATGTTGATGAACAATTTCTTTCCAACCATCATTGGCAGGTGGTTATGGCTTCATAGACACATGAAGGGGAACATGAATACTAGGGAAATTTTGACGTTGCTGGAAAGGAGTCCTCTCAGGTATGGGTTGTAGAATTCCTTGGCCAAGTAGATTAAAAAACCTAGCTTGGAAAAGAAGATTTAGTTCTTGCAGATCAACATCAAAATGTATCAAAAATCATGGCCTTCTATGGTCTCTTTGCCAATTATTTCCTCTACATCTATTAGCACCTCTATTAACACCTATGCCATTACTTCCTCTTCTAAAGAAACTCATCCTGAAGCTATATCCTAATCATGTTATGAAAAACTCTTAACAATCCATGAATCAATACTCTACCTAAATAAAACCAAAAGGTTGGCTCTATCATTTAAAACAGAAGCACATGCAATCCATCCATCAATACATTTAAACTCAACAACTAGTTTCCATTTGAACAAGGAGTCATAGGGATATTGGGAAGATGGGGGGATTTGTAATGAATAGAAAATGGTAGCATGGATGGGAAGCGACCAACAAATAATGTTCAAACAAGTGTAGAGGTAACTTATTTACAAAACTAGAAAATGTATGCATATCCAAACTTCCAACATCAGTCATCATCTAGTCCCTTTCCTTTTTTGTTAATCCTTTCTCTTTCTTCATTCAATTTTTTTTAAATGAAATTCATAATAATAGAATAGGGGATGTTTTAAATGTATTTGGGAAGGCGGTGGGCATATAATGAGAGGAAAGTGAGATAATGAACAAGAATGAGATGATTATTGTTCTATCATATGCAATAATATTTATTGAAAATCGACATCGCCATCATTTGCCAAAACGTTTTTGTGTTAATAATTCAAATCCAATATGCAACAATTTTATAGTGTTTAATATAAAATCCTAGTATTGTCAAACTTTACCATTTACATTTCCCTTTCTTCCTTCCCATTAGCAAAGCATTTTATAAGAGACTATTAACATAATCATTTGAAAAAATTAAAACTAGACAACATCAAACCAACATGGGAGGCTGAGAACACAAACATAAAGCCATCTACCCTTCACTATACAATACTTATATCACAACCCAAATACTTGTTTCATAAAAAGTCTGGGTTCAAAATCCCATGCGAAACCGGTGCTCATCGTTTGATTTTAACATCATATAACTTTGAAATCGACCAAACCCCCATAGATAAATAACAAACGAGCCAAGACTTCATGCATATAACTAATCTTTCTAACTGTTGGGTCAGTACTATAACATACACCAAGACCAAATTTTGAATCTACTAATTTCCATATATTAGATAAAAAATCAAGGTCTGGGCAAACATAAGGAAGAAACATTAATAAGGGGCTTGTAAAACCATTTAAAAATTTATCTCAACAACACACTTTTCATAGACCTCCAATGGTGGATGCAAGGCAAATACTCATGTCTCACATATATTCACAAATAATGGAAAGATAATTCAAAAGAGTTGCAGGTCTTCCAAATACTGTATAAAGGGTATGGAATTATGCAAAAAACCCATATTTTCTTTTATTTAAGAGAAAACCCTTCAAATTTTAATTACTAGAGAAGAGAAAAACCGAAAGTACTTTCCATAATTATTTACCAACATTCATAGAAAAATAAGCAGAATTCATTCTGGGTGCAACACAATCACATATTTCAAATAGAATGGAATGTCGAACATTATTCCCATCTTGAAACGTTTAAATTCCAACAGGAAGAAACCTTCTTTAAATGTAATTTGCACAACCATAATACCCACATACATCCATTATAAACTTCAGAAAGAAAACACAGTTTGTAAGAAAATCTAAGAGCCAACATCATGATTTTATTCGGAGCAGAGCTACAATTCATGAATGGATAGGTAAGAGCCAACATACCTATAAGGAGAATTCCAAAAGACCAACAAGCACCACTATTCTTCCTAAGGCCGAGAAAAATGGAGCCAACACCAGCCAAAGAAACAAAAACAAATGCGAAAAAAGTGAAGGTGGTGACCTCGAGGTAGGGTAAGAGAGACATGCAGTAATTGCATGTTGTTTCCTACATTAATTTCTATCAACCACATCCAAGCACAAGCACACCCAAACTTCCAACACATAGTCCATTATGTTTTCCACATAAAATTTCAATCCAAAATTGAATTGGCCTACCCAAATTAATCTCATAAGCATTATATGTATATTCAACACTTAGCACCAAAACATGCAATGTCCCACATTCCTTGCTAGGGAAGGATTTCCATTTCATAGAACTTATCAATTGTCCATAATAATAACAAGTATACCATAAGTGAAATACACCATAGCTACATGTAGATCATGCTTGAAGTTTGAAAAACATGTCAAAATATATCTTTAGCAATAATAAACCAAGATGCTTATTAAAACAAACATTTTTCCCCTTTCTTTTGTTTAAATTAAATTGCCAACACATTCATCCTTCATCCATTTCACAAGGAAAGTGCCTTGAGTTTCTGGGTTTTATTCTCAAACTGTAGAATCATTTTTGCAAGATAGTCATGAGTGAAAATCAAAGAATTTTCTTTCATCATTATTCACATAAAGGGGTCCCACCTATTTAGTATATTATTAAATATATATAAGTAATAAGGCATTGGAACCCATTTGTAGGAAGGTATTCCATGTTTCTCTTTTGGGCGTCAACAAACTAGAAACTCCATAGGGAAAAATATATTCTCAACAAATTTAGAACTCAAAATGTTTGGTTTCACAAAACAACAGAAGTAGGTGATCAAAAACTGTTGAAAGTAATAGTTGTGCAATGGGGGGAAAAATATGGTTTAAGGGAAATAATGAGACATGACTTCGGGGAATAACTTATGGAAAGTAAGATGTATGAGGGGAGTTGTTTCTGTATGCACAAATATTCATAAATGATATTTCTTTTTATGCTTTCAAGGACAATTCTTCTTATATGCTCTTGAATCTCAGGATGGAGGGAAGAAAGGGATAGCAGAAACAACGAAGAAGACAAAACCAACTATACTACAACAATATTGAAAGAAAAAATCTATTTCAGTAGTTTCTCAAAAGGAGGACATTGTGACATTTGTGTGTATTTCATTTTCATATATCAACAATACTTACATAATGACATTGTTATAGAAAAAATGATCTAGACTTTATATCTAATGATTACACGAAACAAAAGAAGGAATAAAAACTCAACAAACCAAAGTAAAAAAAAATACTAAGACAAAAGACTATATGCAACAGTCATGTTTACACAAAGTGTTAATGATCAAGCTGGTTCCATATAATTTTTCAAGTGGGAACCATTAATACTTTAATAAAACAACCACTCTTCCATATCCTTCAGAAGGTATGAGTTTGTGCCAAGGATGAAAGCGATTTTGAAAATACCTAGCCATAGGAATTCAGAATGTCTCCATCTTTCAGCATGGGCTGTGTCCCATAGTAAGACTTTGTCATCAAGCTTGAATTTAGCAGCCTTTGATCATTTGTTAAAATAATTTGTCATTGTTTGCTACCTTCTTTTTAGGTTCTTCAAGGAAAAATTTATTTGTTCTTCCAGGGATAACAATGCATTTATCCTTTGGGGAACATTAGAAGAATTTAATTCTTTAGTCTGTAACATAAGCCATAAGGAGGAAAGCTCTAGCTTAGTAGGCACAATAACCTCTTGGAAATATATGAGCTAAAAGGGAGTAAAGCCTGTACATACTTTGGTGGTTGTATGGTCTGCCCAAAGAGCATAAGTTAGAAGTGTGTTCCACTGGAGAGGTTTGTCTTCTGTGATTCTCTTTATGATCCTAAGCAGATTATTGTTAGTGGACTTTTATTTCCCATTTCCCTGAGGGTAATAAGAAGATGAAGTGAAATTTTTGACACCTAATTTAGCAAGAAATTGGGTCAATTTTGTAAAAATGAAAGCTAGGTCAATGTTGAATCTGGAAAATATATTATATTCTAGGAAAGAAACTACTTGCTCATCCTCTGCATGTCTAAGAGGAACAACCTCAGTCCACTTAGTAAAGTAATAAGTGGCTGTCAAAATAAAGATATGACCTGCAGAAGATGGAGGGTTGATAGGACCAATAAATTCTATACCCCACTTAGAAAAAGGGAAATCCGGGAGGACAGGTTGTAAATGCATGGCAGAAAGAAGTTCTTTCCCAACAAAGTTTTGGAACTTATCATAGGTTCCTACAAGTTTATATGAGTTGCAAGATATCCAAGGCCAGTAGTAACCATTTCTTATGATCTTAAAAGTAGTAGACTTAGTAGAAAAATGGTCGTTGATGTGAATGACAAAAGTTGATGATCCAAGTATTTTTAGTAATAACTTTTGTTCTTCTTCATCATTTACACATCGAAGTAAAAAAACATCAGCAAACCTCCTAAACAAAAAGTCTCCTAAAATGATATACTTAGAAGTTTCAAGGTGGAGTCTTCTCCTCTAGTGAGGATCCAACACATATAGACACCTTTGATACTGCAAATAATACACCAGATTTTTATACCAAGGATTCTCAGATAGAGATAGGTTCCGATTTTCAATATAAAATAGTGTTGAAAGGGGATTATCTTGTTCTTCAAGTTATTCACTTGGCTCAGGGTATTGAGATAAGTGAAGGGAAAGGTGTCATCCCTTGATTATATTCAAAGTAATGATAATCAAATCATTCTCCTAAGTTTTGGAAAGCCAATATGCAATTTTTCTTGAGAGATAAGTTTGTGAAAGCAGAAACTTGATAGCAGGTAAAAGGAATTTTACCTGCGTATGTTTTCCCAAAATAAAATGGCGAAATTTTTCTATAGCCTTGACAAGAGAAAAATAATGTTTCTCAATATAAGAATATTTTACCTCATCATTTGATAAACTTCAACTCATGCAAGCTACAAGTTTTTCATTGTTTTGGTCATCACTTTGTAAGAGGATAGTAGAAATTGCTTCCTCGGTGGCATTGGTATATATGATAAAATATTTCTTAAAATCCAATATCACTAGAACTGGTGCAAAGATAATTTATTTATTAATTCTAATGAAATCATTCTCGACATCATCTATCCAAGAAAAATAACATTCCTCCTTAAGAAGATTATGGATTGGTTTAACCATGACAACAAAATCAGGAACAAATCTACGGACGATATTAATAATGCCCATGAAAGATTGAACATGTTTCTTGGAGGTGGGGGTAGGAAGGTTTAGAATGGTAGTAATCCTATTGAGATATATGCTTATCCCTGATTCAAAAACAATATGACCGAGGAGCTTTCCCTTCGTGACACCGAAAATAAATTTGGAAGGATTTAAAGAAATGCCAAATTTTCTGCAGTGCATGAAATTTTTTCTAAGATGACCAGAATGATCCAACTGACTTTTAGAATAAACAGTCAAATCATCAAGATATACTTGGATAATATTATCAACTATATCGTAAAAAGCTATATGCATATATCTTTCAAAGGTGGAACCTGCATTAGATAAGCCAAAAGGAATGTGTTCATAAGCGAATGTGCCCTAGCGTGTGGTAGATGTCGTTTTATACCTATCAATCCTTTTTACCTTGATTTGATTATACCCAGAAAACTCGTCAAGTAAGGACATCATTTGAGACCTTGCAACCTATTGTAATATCATTTCCATATTAGGAAGAGGAAAATGGTATTTGACACTCGCTCTATTCAATGGGAGGAAATCAACACATAATCTGATTTGGCCAGTAGTTTTTCGATCATGAACTAGGTTTGAAAACTAGTCGAAATATTTAACTGGAAAGATTATATTAACTTTCAACAATTTTTCCAATTCTTTTCTAATAGTGGCTTCGAGCATAGGGTTAATAGGTCTTTGTTTTTTCCTAACTGGTTTTACCCCTTGCTTGATAGGAATGACATGTTGTATGAGAGAAGGATCAAAACCACAAAGATCCTCGTATGACCAAGAAAAAACGTCTTGAAATTCAAGGAGCAATTATGTGCATCTTGCTTGTTCTTCATCAGAACATTGGGAACCTAATTTTATGATATTTGGAGATTTGAATGTCCCAATATTCAAGGAAATGGTATCACCAACTTTCCTTTTCAAATACTCTTTCTTATGTGTTTCCTTGTTGCCTACATCACTTGATGAAAACAAACTTTTGAGAGGAGTCAAGACTTTAGGAAATTTGTGATTTTCAATAGAGATGATTTATTTTGGCTTAAATAATACATTTTGTATGAAAGTGAAAATGCCTTCGTCACTCTGGAAAACCTTCCATGATTCTACATTATCATGGATTTGAGGACGATATAGAGATTGAAATGTACAATCAGGTGTTTGAGTTAAAATTTGTCAGGTGGGGGATGATGCAAAAACAACTAACCTATCCACCATTGAATTAAGTTCTCTCTTATCATGAGTGATGTTAAATGATAAGATATTTGAAATCAACAACCAAACAACTTGAGTATAACATTTAAGTAACTTATTGCTTGGTGAATAAATCTTATGTACAAGATTCACAACAAGTTTGGAATCACCAAATACTATAAGGTGGCCACAACCAAGGTTATATGGATTTTCTATGACTAAGAATAAGCCCTCAAACTCAGTGACATTGTTTGTGCAAGCAAATTCTAGCCTATAAGAGAAATTGTGGATTTTATCTATAGGAGAATATAGAATGATGATGGCTCCATTACCTTCATTTGAACATGAGCCATCGAAATGCATGTGCCACATACCATCATCAAAATCAACTGGTTCAAGTATAGTGTCATCTTCATCAACAAAGATAGAGTACACTCCCAAATCCTCTTCCAGATAGTTTACATTAGGTTGGGGAATGTTCTCTATATACAACGAAATTCTTCCTTCCCTAAGGACTATAATGTCCTTTCTGTTCCGAGGGATGGACACATGTGTTCAATCAAGTGAATTTCATCTACCATTTAAGGATTTTCAATCTCTTCCTAAAATAATTTAATAGTTACACACCGACATATCAATTACTTAGATGTTGAGGATTGTTCTTATATCAGGATGTGCACACAAAACTAAGGTTACATCCTTGATTTCACCTATAGTTGATTGTTTCAAATTGTTTTAAGAGATAATTCTTCTATAATTTTTCGTTAGTGCAAGATAATCCAAGCTCTTCCATGATAATTTTAGACATTACACTTGGACCAGACCTGCCATCAAATAGGAAACAATGAGTTATTTTATCTATTATTTTTACTAAGATATAGAAAAGGATTTTTTACAGGGTTTCTAAAATATTTAAACCTATCTTTTTTATAGTTGAGTCCTCTTCCTTTGACTCTTGAAATAGATTAGCTATGGTAGAAATCTTACCTTCCATAATTTTTTTAAGATGCTTTTTTTGTTCTAGGATGACAACCATGTCCAAAAGAGTAGCATAAGCTTTGATATTATTCAATTGATTAAGGATACTATACTTAGAATAGGGAAGAGGAGAAGACACTTCTTGATTATCCAAAGTTCTAACAACTTGTGTATAAACACTTTGAGAAGGTGAGCATGGGGTGGATGAAGTGCAGAGAAGGTATTATTTTCCCTTGGTAGTGTAATATGTATTCCTGGTAATAATTACCATAACATCTTCTGGTTCAAGCCAATATAAAAAAATGATCATGGTATAGGGCATTTTGCTAAATATCTTATCCCTAGAATTTATCTTAACTTCGCAAGTACTGTCCGCATGATTTTCTTCGTAGACGATACACCAACTACGATCCATTATGGCCTTTGGATGAAAAGTGTTTTCATTAGTATTCCTAAAAGGCGCTAAGGAAGAAGAAGAAGCCCCAGTGGAGTAAGAAGAGGAATTTCCTTTTCGCTCGTAGGATATCATCCTATTATTCATATCTTGCACGACTTGTAGGAGGGAGGACATGTATGTTTGCTTGACCAAGTCTCCCTTGGGGAGACCTGTTCTTTCGAGTTTCTCTTCATATTATAGGAAAGTCTAAAGGTGATGAGGGGATCAAATTTTGCTCAAAAATTCAAAGTGCTCGGAATCGCTTCAAATCAGACGAGAGTGTAGGCCTTGTCGTTTCAAACCCAACACAACTCGTTTCATCTCAAACGGACGTCGGGAGTGAGAGATATAGCAATCTGTTCATCAAGTCAAACAGGTAAAAAAATGATGCTGACTGTACAGTCCGTACAGTCTGACGTGGCAGGACCATATGACCGTACAGAAGTGACGTGGAATATTCTGGTTGGTTGGCATGGTCAAATCAGATGTCGACATGTGGCAGTTTTGTTGGTCAATGATTGGGTGCCACGTGTCCCAATCATGGGCTACCACATGGCACCCCAGGATTGGTTGGTTGTATGTTAATAAAATGTAATGGGGTCCGTGGGGTTCGACCCCCGGACCTCCCCACCGCATAAGCTTTAACAATATCCACCCAACCGTTGCACCAACATTTGGTTCTTATTATATATATGTATTAAAATGTATTTAAGTTCAATGTATATGACCGTGGTCGGGCCGGGGCTTAGCCCCGGACCGCGGTCGTTTGATTCACATATGACCATAATACATAAATTGTAGCCCGACTGTTGGCATGCGGGTTTATAACACATAGCCCATGGTTTTTATATATTACGCCATATTCCCACGACCTGGAGCAC